>OY987186.1:16801315-17346315 GCA_963920625.1 Dinocampus coccinellae
TTTTTATTATTATTATTATTTTTTTTTTTTGTTACACTTATTAATGACACTTTTATTGTGTATTATTACACTTTGTTATTTATAGTGTTAAAAATATGTATATAAATAGATATATACCTGTGTTTATATATATATATCTTATAACGGTATGTATAATATTGTACTGCTTGTGATCAGGGTGATTTTGGACAAGACCCTGGACTCACCCTCGAGCGAAAAATTCTTTTGCAACTGCAGGAACCACCTCAATTAATATTCAAATCTCTATGAACTGTTGGAAGTGCGCGTGACAAGGAGCCTTTATTATATTTATAAATCCACAGAGTCCGATCTTTTAACGGACATCATCCTCACGTGGTGGTTGGTATCTTGTGTGTGTACATACCTGAAAAAATATATATAAACTCATGTGTTATACCTAAATATAAAAGTAAAGATAGGCCTGCATGAAGAAAAAAAAAAAAAAGTAAAAAGGTTTTCGGACTTTACATTTGCATTGTCAGCGACATTTTGTTGCGCTCAGATTGGCGCATACGAGTAGAAATGTTACGTAGATACGCGTTTAAAACTTGTGAATTCTACTGCCATTCGCTGAATGTTTGTCCCCACTTTTATTCACGTACCACCCCAAGGTGGTCAGGAAGCCAACACGTCACGCGGACTCTGGTGTTTGGTACGGCAACGGGGCTCGCGCGTTTTATCGTGCGTGAAACGAATTTCTTTTCTTTTTTTTGTTTTTATTTTCTCTCTCACTTTTTCTTCACCACCACCACCTTTCTTTCTATATATATATATGTATTTGTGCACATTTAAGTTGCAGATATATCGTCCGGCTGCGTCGCGAGAGGTTTTATCCTGCAACCGACACACTGACCTGATTATTTTATTTATCCGCGACGCAGGTAAAAGATTTTGCACTCAGTGTCCGTTGAGAAAGGACGAGAGTATTTTTATTTTATATACATGTATACAACTCATGTATATCATATAATTTTTTTTTTTTTTTCTTTCTTCAACTTATATATATTTCTTTGTTTTGTTTCGGTTTGCTGTGTTTATTTTATATCGGGTAACTAAAGATTTAAAAACGTTAAATCATCAACCGTTTCACTTTTTTTTATCTATTTTTTATTATATTATTTATATATTTATTTATTCATTTTCAATGTAATTATTTAATATATGATATAATAATTATGTTTTGATGAACGAAAAAAAAAAAAAAAAAAAAAAAAAATTTCATTTTATAAAAACATTTTTTTATATTTGTTGTCATTCGTGGCTTAAATGTCCGTTGCGAATGCACCAAAAATTTTTTAATTTCCACGCTCCTTGACGTGGCCAATGACATTCGATCTCAAGACCATATATTATATCACTACATTAGTAGCAGAGGCATCACAAGCAATAACGACACCACGATTTTTTATACACAGATCTATACAGTGAGCGAGAGTTGAATGAATAAAAAAAATTTTTTTTTTTTTTTTTTTTTTTTTTTTCGTTTTTCTGGGGTGCAGAAAAATCAACGTGAAAAGAACATCACAATATATCTCCGTTTCTAAAGCAAAGAAAAAAATATATATATATATATAAGTGAATGAGAAGAGGAATATAAAGTAAATATTTCACGCTGTATTTTTGGTCAAAATTGCGGACAAATGACCGCGTTTCAATATATATTGCGTGCTCTCTTTTATGGTTTTCTAAGAAAAAAAAAAAAAAAAAAAAAATAGTATAAATAAATAATACAAATAAATTGTCGTTGAGTAAAAAAAAAAAACAAAAAAAATTGCATCCCCTTTTCAAATGTCACGAGAAGTCAGGTTACAATTTTGTGCTTAATGTACCCAAGGGCCATCGAATAAGAGAGACGTTGAATTGCCGTGAAAAAAAAAGAAAAAAAAAAAAAAAAAGTAATAGAAATAAAATAAAGAAAAAAAATTGGAGAGAAAGAGAGAGAGGAAAAAGCGGTGGAAAAAAAAATTGAAATAGTGAGAGTAGTGAAAATCATGAATGAAACACGATCGGCTTTTAGTAAAATGAGACCAAAATATAGGGTAATAAATATATATATATACATAAGGGAATATTTCTCAAATTTAAGAAAAAAAAAAAAAAAAAAAAAAAAAAAACGGGAGAAAAAAAGTGAAAAGTAAAACGATGAAATGACCATTCGAATTTTTAATGCATCGATGTGCATTGTGCAGTACTACATATATAATTCTACATGAAAAACGATCGTCTAGACCTATTACATATCAAGAGCTATGTACTATGATCTTAAAAAAATCATATCTCAATTTTTTTTTTTTTTCTTCCATTGATATAACTGTCAAGAGACTTTTTTTTTCTTTTTTTTTTTTTTATTCAATATTATTTAGTCGTATATTTTTACATATAACAAAATATTTATATAAAAAAATAATAATAGTAATAATAATAATAATAATAATAATAATAATAACAATAATAATAAATTCAACACTTAATGGAGACTTTTATATATTTAAATTGGAGTATAAAATATAATAAAATTTTTCCAAAATATATTTACTGCAATTTAAATGCAACCATATGGTCAGTATAATGAAGTAAGAAATAAGAATCAAAATAAAAAAAATATAAAAAAAAAAGTGTCGATATATTTCATGTATAAAGTAGTCCCGTTATATCTTACATCAGTTAATCAGAAATTCATGTATACACACATATGCAATACAATCTGTTTTATTTTTTATTTTTTATTCTCTCATCGTGTGTTTCTTTCGTTTGGGTATCGAGTGTCAGCCCCCCCCCCCCTTCTCTCCTCTCCCCTCCCAAATAAACTCGAAAGTCTATAGTTGATGAGATGTCGAGTAAGATGGTAAAAACTCACCGAATATGAAGAAACGTTTTGAAAACCGAGACGTACGTCTTCTCCTGTAAAATTTAACTACCAACACTCGTGGATATATCTTGGGTATATACACACAAATAAAGATTGAATGTAATATATAGTTGAGAAAGAGAAGAGCTGGAAAAAAAAAAAAAATAAATAAATAAATGATAAATTTCTTCATCTTCATTCGATATCTGTCTCTGTGCGTTTGTGCCATTCGTTTCAATATACAATAGTCATGATTGTAGAAACAAAAACCTTAAAATGGCTGTCTCTCTATTTAAAATGCAGAGTAGCGGGAAATAATTGCAGGGTGCACTGTACGACATGTCTATAAGATCAGTGAAAACCACCCCTTACATGTTATTATGTCAGGGGATTTTTTTTTCCAACTGTGTGTATATCGAAGTCGTGAATACATATCGAATTTCTTACAAGATCAAATTTCCCATTTATCTCTCCATACACTTTTATATACCAATGAAATTATTCTCTAATATCTCATCATGATTTTTCTTTTTTTTTCTTTTCTTTTCCGTTTCTTTCTTTTTATTATTATTATTATATTATTTATTTATTTTTTTTTTTTTTCTGTTTAAATTTGCGCTGGACCAAAATTTTTCGAGTGTAAATGATGGATTTTTTCCGTCTAATGGGCTCGAAATGGGACTTTTGAAATTAAGATATATTTATTTGAGATTAATTCTTGAAAATTATTACTGGAGTTTTGTCTTTTTTTTTTTCTTTATTATTATTATTATTATTATTTTAGTTTTTGTAAGCTCTCCTCTTAGTACACTCGTTAATTATCAAAAATAACACAATTCACATTTTTTTCAAACCAAAAAAGAAAAAAAATAATTTTCATTTCCTGGAAAAAAAAAAAAAGAAAAGAAAAATACATTCTGTCGCTCCGCCTCTAAAATATAAGTAGACATGTACATATATAATACGGTGGAACCAATTTTTTTTTTTTTTTTTTTTCCTTCCTGATTATATACGATCAGTGAACAGTGAAAGTTGATTTTTCACGCATCCACAAATTCAAAAAAAAAAATATTTTGTTGGACATGAATAGTATGATACTTATTATTATTATTATTATTATTATATTATTATTTTTTTTAAAGTAAATACACTCAATACAACAATGCAATATAAATGATATATATATATATATTTTTTTTTTCATTCATTATCACTTGAGCTCATTAAATTAACATGAACTTTTTTTTTCCTTTTAAAGTGTCAAATGTTGAATAATAATTTTACCCTTGCGGTAACGAATTAATTATTTAATCCCCGATATAGAAACGTGTACAAATAAATAAACAAACCGAAGAAAAAAAAAAAATTATTATATTCCATTAAAAATCATCAAGTAAAAATACACATCAAGACTTAATTTTTTTATTCGCTATAAATATTTAGATTCATGTACGTGTCAATTATTCAAATTTTTTCCTGTCTTCCATTCTTTTAAATAGTGAAATAAATTTAATTCCAGTACAATAAACCGACATCTCGAGAAAAAAAAAAAAAAAAAAAAAAAATCATTTTTATATTGACATGAAAAAAAAAAAAAATATTGTTTTTCCTCATCTTATTTAAACACACGAATAACAAACAAAAAAAAAATTAATATCATATATAATACATTCTTAAATCATTATGTACATCTCACTTATATATATCTATACACATTGAATTTTGCAATGGGACACAAGCGTTTGAATTACCGAGATACATCACATTACAAAGTTATATACGTCAGGGTGAAATTTCATTTACGAGCTAAATTGATGGCTGAGTGTCACCTTCAATACAATATATATATATATATATTTTTTACCATTCTCTGGAAGAGATATCATTACACCGTAGGGGCAGATGTAAAGGTATTTCCCCCTCTCTTAAAAAATAAAACGCTTGACGTGGTGGTGGTGGTGGTGGTAGTGTACTGGTGTCTCCTCTCGCATCATCGTCGTCGTCTCGAGTTCGAGTTCATTTTACCAACCCCACTCCGTTCAATTTTTCTATTTTCCTTTCTCTTTCTATCACTTTTCCTCTCATTCCCACTCTTTTATTTCTGTCATTCACTCATCGGGGGCTTCATCCAATCCTCCCCCCGGTACAATCTTCCCTTTATAGAGAAGAGACATACGAAGCCATTCGGGAATCCTGGGAACCGTTTTTTTTTGTTTTTTTTTTTTTATTTATTATTATTTTTTTATATATATATATTCTTTTCTCTCTATTTACTCTCACTTCCTCTCCTCTCTTTTATCTCACTGTTCTGTCTTCCGAGGTGTAATTATTTTCACAGCTTGGTCCTTGCTACCTCGAGACAGACAATTGTCTGTCGTAGTATATATATATATACACCACAGCTGTCGTTAGAAAACGTGATGAAAATCCTGCTGTGCGACTTATATATAAAATCTTTCATTTACTTTTAATTCCAATAAATACAATTATCATTATTCATCCATATATTATATAAATATTACTTTATTTATATAATAACTTACATAATTTTTTTCCTGTTTCCAAAAATTAAAATGAATGAATTCTCTTTCTTTCTCTCTAGACAAAGTGAAAGTGTTGAAAGAAAAAAAAAAAAATAATAAATATTCGTTTCCTTCCATTCTTGTTTTTTTTTTTTTTTTTCTTTTTCATTTCTATATTTTTCTATTCTATTTTATTACAATTTTTTTTTTTTCTCTTTGTTCTTTAACGGTCATCGAGTGAACATAAATTTACGAATACCCATTGAGTTGTGTGATTAGTACGCGCGAAAAACAACGTCGTTGGCACATCATTATACACCCAAATACACACATGAAAAAAAAAAAATATATACAGTACGCGTGCAACAAGTGCATTCGCTGGTTGTCTCTTTTTTTTCTCTCTCTACTTCTCCCTTTCATCCAACGTGGCATCGACTCAACGTGCCACCACCAATACTTTGATGGCGTGCCCACGGGTGTTGGGAACATGTATCAACTTGCACATACTCATATATATATATATATATATATATATAAATACGTGTCTGTACATGGGATGAAACGATAGACTTTAACACTTTTACGTTCCCTTTTTCTCCTTTTTTTTTGTTTTTTTTTTTTTCTTTTTTTATTCTCTCTCGTTTCGTTGGTGCACTCTGAGCGTTGTAACGCGCGTACGCCAACAAAGTATGATAATGTCGCTCATAAACCTCCGCAACAGGTTCATTTCTCCAAAGCTCTTGGGTATTCTCAATGTATATATGTATTTTGTGTATATATTGTATGTATGTATTAATGTGGGTGTGTAGGTATACGTCACACTGATGCTGTGCGCGAAATCCCTGAAGAAAACGCATATCTTTTTCAAGTGTGTGTGTGTGTGTGTGTGTGTGTGTGTGTGTGTGTGTGTGTGTGTAGTGACACGGCTATTTGTCAGGAGTTACGTTACAGCAAAGTCAGTGGATTCGGCTTTTCGTGAATCCGTGTGTGGTCTGGAATATACAACGGTGTTTTTGGTAGAAATGTGGGATGAGTGAGGGAATGATTGAGTGAGAGAGAGAGAGAGAGAGTGAGAGAGTGTGAGTGAATGAGGGTATGGAAGAAGAGACGAAGGAGATGGGAGAGATCATACTCATCCCCACTTTGTACTTGTATATAATCGCTGTATACGTGTATATGTGTGTGTATGTGTGTCGAGCAACATTTTGTCAGATAGTATTTACGTCGTGGATTAAGTCAAGTTATTTATTTATTTCTCTTTTTCGTCTTCCTCTTATTCTTCTTCTTCCACTTTTTTTATTTTATTTTATTTCATTTTATTTTATTTTTTTTTTGCCTTTTTCTATATCAGTGTTTGTAAAAAAAATTTTTTCATTCAACATAAATATTTTATTTCTTTCATTTGTTAATGAATTGGAAAGAAAAAAAAAAAAATAACAAGAAAAAATATTAATATATAAATACATTTATTTTGCGGATTTTTATAAATTGTTTTTTTTTTTTTTTGCCTTTTTCTTTTTCGGAGGATTTTTCTTCTTTCTTTTTTTGTTTTTCCTGTATGGTAAATCTCTTGAGTGTTTCTCGACGTCAGTAACATTGATGGACAGGCAAAAAAGCGCAGTGTGTTATTACAGGCCACAGAAAACCCGCCACTGATGAGATCACTTTGTTATTGTACCTGTCATACAGTCAATAAGCATTTTCCAATATTTAAAATATAATTTTCGTTCACTTAACAACATGCAACGCTACAACCAAATTTTTTTGTTTTTTTTTACTTTTCGTCTACACATGTTTAAATTTTGAAAAAAAAAAAATAATAATAATAAAAATGAAAATTGACAATTATTCTTTATTTTTATCCACTTGTGTGTGTCTCATTCGTAATTACATCCTTTTAAAAAAATTTCCCGCGTACATTTTCTCCTCTGCAAAAATATCGTAATATAAATAAAAAAATAAAATCATGTAAAATAAATAATACAATACTATAATATTTATTCATACATTTATAAAAAAAAAAAAAAAAAAAAAATATAAAAATATAAAAAAATGAAAAAAAATAAAATAATAATAATCATAAATTTTAATACTCATTGGTATTCAACGTATGCAAATTTAAAAAATTAGTATTCATTCAAAACTTTATTCATCGAGAGCAAAATACAAGAAAGAAAAAAAAAATAATAATAATAATAAATTGAATCGATACAATTTAACTACGTACGTATTCTCATATTTATTGCATGTACATACACTTCATCTAAATTTGGTCTTTATTCAGATGAGAAAGGTCGAAAAAAAAATATATATATATATATATATCCATATATATTTCAATAATAATAATAAATACAAAATGAAAAAAAAAAAAAAAAAAAAGTAGAAGCAAAATCAAAACCGCATTGGATCTAAAAAAGACTTTTGCACTTGGCTAGTAATACGTGCCCTCAAAAAAATAGACATAAATCTGCGTGAGGCGGAGCAAAACAAGTCGAATTGTTAAAAACATTGAAAAGGGTTAACAGAAGATATATATATATATATCGGTGATATGTCTGATGCCTTTAGTTTCCTTTATTATTGGCCCCTGTCGCCCCATCGTTCTCGTTCATCGACGCGCATTCACGTAAACTCCCTCCTCTCCCTTAGAGCCAAGTACTTAGACTAATCTTGCAATCAATCTTGGGTTGGCTCGGTCAGAAGCCACAGCTGCCTGGTGAGGAGCGATTACGTCACGCCAAAGAGATCAGTCCTGCGTGCAGCATCATCCCATTCGTATTTATGTTGACTGATTTTCTCTCTCTCTACGTGTTCCCACCAGTAGGCCCTTCGTGCTTCTTCTTTTTCTTCTTCTTCTCCTGTATCATCTAGTAAAATACATACCCCCTTCATATTGAACACAGCTGCACTGACACACTCGTACATACACATACACACATCATCCATTGACAATCGCATATATATATTCACTCAAAACTCTTCAGGTTCCACCTAACTTTTATTCTTTGTGTATATTTGTGTGTTTACCACGAAATCCTATTGTCTAAATAATTCAATGCTATTTTCTCTTTTTTTTTTTGTTTTTTTTTTTCCTATTTATCTAAATTTCTTTGTATATTTTTATAAATGGTATATGAGTATTTTTCATTATAATTATATTTTATTTAAATATATAAAAGTTATAAAATAGTACGTACGCTATTGGGAAAGTTGAAAAACTTTGGTGTATTAAAAAGCCCTCGGGAACTTTTAGAATAATTTTAAATTTCATCTTACCAATCATCACGAAGAAAATTTCTGCACCAGACGTCTTTCTCGATAACACATCAACTTATTCAAGTATATATATATATACATATATATGTATACAATAAGAGAATTGAGAACTTTGAATATGATTTTTCTAATTAAAAGCATCACCAAAGCCCCACTCTTTCATTATATAATTCTACCATCCAATTGAATTCACTTTAATTTCAAAACGAATAAAAATATTATGAATAAGATAGAATGTAAGAGAAAGAAATAATTTGCGATGCACTATGCAAACTAATGAACCGATCGTTAACTTTAAAGTTATGCAAATCAACATTATTTCAACGAATAAAATATTCCATTAAACATATACATATTTAGAGTCTATTGAAAAAATTTTAACAAACTTATAATGACACTCTTGACTGTGAAAATGAAACAACAAAAAAAAAAAAAAAAATATTATGTACAACAAATTTATATATGATCGACCAACAAGACAATTAACAATAAATTTGCTGTTGTATATTTCGTTTTTACGATTTGTTTGGATAGAAAGTAAAGGGGGTTGGATACCCTTAGTTTGATCGTTATAATGCACATGCTCATTGTACATTACATTTACGCTCGTGCGTGTCTCACGGGGTCAAGATCGTCATTAGCTGCACTTTTCACCTTATAATCCGTCGACACATGACCCAACGGACCGGAACTGTTAACCAGTTAAATATAACATTTTATCCTCAATCTCTCCCTCTCTTTCTCTTTTCTTCTTCACCTTCTCCTTCTTCTTGTTGTATACATTATTTATCTTTTATTTTCAATTCGCATGATATACAACTGTCTCATTGGAGCGTGTGCCCCATTGGAGTATCAAGTTTGGCTCGCGTTTTTCGCCTTTAAATTTTGTATTTATTCCTTTACCTACTCATCATCAAGTCGTTGTATCCTGGATTCACCGGTTTCACTGAATAGTTTATAATTCATATACGTGATGATGGCGATGGTGGTGGTCAATGCGTTCATGACCTGGAACCTGATGACACGAACAAACGACCGTTGGATTTTGATTCTTCATCACGATCCCGGAAACTCACGTAACGACTTCATCATTCAGGTATATTATCCTAACTTAAACAAGAAAAAAAAAAAAAAAAACATTCAGTCTTGAAGGAAAAAAGGAAAAAAAAAAAAAAAGAGGAAATAATCCAGTTGTTACTGATAGGTTACGTTAAATTTCAAATGACAAGTTTCTTCTATTCGGAAACAGGTATAAAAGAAGCGCGTGCTAACGATCATCCAACCAGTTCGTGTCTGGCCCAATGAATCCAATGAGTTTTTCCTGTTCTATCACAGTTATATATTTGTGTGTGTGTGTGTGTGTGTGTGAGTGTATCATGAGCTTTTGGGCTTCACTCGAAGATTTTCTGATGTCGCCAGCAAGTTTGTCTTTGGATTGTTCGTGCTCGGACGAACAGGTCCACCAACTCCAATGACCCGACGATCCCACGGGGTGACCCCAAGGACAAAAAGCGCCCATGCCACCACTCATTTCATTTATTATTATATATATATATCTGATCGTGTATACAAGATTGTTACCTTAGGATGATTGCGATCTAGATTGGTAATCATGACCGATTTGTCCGTAAGATTATTATTACTTCCGGGGTTAGTAAAATATACTTTTGTGATTTATACATGTATCATTAGTAATTTGCAAGAATAAATTTATTTCATGTACGGCAGATTATGTTATGGATGAATTTATGATTGTCATTATGTAAGTAGAGAGGAATTTGGACAGCTGATGATGATACCTGTGTAGTCTAGTGTACAAATATCGGTTGATAATTTTTTATATTTACATGTTCCTATATATATGTGCATAAATATAAAAGTTGAAAGTTTTTGGGTCTTTTGCTTTCTCTCCCACGAGACGTATCGTCAAGTTTCACCATGGGCAGTTTGCCGATGTCGAAGAGCTTGTTTGTTTTTTTTTTTTTTTCTTTTACTTTCATTCTTTTTCAGAGGATCTCACCTGTCCACTGGGATTTTGAACAATTGTAGAAAATTTTCCCAGCGGTGTATGTTACTATACTTTGTATACTATTGTAAATTTATTTGCATAAGATTGAAAAATGTATCTGTAAAATCTATGAAAATTTAATTCAAACGTAATAAAAATATTAAATTGCAAAGTAATTGAATGATTGTGTTTACTTATAAATGTTGTATTATTAGGGTTTATTGAAGAATATTTTAACAGGGTGGCGCCTCAGAGGACACGCACACATGTGTATTTATTTATTCTACTGGACCTGTTCAGCGGTCAGAGGTCCAGATGAGAGAAAACCGGATATTGGTGGCCACCCATGGGTCAATGCATGAGTCAATGGGCGTGAATACGCTCGCGGCCACTCAAGTGACGAGTCAATTCTGAGGGGGCACACATTGTAACAATCAACATCTCATCTCATATATATAAGTTGTAAAATATTACTCAATAAAAATATATTTGTTTGATGCACGTGACCTATTACAAATGTATTTGAATATATTATAATTTATTTTCTCGATTAAATCCCGATTAAAAACAAAATTAATCCACATAAAAATACCACATCAATTATCATAATCACACGCACATGATTTTACATGAAATTTTTTATGTAACAAAAAAAAAATAAAAAAAATTTTTTAACACAATGAGAAAAAAAAAAAATTCAAAATCATTCATCTGTAAATTTTTCTCATTTAATTTTAAACCGAATTTGAAAATAACTCGAGGAATTGACATTTTTTTTTTTTTTTTTGTTTGTTCTGTATCTATAGAACAATAATAATATCCCGTCGTTCATATATATATACATGAACGATAGTTCACGCGTGATATTCTCTTGCGGGCCAACAAAATCCTACACGGTAAAACCCGGAAGAAATATGCCCCTAACCGTTTCCCATTATAACCACCACCAATCGAAAATATATACATATATATATATATATATATATGTACATCTATACAGGGGTTGAACTTATATTTGGCCAGGGGGGTCTTCTCCAATTGTCTATAGCACCTTAAAGATATATAGATATATGTAATACTAGTGAAAATATAAATGAGAGTAAAAGAGAAAGAGTGTGTGTGATAGACCGGATATTGTTGAGTGAATAAAGCGAAGGTGAAAGAAATAGAGATAGAACGCATGTGTGTATATATATGAATATGGGGAAAGGATAAGAAGGGGTGACTCTTCCGGGGGAGATGCTGTGTGGGAATTTTCTCACGGTGAGAAGATCACCTGTATCCCTTGTACGTGTACATATGTACACACCCCTTCTCTTCACCATTTTATCATTATTTATTTATTTATTATTATTATTTATTTATTTTTTTTTTCTCCCTTTTTTTCTTTTGCTTCTCTATTATTTTTTATGGATTTCCCAATCCCAATAGTACAATATTTCTTTCTGTATCATTATTTTTCATCAATATATTTCAATATTTATTGTTAATCAATTTATTATTTTACATCTGTTTATTTATATTTTTATATTTGAACTATTCACGAATAATTAATTTTTTTTATACAACAAAATTTTTTTTTTTTTTTTTTTTTCTTGATTAATGATAGATTAATATTTTAAAAATTAATTTATTGAAAGATGATTTTTAAGAAATTTTTTTTTTGTTTATAAAAAAAATTATTATTATTTTTTTTTTTTTCCTCAAATTTTTTATTTGTCACATACGTGTATATCCCTTTTCATCTTTTCTCTTACCCTCGATACATCCCCAATGCTGTTAATTTTAATTTCTTCAAAAAAATCCCTTCTTTATATATATGAAAAAAGAAAAAAAAAAAAAAAAAAAAAAAAAACGAATCAAAGAATGAAGATAGATAGAATGTGTGAGTGAGTAAAAAGCGACAATATCGGGCTCCGGTTTTCCACGCACATCATCCCTTTTACATTTTAATTTCTCCCCTTTCGCGAGGGCTTTTTCAAAAGTCCGCTACATACTATATAACCTAAAATACATATATACAGACACGTATACATGTATACTAGGTGGCATCCCTTTAACATTATAATTCTCAGATAGTCTAACTCACTCTTTCTATCTTCCTCTCGCTGTGCTATTTTTCTCTTCTGCCACACCGTTGTCTCCCCTTTTTTCTTTCTATCTCCATATATATATATATATATTTTTTTTTTTTTCGACTATTATTATTATCATCATCATATATATTTTTTTTTATCGCATAACGTACCGATTTACAGTCACGGCGCACACTATTTCTAAGGAAATGTTATGCCATGACCTGGAATCAATGCAAAACCGTTGCCATTGCACACTCTCTATCACTTTGTCGCTCTTATTCTTTCACTGATTTCCCTTTACTGTGCACAGCATCATCGCGAAACTCGTCCAAGTGCACGATGGCTTACAGGATTATACCGATTTTTATATATGTATGCATTATCGAGTATATAAACAGCAATCAGGTACCTGGCTCGTCATCTCCTCTTTATTCATTTTATTATATACAAATTTTTTTTTTTTTTTCTATTATTTTTTATTATTCAATCGTTCATCTCGATGTTTCTCGATACGTATCCTCTTTTTGAATACATTATAAAACTTTCAAAATATATATATCGGTATACGTTCATTGTATAAATACACTTATATCCATATATTGATTGATTCCCACCTGAAAATATATTCGCGGGGAGACTTTGCATCTCATCGATGAGAAAAAAAATATATATATATATATATATATAAATCGTCAACGGAAATATTATATTATAAACTCGTGTTATATACCTGTTGTATATTTTATAAAACCCTATTGGAAATATTCAAATGAAAAATTTCGTGGTAACGGTTACTTTATTTTATTTATCATTATTCCATTTATATATGTGTATGTATATTTTTTTGTCTCTTGTATACAGATGGAAAAGAAAAGAAGAGGAAAAAAAAAAAATCGTTACACTTTTATTCGGTATTTTATATCAAAACTCATTGGAAAAATTTTATTTACAATTTATTCAATATCTTGCACGTACAATAAATTATTTGAAAAATCACAATATATACTTACATAAGTGTGTGTGTGTGTGTGTGTGTGTGTGTCTCTATATAATATAGAGTCACTTGATTAATGTATTACACGATGGATGGCACTCAAAAATATTAGTGAAAACGACTGTGTCCGTTATTATATAACACAGGGAGTAGACAACGGTGACAAGAGAATATAAAGTTGATGCCTCTTTCTGACTTGTCGTTGACTTATGGTATATGCGGTAAGCCACGTACATTCGTTATCGTACACTTCACAAGGCTTTTGACATTGTCAAGTAAATATATATATGTGTGTGTCTTGACTCATCTATATCCAGTCTCAAAAGTGTCATTGGGTCACACGACTTGAGTGAGGGTTCAATGCTAGACAGTGACCATAAGTTCGTGACATTCCCCTATTTATTTACATATATATTAATGTCTAAAAATTACATTAAATAATTTTTTATTAATTTTTTTATTATTTTTTTCATGTATATAATTGACAATTGTCAACAGTTTACAAGAAATAAATGGTATATCGTCAAGTTTAACATTACATACGTGTATTTATGTGTTTATAAATTTGTTTGGATTATCGATAACACGAAATTAATGACAAAAAAATAATATCTAATTATTTTTACAACAGACAAATGGATCTGTGTGATATATAAAAGGTTTTATTTCTTATCAAGGGATAGAGTATTTTTTTGTTTGTCAATGAATATTATTCTTTTGCGAATGTGTGATGTGACGTGTGTATTTCAATAACGAGGAGTGTATGGGCGGGGAGACCGGCCTATGAACTGACCATGCTCAATGGATAAATGTGGAGGAAAGAAAGAGATTGAAAAAAGGAAAAAAGCAAAAAAAAAAAATTTGTATATATATATAAGGAGAGAATGAGAGAAAGAGAGTGCGTGTGACCGCGGCGAATCTTCGGATTAAGATGAGAGCGCGTCTCGTGCGCGTGAAGCTGAATGACCGTCGGTCATTGATGAGTGAATAGAAGTGGAGAACCGGTCGCTCTCAGTTTTTCTACATACATACATATATACATACACATATAGATATAGAAATATCTATATATATGTATAGTATTTACAAATGTGAATGGCACGCGCGTGTTTGTTTGTTAATGCTGAAGACGCGTGAAATAGATTGCGAATTCTGATCGTATTCAAAAGAGAATTTTTTTTTTTTTTTTTTTTTTTATCCTACACACACTTGGACGTTTATGTATAAACACTCATTTATATTCGTCTCTATTTTTTGTTTTTATATTATTTATTTTTATTTATTTGAGATTTTTTCAATATTTTCACGCTGATTAGCGACAAGCGTGAAAACAATTTGAACACATTCTTGTGCGCGCCCACTTGTGAATAAAAGATTACTCTGTACCGGAACGGAAGTCCATTTATATATATATATATATATATATATATATATATATATATATATGTAGGGGAGCGTGAAAAGAAAGAATAGAGAGAAAGAAAAAAAAGAAAAAAAACGAGAGGGAAAAAAAAATATTAAAAAGAGGAAAAAAAAAAAAAAGTGATCTCGTCTCAAATTGTAGGTAGAGAATCAAGAATACTGACCGATGTGTGGCACGTGCTGGACACGGGTCCAGTTACCCAATGCTGTGTGTATATCTATATACAAAGGGTGGGATGGTGAATTTGGGGGAAGATACGGGAAAAAAAAAAAAAAAAAAAACAAAAAATGAACACCTGTATAAGAGAGATATACAATAATATTCTTCACACATATAAAATCATCATTTGATTAGATGCGAATTCTTCTCAAATATGTCAATTTATTTATTTACATTAAAAAAATATATAAATATTTATACGGTGAAAAAATTAATTTTATAATTTTTATCTCTTTTATGAGATATTGATAATTAAAAAAAAAAAAAAAAAAAGAAGAAAAAATTCGGAAAATTATAATTAAATTAATCATTTATCAATAATTGATTATCGATATAATAACAATTATATAATGATTAATAAATAACATCAATAATTTGTTTATCGTAACGAGTGGTCTTCCATCACTGAATAAATATAATATATACACAAAACTGTATAGAACTAGCCAAAATCTATACTTACATATAAATATTTATTTATATGTATATGTTTGAAGAGATAAGAAGCGTGAAATGTCCGTTGACCGCGCGCCCGTTCGAATTTATATACAGATTTGCATATCCGTTACAAGTATCACCATCACGCGGCCACTTTGCTTTTTATATTCTCCCTCTCCGCTATTACTTATCCACCTCACCCTCCTTCGATTATAACTATTCTCCATCTTCTTATACAAGTATATATACTTGTATATATATATATCTCCATCTCATTTTCTCGGTCACCAGCCTTTTCCAAGTGAATTCGCTACATTTTACAAAAGGTCGTAACGTACATTTGTGATATGACCTTAGTGCGTATATAGGATCGCGCACGTGCCGTGTGTCCGAATGTATTTTTTATTTTATTTATTTATTTATTTATATTATTATTATTATTATTAGTTTCCTTTTCTTCCTTTTTTATTTTTACTTCATTTTTTTTTTTTTTTTTTTTTCATCTTTTTTCTTTGCGCTTTACACACTGGAAGAAAGAGAATTAAAGGGCAACGAATGAGAAAGAGTAGTAGAGTATATATATTTGTATACACTGTATGTATACATAAATATATATATATATAGATGTGTGTGTATGTGTGAGTATATGTTCAACCACCGGTTGTGTTTCGTAATCAATGGCGCGCGTAACGAACCAGGGTATTACCTGCAAACGATGAGGAGAGAAGAAGAGGGAGGAAAAAAAAAAAAAAAAAGAAGAAGAGAAAATAATAAATGACCAAAGTTTTGGACTGTGTATGTGAGTATAAAGTGATGATGAGAGTAGAGAGTGGTGGAGGATGAGAAAAGAAATGGAGAAAAAGAAAAGGACAGGAGGAGGATGAGGATGAGGAAGGGAAGAAAAGGAAAAAGTAAAATGAAGAAGGTGAGAGAGAACTGCGTGGTGGTGATCTGGTTGCTATACGAAATCGGATAGGTGCTGGGCAACGCCCATGCGTGACCCTTACGTTTTATTTTTTTATTTTTTTCTCCTGTTCCTTTTTTCACCCTCACTCACTTACTCACTCACTTTCTTTTATTCTTTCTTTCTTTTTCTCCCTCTTTGGTATCGCCTCCCCTTTTCTTTTGGCTACCTATATTGTGTGTGCGGACGTACGCACATTTTTCTCCCTTGCTGGACTATTCTATATATATTTTGGCAAGAAGAAGGGGTAGCGAGTAACTTAATTCGATCTTGGACAACGTCGTGACAGGACGCCGGACAACTTTTTGGGATTCTTTGACTTTGTGATCTTGAAATGTGATTTTGTGCTCTTTTCTCTTCTTTCTTTTCTTATTTATTATTTTTATTTTCATTTATTTATTTATTTATTTATTTATTTTTTTTAATGTAAATAATTTATTTAGTATTTAGTTGTGGATATAATTAATTTAATTGACAATGAGTTATTTAAAAATTTTCTTTCACATATTTATTTTATTTAATTCAATTTAATTTGATTTTTGTTCTTTTTTTTTTCTCCTGCCCCTTTTAATTAATGGAATATTTTTGTATTTTATAAATTGTTATTTATATGAGTTTCATATTATATATATATATATATATTTTTTTTTATACTTTATATGTTGCCCGATGAACGCATTAATTGGTAATCAATGAAAGTTGTATTTTATAGATATACAAAATTCATTGGTGACTATAATTGAGACTAAATCATTCTGACTACAACTATAATTTCCAAAGTGTCTAGATGACTTTTGGTTCGACATATATATTGTATATACATATATAAATATATCGGATTGTGTGGTTTTTGCCGTACAACCAAAGTGTTATCTACCGAGTTAGCAGTTAAAGTCATAAATCACACGATGGAGAAACGAAGGATAGTGCATATCGCAGTTATAGAATTCACCAAGTTTCGTGTCATGAATATTAATTAATTAAATGTGCATCATCTGTCTTAAATCTTATAACCATTAACTATAAAATCAAATAATTAATTTATCGATATTCTATATTTATTTTTTCACATTCTTTCATCTTAATTATACAATAATTCAATACAAATATCCAAACATTTATAAAATTATACATATTTTTTAATTGTCTAGAAAAAAAAAGTAGAATAATTATTTTCCATTTTATTTATTAAATCTCAAAATTTTCAAAAAACAAAATACAAATGTCAAAGTTTATATATGCACATGACCTCATATTATAGTATCTATCTTTTTCTTTACGCGTGTCTCTTGACCCACGATATTCACTACCCGATTAATCAGGATTAGCAAAAAGATACAAAAGTACATATATGCATATACATGTTTTTACATATAAATCGTGTATATGTATAATGAAAAGAGAGAAACAAAATATATTTATATTGTATTTTTTCCCCCTTTCGACCGCACAGTATTTGTCCACTGGTCGCGCGCGCGTTGACCATCAGTCATATAAAGTTGTCGGCCGGTCGTCACCTATAACGTAGATAATATATATATATATATATATATGAGTCTTGTATAAGCCCGCGGGATTATTATACTGTCATTAATTTTGACGAGCGTGTAATCGTGGCGGAGGGTCCGGGGTCAGCGGACCGAGAGAGCGACGAACGTGAGGTCAAGTATATGGAGGAATATTCTGAGTTGGAGAAAACTATTGGCGTTTTTAATCGGGGGGATGTACTCCGCAAAAGATTGCAATTGATTTTATTTTTTATTTTTATATTTTTTTCATTATCATCAACGTCATCATAATCATAATCATCTCTCTTGAAATTGTATTTTTTATTATTATTGTTAATTTTTTTATCTGTTAAAAATATTGTGCGCATGGTGACTCTATTGTTTTATTATTATTATCAAACAGTTCATCACGATCGAACAATTTTCTTTACATCACGATATCAATCAAGCGATTGTTGATTGATTGTGAGTAATTTTATTCTATCAAATATTGATGCTCAGACACAATAAAAATCATCTCGTTATTATATGTGACGATGTGTTTTTATATATTTATTATTGAACAATTTAATTTTATACATAAAAATTATCCCGCTGTGATATTATTAATATTTATTATTCTCATTATCTTTAATTAATAGGTAACAATTAATTCACATAAATAAATTATATATATTCTATTGTGATGGTGTAATAATTCTATTCATTTTACTCTTCTCTCTCTAAGCCCATTATATTTTTTCTTTTTTTTTCTTTTATTTTTGTATCTTTTATCGAGTAACGTGATTCACCTTTGAAAAATATTCTCAGGCTCCTTCTCACCCTTAATAAACACTGAGCAAGGGGATGCTGTGGATGAGTGTGTCCTCTCTCGCGATATACAGGTCATCTCACATTTAATAGATATAAATATAAACTCGTCATCTTTCTCATCATCTCATTGCATCCCTCACACGTTCTCTCAACGTACCTCGATGAGAACCAAAAAGAGAAAACGGACTCATTGTCCTAACACACAGGACACTATGGATAAATACCAGGTGGTAGTGTAGCCCATGATTGTCCCAAGGGCTATTAAAAATCGTGGATTAATTGTAATGCAAAAGTTCTTGATGGCCAACGATGAAATTTTGACGGCGCGACCAACGGCCAATTGCGCTCTTCCATGTCCCCTTTGGATACATCCTAATACTTTAAATGCCCTCTCTTTTACTATTTCGATGGTTAGACTATTATTATTATTATTAGTTTTTTTTTTTTTCTTTCTTTTTCTGTTTTCATCAGTTCAGAGTGACTGTAAACAAAGGATCAGAGCGGAAATCTCGTTCACCGCTTCTCTTTACCAACGTTTCTTCCCAGAGGAATGTTGAGCAACACGAAAGACAAAAAAAAAAGAAACAAAAAAAAAAAGATGAAGAAGCCTCTCTCTCCTTTCTCCTCCCTTGGAAAAAATAAATAAAAAGAAAAATATATAATTTCACTGGTATAAATTTAATCCTCACTGTAATGATTTTATTTTGAAACCATCCATAAACCAAGTGGTTAAAATAAAATTTTAAAAAATAAAAAAATAAATAAATATAAAAAAAAAAAAAAAAAAAATTCAAAAATACGCGTGAAGGTCAAAGATGTAAAATTCTGTGAGGTTACCACTGAGGAAGGAAGGAAGGAAGCTCTGGGTTTCCCGGAGTGCTTTGAATATTTATCGCGTGAGAGTCCCGGGTGGACTTTGCGATTACGTATATACACGTCGTGCTCTGTGTCTCTTTCACCTTCTCCCACTATTCTCACCGTTATCGCTACGTATGAGCACATCAGAGAATTACCTCCACCACCACCACCACCACCATCATCATCATCATCATCATCATCATTATCATCATTATCATCATTATTATTATCATCATCGTCATTGTCGTGGTCGTCAACGTAAGAGCAAAATAGAAAGAAAGATAATGACACAGCGACGAAGAGAATAAGAGAATGAGAGAAAGTGTCGTGGAAGCATCGGTGGCTTTTCTCCTAATACGGGCACATCGCTTTAAAGCAACGACGCGGGCAAGAGTAGATGGTTAGAGAGGGTGGTGGTTCGCCACCGTGTGCGGGCAAATGCGAGAAGAGGACGCAGTACAAAGAGGGTGGTTTGTGTGCTGGGCTGGGTTTTTGGGAAGGAGGAGGATCGGTAATTCTAAGAGGTCCAGCGCTTTACACACACACATACACACATTCACACACTCACACACATAAAAACACACACAATTTTACACTATTACATATACATACATGTATATGTGAACACCACCATCTACCACCCCTGAAGGCGAGATGAAACGTGGAGAGAAAAGGACCCAGGCCATGAGAGTGAGCGAGGAAGGAGGTGGCTTTGGTCCAGGGGGTGCGAGTATTGATCTCAACATCCCAACCTCCTTCTTCGCCACTACTATACCTCTTCCTCCTTTATCTCCCTCTTGGCCCCATCCACCCTCTCACCCTCCGACCGCCATCCTCTAGTTTTCCGACCACCGGCCCGGAAGGGTGGCCCGGGTGGGTAAGATGTCAGCGTGCGTACATACAAAGTAGCCTCTCTTGTCTCTCATCTTTCTCTTTCTCTCTCTCTCTCTCTCTCTCTCTCTCTCATTTTCCCATTCTCTTGTTGGTGTTCCCCTAAATTCACCGGGCGTCTCTACACACTGTACATCCTCAGTAAAATACATAAATTTTCTCATATACTGTAATACGTCGCGTGTATACACGTGTATCTACATATACGTGAATATAAGCACATGAAAATGCATAATTTCATCTTACACTTTTTGTCTCGATGTTTCTCATGTATATATATATATTTTTTTTTTCGTTTTTATTGTATAGATGAAAAAATAAATTAAACAAAAAAAATTTCTCTGTTACAAATTGATGTACAATTTTATTTCTAAAGGATAAATTTTATTTTTCAATATATCACAAGACAATGAATCAATTTATCATTAATAATTCCAATCTTTTTTTCATTTGTTCTTTCTGCTTTTTTTTTTTTTTTTTTTTTTTTCATTTTCTTATTTCATATATGAATTATGTTGTATTAAATAATTGATATTGGTATTATAACACACGATGAGAGCACTGATTCTTCAGCCAAGTTCGATCAAGATTTATGGGGCAAAACTGTTGCATGAGGGTGGAGAGACAGCATTGTATATATATATATATATCAAATGAACGAAGACGTTCCACTTGAAATGGATATATACAAGTTGTGTGGCATTGTTCGGATTCCACGGTCGCAAACAGTTGAACAGTACTATATATAAATATATATATATATCCTACTGCCTCACGCACCCCATTTCGCCCAGTTTGTCCTGAATTTCTGATTCCAAATTCCCGATGTTTTGCTCCTCATCTTATAGAAGCGACGTTTGCTTTTCTATCTCTGACGTAAACGTTTATCGTTCATCGATAAAATAACGAGAGGTGAAGGAAGAGAGGAAGGAAAGAAGAGTTATTGGTTCCCGCTCAGATATCTCCTTATAGCTCACATATATATATATATATATTTCTCCACTTCCCACTTTTGGTTTTCGTGAGAAGGTCTTGGAAAGAGGTCGTTGATCTCACAGAATTGTCCATCGATAATCCCATATACGACTGAGTTTTGCAGCGAAAAAAAAAAATAATAATAAAGTAGGGAAGAAAATTCTGTTGTTGTTTTTTTTGTTTTTTTTTTTTTTTTCATACGTCAAAGTCTGTTTTCTATTTTATTTTCATTGTCATTTTTTTGAAATACAATAGTTGCATCGTGCAATATTTTCAAACCCCTTTTATATAGTGACTCGGTATCTGTGTATCATCAAAAAGTTTTTTACTTGTACATACGTTTTAAAAGAAGTTTTACACCTGCATTATATATATATATATATATATAATTCTTTTTTACCTTCTACAAACATCAGCAGACAAAGAAAAACTATTTAACAATAGACAGAGTCACGTATTGAGACTACAAACGTTCATATAATTATCTTTGACTCACGCGTACTCACGTCCAAAAACTGTATATTATCTTGAATGCGGGATCTTACGATCATATTCTATTTATCTCACTTTTTTTTTTTTTTTTTTTTTTTTTTTTCATATGGCGAGTAGTAATACAGAATAAAAGAAAAGAGTGATTGAGAGAGAAAGAGAGCGAGAAAGAGTCACAGAAGGAAAAAAAGTCAAAAATATGCGTAATATTGCGCGTGCGCGTGCACATACATCGATGCCTGTGATACGCGCGTGTCTACACATACGTGTATGGAGAAAAAAAAAAAAAAAAAAAAAAAAAAAAGGATATATATACTTGTACGAGTGCGTACGAGGAATAAAAGAAAATGTGAGACGGACAAACGGAGAGAAAAGAATAAAAAACATAGAAATTGCCCGCGAGAAAGACGACATAACGTGTCCTTAGGGAGAATTAACAGCCTTGGGGGGATGTTTTTCGTTTTGTTGAGTATAACACTTTACCTTCATTTCTTTTTCTTTTCTTTATTATTATTATTATTATTATTATTATTATTTTTTTTTTTTTTTCTTCTACCACAAATATATCGGTAGATACACAGAATATTATCAACAATTCGTTATATTATCTTATCCCTCACCCTTCTACAATAATTCAAATAAAAAAAAAAGGAAAAAAAATGAAAAGAAAAGAAAAGGAAGACAGAAAGAAAGTAATAAAAATAAATTATAAATGTATTTACATTACAGTTTTAATAATATATGTAGTAATAAACAAAATTATTCAATAATAAATGAAGTAATTTGTGTAATGTAAAATGAAATTATCTAAATTCCTAATTAGTAACGCATTGAGAAAATATTTATTATTATTTATAATATAGAAAATGTCGAGAGATGATATTATTGAATAAATAGATTATATACATAATATATCTGGATAGCAAAAAGGTATAGGGGCTGATACACACTGAATTGGCGACCAATGTGTAACCTCTACTTCCCTATTTTCCCATCAATTATATCTATCCGTGATAACACGCAGGAATGACCGTGGTAATGAATTTTCCCTACACGCAGTTACAGTAAATGCAACCCACCCATTTACTTTACATATCTCAAATCTCACCGAAATATATTAACCAAAAAAAAAAAAAAAAAAAAAATACACCAAATAAAAAATTATAATAATCGAGATATGATTTTTCCATATAAAAAGTTGTTTTTATTATTATTTTTTTTTTTTTCAACAAAAATTTACATCTAATTCACTTGATCAACAATTATTACTTGAATATTCGAGATAAAATTTATATATTTTTATTCATGGATATATAAATAAAGTCAAAAATTTATATATGTAGCGAGGGTGCGGAAGCAACTGTCCAAAATTGTACTCACAGAGAAATTGCACGCATATACACTCATTGCCATACCTAAGTAACTATCGTCCTTACATTTGTGTACATCATACACGTATGTATATATATATATATATATATGTATTTGCATGGAAAGAGCCACCCCCATCCTCATCGCGTCCACGATCCCGAAACCCGTGTGGCTCCAGAAGCAATTTACATGGCACCATCTCACCACGCGCAGAGGGATGAGACAACGTTGGAGCATTGTAATTCAAGTAATGTAAGCTTTATGCAAAATACATGTTAGTTAGAAGTGCAGAGGAGATAGAGCATCATCCCCTCACACTCTGTTCATCTCCTTTTGCCACGATCACCATCCTCGTCTTTCACTACCCAACTCCTACTCTGCTCCTTTTACCCCTTCGTGTGTATCCACTCTCTGTCTGCTAATGCCTCATCCTACTTCTCTTCAAGAATATATATATATATGTATACATTTATATACATTTATATATATAGGGATGTGTGAGTATATGTGTACTTTACACTGTCTCACTTTCTCTTTTTGCCTCGTCTTTTCCTTTGTCACTATTTCGTACAGTATTTTCCCCTACTCCCGGAATTTTCCCGAGGGGAAAACTTGGACAGGGCTACTTTCTATTTTCTGATATATATTCGTTCCTTTGTCGTTTACAAAATACAACCATACATATATATCTTTTGACGATACTAAGCAACACAGTCAATATAAGACATGACACGTATATTTATATATTTTTTTTATTTTTTTGTTGTATAGAAAATAGAATATTTACTTTTCTTTTGTTTTCAAACTTTTGGCATTCGTAAAATTGTCGTTACTTTTGTATGAAAATTTTAAATACAAAAATTAAAAATTATATATTAAAAAAAATATATATATGTATAAATAAAAATAAAAAAATAAATTGACCTCGTTGTATTCCACGTATTTTTTTCTTTTCTCTCTCAAACTCGATCGAAATTTTTTTCTTTTTGTCTTGTCTCATTTTATTTCTTATTCACTCTTAAATGTGTCCAATGTATACTAAGTAACTTTATTAAATGATAATTTAAAATAAGTTTTTCTTATTGGACATTTGTTCTTTGTCATTATCATCATTTTCTTCATCTTATTTTTTATTCTGCAAATTTATTCCTCTATAACTCCCAATCTCCCTGCTAAATTTGCTCATCTTCTACTTTCACTTTGTCTTTCCCCTCAGTCTCTTCCGCCACATCACAGTTATATACTCAATATATATATACAGTGAACGTTCTCTTGACCGAAGGGTGGACGTGTGCGCAAGGCTCGCATGGGCGTAGTGGCTGGTTTTAAGAAACTTTCATGAATATTTTATTGTTCACGGTATAAATACACTGTTGATATCTTTGACCGTCGTTTATCTTTACCCTGAACATGACGCTAATCGCTCCAAGAGGATTGCGATCATTTTGTATAATACATATCAAAGTATATAATTTTATTTCATAAAATTAATTTTTAATTTTTGAATTTTCCACAATTTTCTTATAGGAAAAAAAAAGATAATAATAATAAAAAAAATATTTAATAAAATTTTCAATACTTTTTTAGTTAAAATAATAATGATGAATTTGTCTTTTTTGATTTACTTGATTTTTTTTATTTTTTCTCTTTATTTCTTGTGTTATTTTTTTTTTTTTTTTACATTTCTGAGAGAAATGGCTTTGTTGTTATAAGAGAGTGAATTTCTCTTGGGTGAATAATAATGTTGTGACGATAATTTTATGCAGATTGGAGAGAAGGTAAATGTTTGATGGAGTCGTCGTACTTGCTACGCCAATGGTTGCGAGGGTGTTGGCTGGACGCAGAAGCGAAGGGGTTGCTTAAACGTAGGCTCTGTGTGTGAAAATGTGTATGTGTGTGTTTATGTATATGGAGGAGACGCTGTCCGTAACACGCGAAAATTCGACGGTAGTCTGTGTATACTTTTCTGAAAAACGTCGAAATGGACTTTGTAAATAAACGCCGTGGGTTTATCTCATTCTCCCCTTCTTTTCAATCTCACATCTCTGGGTCTGAAATCCGCCCAGTCGAGTCTGCAATTGATGGATCAAATCCGTGGTATTTTACGTGAAGGAAATTTTCCCAACGTCTTAAATGACTCTGATGGCTGTGTGAATTTTCCATCAAGTTATTTCATTTTAAATTAATTCAAAGTGAAAAAAAAAAAGAAAAAAAAAATATTAAATAAGAAAAATAAGAAAAATAAGAAAAAAAGAAAATTGAATCATCAAAAAATAATTTACTGCATCACGATCATAAAATGTTTTATTTTATTTTATTTTTTATTGTAGAAATATTTTCCAAAATTGTCTATTTGATATAATCTCACGTTTCAAGTTTGAATTTTTTTTTATATATCTCAAGTTTTAACTAAAAAGTGAAAAAAAAAAAAAAAAAAAAAAAAAATACAAGAAACAAAAAAAAAAGTTGTCTATGTAAGATATAATTTTTATTCGAGTTTATGGGACACAAACAAACAATTTGTAGATTTGTCAAATTACTCTCATGACCTGTATATAGAGTTGGTTTCAGTTAGAGGCGTGCAGTAGCGGAAGTTACGAGAAGTCGAGGAAACTTTTGCGACCCTTCGTGTTAGCACCTTAACCCTGAAATGTACATTGGGGATGGAATTTAAAGGTCTCTAACGGCACTTGAAGGTTATATTTCAGAACTTGGCTTTTAACTCAAATGAAGAAAAATTGATGTGTCCAATATCATTTATGGATAAATTATTAACACAATTGATTCGCTATTTTCTTACTACTATTAAATCCAATATTCATTTTATACGAAAAAAAAAAAAAAATTGAATAATGAAAAATTACTAATTATAAGAACATAAGAATATTCTATCTTAAAATTTCTACATTATTATTTTAAATAATTTACATAAACAAAAAAAAAGCCACTGCTAAAATAAAAGTAAATAGATAAAATATTATTATATTTTATATTTATGTTTTTTATATATATATAAAATGAAAATAATGACATACAAACATATGCGGTAAAGAGTAGATTTATCCACCCGATTAATTATATACCATGAGTCTGATAGCGAAACTATACCACGAAATCCTAATTTGCATGTCTACCAAAGTCTAGAGACATGGCTTATATATATATATATGTATGTACCACGAACGTTAGACCAAACTCGCCATCATCCCCGTATATTTTAGACGAGGGGAATTGTGTAGATGAGTTGTGGCACGGGGACAGAGAGGAAGATGAGCTTGCGCTAAGATTGTAGAAATGACTTTGGCCGCGGGCGGTGGGTTGCTACGCGGCAAGTGGCCGAGTTGTGAAAGCAAACTGGGGGCCACCCACCCATCCACCCACTCCTCTTCAATTCTCTCCTTCTCCACTGCTCGTTCATTTCATCCGCTAACCACACCACACTCCCCATCTACAGATGAGCTACGGCCAGTTTTGACCCCCTCTCACGTTGCCCAGAAATTACCCCTTATCTACTTCTGTGCAAGGCCACGTTTACCCAAGCCGAATCCTTAATGCTCAATCTCGAGATAAACGCTCTTCTGGTTTATTACAGCCAAATTCTCATTTCTATATATACATATATACATATATTACATATATTACATATATTACATACAATGAAACTAAATATAATATCTCACACACCATTCAAAACATAAATTTATTTATTTTCATAAAAAAAAAAAAAAAAATCAAAATTCATTATTTTATTTATACAGATATAAAAATTAATTCGAAAAAAAAAAAAAAAAAAAAAAAAATTATTTACATATATAAAAATGTATACATACAAAACCCAAAGATAAATGATAAAATGATGTTGAGTTTTTTTTTTTTTGTTTTATTCGTTCTTTTCTTATTTTTCTACATTCTCATCGAATCAACCGCTTCTTTATTATTATTATTATTTATTTTTTTATTTATTTATTTTTTTTTTATATATTTTTGGCCTCCCTATCTTCTGCTCTACCAAATAATCTTCGGTCGTATATCGTTGGAAATGGGGGTGTTACGCGCGAAAGAACGCTTGACCAGGCGCTCGCGAGAATCGCAAATCGATCGAGACTCTCTCCTTTCTCTTTACATCTCGCTCGCACACTCCTCCACTATTCCTCTCGCCTTTCTACCATTCTACATCATTCCTCTTAGCCCAGCACCCCTTACACTAAACCTCACTACCATCATACATATATATATATATATATATATATATATATATAACACACATATCAAGTTTTCTGTCTCTCTCTTCCCCTATTCTGACAAAATCCACGCCTCAGTCCCGGACCGTCGAGTATTCGCGACGCGAAGATTAAACCACGCGCACGTACACACTACCCCTATGGTTTGTATACGCGTGAATCCACATGAAACATTCTTCTACATATATACATATATATATATATATATATATATATATATATATATATATATATATACTTGAATACAACTACTGATATTATATATGTGTACGAGTACATATTCCAACATATACGAGTAAATCGCACGTCACGTTCGTATACGCTCGAGGCTCGTGGTACATGCCAACGCGCCTAGAATGTAATTAAGATAAATTAGCGTTAAGGGGAATTGGGCTAAAGTCTCTGTAGTAGTAGTAGTAGTAGTAGTAGTAGTAGTAGTTGTAGTTTTAGTTGTATTAGTTGTAGTTGTAAATGTAGAAGTGGGAAAAGCGAATGTTCACATCAGATACATATATATGTATATAGTAATACCACATCGTATTATACATGTTGGTCTGTGTGTGTGTGTGTGTGTGTGTGTGTGTGTGTGTGTATTGGATAAGAGAAGGAGTAAGAGATGAGGGTGGTATAAGGGTGGAAGGTCATGGTAAAAGGGCACAGGACGTTATAGTAAAGGAGCACGTATACATTTTGGACTAAACTGGAAGTGGTGGACGAGCGTTAGTAACGGCGCTTTTCGCGAAGAGGGATGAAACAACCTCCGGTGACTTTGGAGAAGGTGGAGATGAGGTGGTGATGGTGGTGGTGATGCATATGTGTTTGTATATGCGAAATCGGGTAGGGTGGGGATGGTGGAGCAAGTTTCGCAGTTCTAATGTATATTATAAGCACAAGCTAACGACGCTTTGCTGGACTGTATACTATGTACATATAGAGAGTTAACTCTTCTTCGTCTAGTGAAACTTGCGATAGATGTATGTATATAAATGTTGAGAAGTTTCAAAATTGAAATTTGATAAATTTCATAAATATCCATTATATTGTTATACATTAATTATAATAAAATAATATAAAATATATTTATATGATTTATTATATATAATTTTATATAATAAATTTGAATATGACAATGGGATAATAAATTAATTTCTCTTTTATCCTAATGAAAATTAAGATTTTACAATGAAAAATAGTGTCATAAAATTGTAATTATTGTGTGGAATATACGTCAATTAACAGTAATTTTATATACAATAATGACGTATGTCCTTTTGTCTAAATGTGTCACATGAAATACATTATTATATACGTAGTATATACTCGCTAACATGAACATCGAACTGCCGGAGGTTGAACAATGCCCCAGGGAAGCAATGCTGATGATGGACGCTTCCGATAGGTGAACGCTTGCAATTCTCTCTGCTTTCATATTACCTTCACCCTACCATACACACACACACACACACACATACACACTCGATGACTCATACATATATATTCTATCGTGCTGTTGGCCATTATACTATTTAATTAATCGACTTACTCACACATCAACTTCATCTCCAATATATTGGCAATAATATAAAAATACCAGTGTGATTAATTGCATTTCTCGTGCAGTCAATTTACGTTTTCATTCGATTATTATATATATGTAAATACATATATATATATTCGTATAAATATATTGGAATAGTGCTAGAGATATTTGTGAGATATATTATGTGTCATGATAGTGTTGGGCTTATCTTAAAAGTCGTAGTTAGTCTTAAAATCCAATGGGCAGAGCGCGATTCAATGGACGGGCAATTTCCTTGATTGAAAAGGACTGGTCGAGTGCTCGTTAAAGACGATTTCTTCATTTTTTTTTTTTTTTTTTATCTCTACTACCTTCTTAAAAGAAGAAATAAAAAAAAAAATAAAAAAAGAGAAATGAACAAAAACAAAAAATAAAATAGAAAGAACCAGTTGGGTGATGTATTGGGTGTGGGAAATACTTTTTTTTTTTCAACAGAATTGTCATGTCATTAAAAAATATTGATAATGATCAAATTTTAACAAGAAAATGTATATAGATATATATATATGTATATTTATATTTTGAGGAAGATGATGGAAGGGGGTAGAAACAAAATTTTCCTTTCAATCAAATGAAAAAAAAATTAGGATAGTTATAAATTATACGAGAGAAAAAAAAAAATGAAAAAAAAAAAAAAGGAAGGGTAATAAGAGAAGAGAAAAATAAAAGTTTGAATGATAATTTTATAATATATGAATTAAAAAATATATCTGCGGTATTTTTATCAAACCAATAACAATGATGGATCAGAAATTGATCGCTTCGTGAAAAAATATATATTGTATACATTCCATATACGATATGTATTTGATGAATATGAAAAGCGAGTGATCGAATCTGTTAGAAATGAATGGAGCAAAAATCTCGTACATAAAAAGGTCCATACCCCGACCTGCCTTGACATAGAATATCGTCGAGTATCAGCAGGAGTCACCCCATATGGTTAGAAAAAAAAAAAAAAAAAAATACCGAAACAACCCCCACCTAAACAAGGGGAATTTGCTCTCAATCCCCATTGAATAGAGACAACACATTGGCATCCGATATTATCACATATCAATTTTTCTTACCCAAAAAAAAAAAAAAAAATGAAAAAAAAATTATATTAATAATATTAATAAAAATAAATAAATATAAAAAAAATGCAGAGTGAAAAAAAAAGAACTTAAAAAAAAAAATATTTCAAATTATTTCAAAATTTTTTATCAATTTTTTTTTATTTTTCCTGTAATTAATCATGTCATTTTCTTTGAATTTTAAATATTTACATTTAAAAAATTTTACAATTTATAAAATATGCACGGGGACAGATGAGGAAAATGAAAAATATAAATGAAAGAAAAAAAAAAAAGAGAGAGAGAGAAAGAAAAAAAAAGGGGGAAAAAAAAAAATAATAATATATAAAATAGGGAGGCAAAATGCGTGTGGAAAGAGAGCGAAAAATAAAAGGCGTCATTGCGATAAATCATCCAAGACGACAGGCATTAAGAGACATAACGATGTGTCTCTTCTGTCGTTTTCTACACTTCGTTGCACGTTGCACAGAACGACTTTCTCACACTTTTATTATTTGTGGGGTGATAGTGGAGAAGGGGGAAAATGATGTGAAAGAAGAGGGGGGAGGGGGCAAACAAACCAATGAAGTATTCGCGGTGATTTTAAAGTATAGAAAATTTGTCAGGATCAATTGATGAAAATTTACGCATAAAAAATATATATATATATATATGTATTTATTATATATTACATGTACTGTGAGTACGTGTAAAGAAATGAGTACCACTGCTACATTGAAGTTTATGCAGTTGAATGATTGATGACTGTCACGGAATGAAAAAAAAAAAAAAAAAAACAAACAAAATAAAACAAAACAAAAACAAAATTCCATTCAAAAATAAATTTTCTCATCATACTCAAATATAAATTATATTATTAACAACAAGAATATTACTATTATTACTATTGTTATATCTTATTTTCAACTGTACAAATTATTTATAAATGACATATATAATTGATAACTAATGGATTAACCATATTATTATTTATATATATATATATCTAATTGAATTACATCCTGAAGGACAAATGAGATTTTTAATGTCCAAATCCTCTCGTTAATTGATTGAGAATAGAATTATAAGAAACGAAAACTATCATTCAATTGATCGAGTCATTAAGCACGACAGTTGATTGCAGTAAGACATAATTTCTCTTTTATTCTCGTTTAATTATCTATTTAATGATACACGTGAGGTATACGCATGTATATAAAATATATCTTCATACATAAAGTAACTCTGTATATACACCGAATCCAGTACTTTGCAACGATGCAACGGATTTTCCTGCACGTATTTACAATGCGGTATACACGCATTGTTTCTCAAACAATATACCGGACTTATACACCCTCTCTGTCTTATTCATATACAACAAACATACACATACATATATATATATCTTTATTTACCCGTGCTCTATTTGTGAGTCTCTCTCGCTAAGTCACGACTTTTCCAACAAATACAACTATACATCAATTTTGTTTTTTTTTTGTTTTTTTTTTTTTTTTATTTACTCGCACTTTGCATTGTGTACCGCATGACAAATTACAATTGTGTACAGTCATTTATTATAATTTTTTATTTATTTATTTATTTATTTATTTTTTTTTTTTTCCTTCACTTGATACATTTGCCAGTGATTTATGTACACACGTTAAAATTCGTTAATTGATACTGTATACTAATTTTATTATTTATAAATTTTCTTTTTTTCCTCTAATTTATTATTGTTTGTTAAGTATATCGAGATATTTTATTATGAAAAATTTATACACGCTACGTACATGTGTATGTATTGAATATGTATAATGTATTGAATGTATGGATTATTATCGTTTATTATCGACAGGAAGTGATAATCACGTGTATCAACAAAACCTTCGTGTTCACGTGGTCAAGGGTCGCAAACAAAGCCAACTATCGACAGAAATTAATATACATAAATAAATATATATATATATATATTTAATTTTTTTCTTTGTTTATTTACAAAAAATTACAAATACTCTCTTTTATTTTTTAACGTGTTTATTACAAAACGTGAATAAGTGACAATAATACCAAGGTTAGAAATAATAGCGAATAAATGTGTACGTGTATATATATACAAAATGATCTTTCGATATCGTTTACACATACACACACACACACATACGTGTATATTTGTATTATATATTGAACGTTTATAATGTGAATATAATTTCTGAACTGGTCGCGAGAGTAGACGCCCGCGGGGACGGTATTTCAGTATTTACCAATAGTATCGATAATATTTTTTTGTTTATCGTATTTTATTCTTTTCTTTTTCATATATTTTCATATTTTTTTTTTTTATTATTTATTTATTTTTTATTTTTTCTCTTTTTTTTTTTTTTTTTTTTTTTTTTTAGTATGAGATAAAAATCTCTCACAGGACGTAGCCGAAAATTATAGGTTTTCGCAGTTTGAATTATTTCTTTCTCGATGCGCGATGAGAGAGGAGCGGGCAGCGGCGACGACTGGTTCAAGTGAGATGGCGAGAGGTTTTTGAGAGAACGAATGTTGGGTAAGTGAGAGTGTGAGAGAGATGTAAAAAAACGAAAAAAAAACAAAAAAAAAAAAGCCAAAAGTAGAAAAGAAAAGAAAAGAAAAATAATAAAATAAAATAAAGAAGAGAGATAAACGAAGAAGCGAGAGATCACCTCGTATCTCGACGCTTCTCAACAACGATGAATCCACTCACCGTGTCGTTTTCTCTCTCGCTTATTTATTTATTTTTTTTTTTTTCCTTTTCTTCATTCGTGTATATATATATATATATATAATTTTTTTTTTATCATTTATTATTGTTATTTCAATATTTTATTTGATTTTTTTTTTAATTTGAGTAATCAAGCGACTCAACGAATGAGATGGTTTTTCTCCCACTTTTTATACTCCATCACGCCCCCGCCCATCTCTTCATCATCATCTTCGTCTCTATGTGCAAGAGACGGATACCGGTTAATCCGACGGAAACGCGCCAGCAAACTTTAATTGTGCCGAATGCCAAAGAGGAACAAAAGAAACTGCGCTCAAGGTTAAGGCAAATCGCGCGCCATGGATGACGTCAGGATGCAGTTAAACTAGTTTTAGTTTTTGGGTACTGTGTGTGGATTGGATACAGCGAGGAGTTAACTTGTTTGCAAGACAAAGGAAACAATCCCTCTACAAACACCACACCAACTACATACACAATAACATTTTTTTTATTTCTTATTTAATTAGTAGTTAAATGTAATTATTTTTTGCAATTATATATTTATATATATATTTTTTTTAATTTATATATATTTTTTTTCTCTCCCTTTCTCTCTCTCTCTCTTTCGATTTCATCTCATTTGTATTTTTATATCTATTTTTTATGCATAGAAATATATATAATGAGTAAAAATATATGAATAATTTTTTAATTGAATCAAAAAATCATATTCCTAACCACGGACTTTGTTCATTGGCCTTGAACGTCAATGAGTATTAAATTCATGTCAAGTTTCCATCTTGACTCTCGCGCATAGATTTTATGTTTTGAAACTTCGTAGATACATTAAAAAAAAAATATATATATATATATACACATATAAAAATGATCGCCGTGAAATATATATATATATTATTATTATTTTTTTTTTTTTTCATCATCATCATCATCTTCTTCTTCTACTTCTTTTCTCATTTGCAATTATAATGTGTAATGAAGCGAGATTAGAAAATCAAGTCTCTGAATCAAATACAAATGAAAGAAACAAGTCAATTACCATATAAAAAAAAAATTACTATTGAAAACTATACACATATAAAATATCACTATTCATATATATTTATATATATAATATATAATATAAAATATAAAATACATGGAGGTGAGAACGTGTTATACGCGGGGGTATGGGAATAATAAAAATTAAAAGAGTAAGGAAAAGAAAGAAAAAAAAAAAAAAAAAAAAGGATAAAAGTCGTTGGTCTCAAGTCATAACGTAAAACGGAAATTATAACAGACGTATATTTCGCGAACGGTAACCCAGCAATCATACAGTGGTCCAATTACCATAAGAAGGGCACTAATTTCACACAATGCTTCTCTTTCCGTCGCTCCATTGGGTCTGACCATGGGCATCATCGCGCACGTGTCCACACACACACGCACGTATATATATATATATATATATATATATATATATATATATATATGTACAGTTGTATTTGGCCCTAGGGAGTACCGATCGTCTTTCACGATTTCTCAATAAATTTTTCAATGGTTATTCTATATTCCCGGTTATGTTCTTTTTCCGGTCCCGCGACTTTGTAAACAGGAAGAAAAAAAAATATATATATATATATATATGGGTATATATTTGATAGTAAACGGGTGATGTACAACACGTTCACTCTCGCGTTCCTTCCTCAATATTTCTATCTTGTTTTTTTTTTTTTTTTTCTTCTTCTTCTTCTTCCCGTTTTCTCGCACGGTTCTCGCGTGAGACCTTGAAAGCTGCCTAACCCCATTCCTTGAACGTTGATGTGTTTCCCAACTCTTATTGAATTCTTTTGTGCTACTGCTACGTAGTATATAAGGACAGTGAGAATGAGACTGCGCGCAAATGCGTGAGGGTGAGATGAAATTATCGCTTGGTTGTATTTTCCCTTTACGAATTTAAATTTACCGCATTGTCTTAAATCTCAATGAACTTGGATACATATATATATATATATATATATATATATATATACTATTCACAATAGTGTGTATATTTTTGTACGAGAAGGAAAAAAAAATTGATAAATTAAACATAATGAATTATTTTATATTTGCTGAAAATAACAAATAACGTCGAAATTTTTTTTTTAATATTTTTAAAATATTTTTTCCGTTTCTCTATCTCTTGTGAATTGTACATGTACGTTACATTTGTACATATATACATGTATATATATTTTTTTTCTTTTCATATGGTGTATAATAAATATAAGAGAGAAAATAAAATACTCGTGAATATGGTAAAGTTAAGAGAGTGAAACATTATGTAAAGTTGATGCGCGAGAAATTGTGGAACCGAATGAGGAAAAAAAAAAAAATAATAATAATAATAAATAGAATAAAAAAAGAGTGGATAAAAAGCACGTAGCTCGTCGAGCCTAGAGAGAATGATTAAAATTTCAATTCATTTTCCGCATGAACTGACTCAGCCCTTCTCGTGGCCCGCCAGCTTTTCTCAGTCGTCGACTCTTTATTTCCCCCACTGTCGTGACAATATTCTCTCGCTCTCTTACACCATTTTGTTTTTCTACATTTTTTTCTCTGTCCAACACAAGACTCGACCTCAGCCCAGATAATTTAACATTCTCATTTCACTCACTGTCTCCCTTTGCTTGCCACTATCTATATTAAATATATATATATATATATATATTTGATTTTTTTTTTACTCCCCCTCTTTTTTTCCCTTTCTCACTTACTCTTTACTATATTGCTTCTCATTCCACTTGCGGCAGTGAAGTCCACTTCGTTATAATTTCCTCTAATGATACACTTCGGTCCCTCTGATTTCAAGCTGCCACCGGACAGATATTTTTATTTCCTTATTCCGGATGAGAAGGGGAAAGACACGAGGGTGAAAAAGAGAGGAAAAAGAACAGAGCGCGACTGATGGAATTATGTATTATATATGTATATATATATATATATATATATATATCCCTAAGTCATATTCTTCAACTCTTCTTCCATCACGTTTGTTTTACATAAATGAATGAAAGATATTAAAAATAAATTCTGTTGAAAATTTTCATATTTTTTTTTTTTTTCTGTTTTTTTATTTGACAATTACTCATGATAATTATTATTAATTTTACTGCAATTATTTCTGATTTAATTTTTTTCATGAAATGTTTAATTTTTTAAAATATATTTTAAAGAGAAAAATTCGTCGAGAAAAAATTATTCGAGTGAATAAAATAAAAATAGAAAATTGTGAAAATGTTGAGTGAATGGAATGCATGCACAGTTTCATATATGTCACTGAATAAGCAAGCAATTCTCTCACACTCACGTTGACATGTCAAGTTTGTATGGTGTATGTGTGAGTATATCGAAGGACGTGTGAGGTGAAAAGTGAGAATGTGAGTGTGTGGGTGGACGCTTGGATTTCCTTAATAAAATGGGGCCCAAACGCCACGCCAGCGAATATCAGGCTGATAGTGGCACGGTCAACTCGACAACGTCCACATCGTCGACACGAAAATGCTTGAGGGGTTGCTAAGGGAGAAAAATCTCTAAACGGATGGCTGGTGTTGCTTAGGTTGATTCAATCTGACACCAAATCCCCTTCCTACCATTCAACTTCATATTCACCCTCCTTTTCATCCACGAATTTCAATTCCCTTCGATGTGTATTCTAGAAGAGTGTGATATAGTCTACTGAAAAAAAGAAAAAAAAATATATATATATATATATACCAATGTACGTTTAAAGAGATAAACGTAATATAAAAAAAAAAAAAATTGAATTACGTAAGAAATTATTTTATTCAATTTTTTTTATTCTTCTCTCATTTTTTTTTTTTTTTGTTTATCAAAATTTTCGGAATGATGAATATTTATATAAATGTTCATGTCTGACATTATTTTATAAATATATATAATTATATATTTGATATGTATATGATATTAAATATGAATTTATAAATTCTTGAGACACAATGGCAAGTTCAAATGTGAGTGTCATCGAAAATCGAAGATATAATTATTGTGTCTCGAAATAATTGAGTAATGGATTGTGTCAATCCTTGAACCTGGACTAATCGTCAATCATGAGTCATGAATTATGAAGAAAAAAAAAAAGTAATAATAATAATAAATAAATAAATAAATAAATAAATAAATAATAATAAAGAAATCGATAAAAACCATTGAATTATTATTGCAATATATAAATTAAATTTTTTTATTTTTTATTTTTTTTTTTTTTTTTTTACGTATATAAATATAAGTGTGTGGATATGTGCCTATGTATTCTGATACACATACACATTATTCGATTGTTTTATTCATTTATACTTTCACCATTCGTCCTCGATATTTAGTCACATATTTTAAATACACAATCAAAATAAAAATTTATTAAACGAGTTCATTCACACATACATATCCAAAAAGACGTTATATATACATAAAATATAAAAAATATATATGCAAGATAATTTTATCCTGTCTACGATTATACACTACGTGGTAGACAATTTTTCATCCAGATTTAAATAATCTTGTGTTGAAAAAAGGAAAAAATAAAAAATTATAAAAGATATTATAAATAAAATTGGCGACCTCGTTCAATCTGTCATCGAGACTTCGCTATTCCATTAAAACCAACTCAACCCATCGACTGAACGTGTTGCCCACACACACACACACAGCAGTTACGTGTCATTCTTTTTTTTTTTTTTTTTTTTTTTTTCCTCATATTTATTTATTATTATTCTCTTTATATACATATTTAACTCCCTCTCCCACACTCCGTCATACAGAGTTTTACACCGATTCGGTAGTAATAAATAGAAAAAAAAAAAGATTTTTCTTGAGAGAAAAAAAAAAAAAAAAAATTAATAAGCGAGTCAAAATTATATATATACGACGCACTGTAACAATGTCAAATATTTATAGAATAAATTTAAGTTAAAAAAGAGAAAAAAAAGTGTGGGGAAAAGAGTGTGAGGTGTTTAATATGCAAAGTGCACGAGTTCTAGACTTGAAATTATTAGTGCGAATGAAAAATTTGCAGTATTTTTTTTTTTCTTTTTTTTTTTTTTGTTCACACAACATCAATGAAAGTTATGTCTCATCGTCGTAGTCAGTGTCGTTGTTGTCATTTCGATCACACTACGCTTGTCCTAGTATTTTTTCTCAACCATATAAATATATATATATATACTGATCTGTTCCTCGGGTCATTGGCAGTACCGTGTGATGATGATAACGTTTGCCTGAACATTTTAATATATGCACACCTTCAGGTATAAATTTTTTTTTTCTATTTGTGTGTTTTATTATTATTATTTTTTTTTTTTTCGTTTACTTATTTTCGAGCAAATGTAATTCGATCTAGCCAATGTATACCACATTCTGTATCAAATATATATATATAGTTGCCTTGATTCACCCGAATATTATATACGTCCCTTGATGTGGTTTTACAGTGGCACAACTACACATATATGTATACCTCAGTAATTTATTTGTATACAAAGTTGATGTGCAGAGCTTGGTCAATATGAATGTGAATAAACAAACTTGTCGGGTCAAGGATAAATTTTCTCGTGTACTATGATAATGACCAAGTATGAAGTTCAATTATATTTATACACACAATATATACATATATGTATATATATTTATAAGTTGTAAATCACTTAAGAGTAGTCATTCGACGTGATTGACGTCAGAGCAATTAGTAATTCTATACAATTTTCTTACTCATATACAAATACAAATTAAATATATATAATTGAATTTATTACAAAAAATAAATTAAGAAAAATATTTATTTTATACACACAAATATCGATACATCTCACCTTTTGCACGTGTTATATTCGTTTTAGAAAGTTTCAATCAAATTTTATAATCAATTCTATATATATTTATACAGTATATGTATTGAAAACAACAAAAAAATTCGTATCAAAATTGTTTCAATCATTCTCTACAGAATATTTATTTTTGTCTATTTTTTTTTTTTTTTTTTTTTTTTTTTTTCACTTATCATCATTTAGTTATTTATTCATATATATATCTATGTATGTTTATTTACGTCAATATTGTAAGGTCTATCTATTGAGATGTCTACATATATGATCTGCCCATACGTGACGTTTTATCGATGAATTTGAAATTGCAGTCTCAACGCTTTTCAATCTACAGTGTTTGTGTAATACAAGTTGAACGCGCGTTTGCGCATACTTATCGTTTATATATTCACAGTTGAGTGTATTTAAGTGTATCTAGTCTCAAGGTAGATGCACAATCGAGTGTAAAATCTACGATGACGCTTTGACAATTTCACATCGTGTTTTTTTTTCTTTTTTTTTTGTATTATATACAATGATTATAATCTTACACGATATACATTGAACGTGAATTATGTTATAAAAATAAATTATAATTTTTTTCTTCTTTTTTTATTTATTTATTTATTTATTAATTATTTTTTTATTTATAATTATTATACAATAATATTAAATTGTAAGTTAATTTACATCAGGAGCGTATACGGAAAAAAAGGATACAAGACTATACGGCACTGGATAGATTTGAGAAGAGTTTCGATAAAGGGGCGCAATAGTACAAGAGTGAGACAGAAAGAGTATGTGTGTGTGTGTGTGTGTGTGTATTAGAAAGAGAGAGCCGGAGATTGTGATGAGAAACGTTAATGTATATATATATACGAGTGGTTAAACGAAGCAGAGTCAAAGCAACGACGAAGAATAACATTAATAATGTGAGAGGAAGTGAGACACAAGGAGTATCCAGGAGTCCTGCAGGATTCTCCTTCGTCCTTCGCCACAACTATAGACATTGAATAGTGGGGATGAAGATGAAAAATAGTGGGGAGAAGGAGCGCTCGGCATCTCAAATTTGGTTGGTTGTCTCGAGCCGGTTGCCGGACGACTTCGGTATACTCAGCCGCATGGAGGGGAAGTAAACGTTGACGCAGGGGACGAAGATGGAGGAGGGGTCCAGTGCCTTGGCGTGAGCCCGACGACTCGAAACTCTGGAATTTCAACCGACAGAATAGTGCCGGCGTTCGTTCGACGCGGGTCTTGATTGTATGTGTAATTTTGTGAGAGACAAGCCGGGGGTACGGTCATACTGATGAGAAAATTGTGTGCGTGTGTGTAAGAGAAAGGGAGTAGGAGAAATTGAAAGGCAATAAAGTAAAAAAAATCTTTTTTTTTTTTTTTAAATAGTGATAGGGACGGGAAAAAGTGCGGGGGGATAGATGAGGATTGAGAGTGTTGAAAAAACAGTGAATGAGTTTAATTATTTAATGTAATTTAAAATAATTATATTGGTGCATTTCCATTGATTTTATTGACTGTGTATGTAGTTCATTAATTATTTGGGGGAAAACTTAAATAAATACAAAATATTATGAAGCGATTTGTGAACAATATTGTGGGCTGTGAAAGATGTTTGTGACATAAGAAACAACGATTAAAATTATATTGGACAAATTCAACATTTGCGTGAGTAAATAAAGAAACATCTACGTGTAAAATGAAATAAAACGAGAATTGTGTCAGTAATAACGGAATTATTATTTGTCAACGTTGCGTCAGTATAATTACAAGCACAAAGTCGAGGTCGACCACTAATATGTAATCGCTCAAGGTCGACACTCTCATTTTTTTTTTAGTTGATTTATTTATTTTTATTACGTGATATACGTTGATTTATAATAATTATTTGAAATTCAACTTTGATTTTGGCATTTGTAAGCCAAAACACGTTGTAACGCGCAATCGCGTAAGATCAATTGGGTGAATTGAATATCAACACGCGGTGCCGAGAATGACGCTGCTTGGGTTCGTCAAAATTATCATTCGATCCAATGTCATGTTGTTATTTTGGAATTTAACGTTAAAAATTCACACAATTATATGATAAATGTAGAACGTGAATTTTTTTTTTTTTTTTTTTTTTTCCATTTTTCGTTTAATTGAAAAAATTTTATTTTACTTTTCTTCAATTTTTTATCATAATTATTTTTAATCATAATTATTATTATTTTTTTTTTTTTTTTGTTTGTTTGTATTCATTGACATACGGCTAAATAATGCCGGCAAATAAATTTTAACGTGTGATGTACTCAATGTGCTTGATAAATATACGGTGACGCAGCGTTGTCTCGTGAAATCTGGTGTGAGCGCCGGCCGGTGCGCCTGGCTGCTCTCAGAGCTACCGTATGAAGGTTTATTTACATTGTTGCGCAGCGTGAAGAAAAAAAAAGAAAAAAAGACACTTAGTGATTATACGGGAACGCGAGTGTTCGAGTCTGTGTGTAAAATAATAGATAAATGAAAAATAAAAAATTTATAAATTCAAATAGAGTGATAATAACGCGTGTTGTGAATAAAAATTATTTACAATTTAAATTTCACGCGACAATAAATACGTAAAAAAAAAAATAATAATAATAATAATAAATAATAAAAATAGACAATATGAGTGAAATGACAAGTGTTGAACAGCAGCAACAGCGGCAATATGTTAGTGGTAGTTCAAATGCCACCCTTCATTGTAAAGACTGTGGATTGGTATTTGAGAGTGACAAGAGCCTTGAGGTGCACCTGCGCTATCATCAGGAAAACCTGATGAGTCAATGGGCCAGTCAATCCCAACAAGAAGAGAGTAATAATAATAATAGTAAAGCTGGTAATCACAATAGTCATGTGGGATCAAAACGTGATAGTGTGAGTGCACCTGCGGACTCGAGTGAATCTTCATCACGAACACCTTCAGCGAGCCCCGCAAATTTACAACATCAACAACAACAAGGTGCACAACCACCACCACCACCACCACCATCATCGACTCAACAACAACAACAACAACAACAACAACCAGCGCCAGGTACACAAGGATACAATCATTTTCAAACGCCACTATTCAACGAAACGAGTTATTTTATGCATAACGAACAGGCATATATATTACCACATGGCTTGCCGCATCATTATTCACCAACCCACGATGATGGTACTAATAACGGTGGAAACAATTATACCACCAGGTATCATCCATATCAACATCAACAACATTTTACGGCGGATCGTGCCAATTCAGTGAGCTCAACGAGCCCACGCAGTCCATTACAATGCGATAAATGTGGAGGTGTTTTTGATGATGCAAATCAACTTGGTGAACATGTTAGGTCTAATCATCCTACATCACCAAATAATTATTCTGCATCATCACAATATCAACAGCTTGGTAATAGTCCACAGCATCAACAGCAAATACATTCATCACCACCGCTAAATAATCAACAGGCTCAACAATCATCTCAACAGCAAGTTTATGATTATAATGGTGGACCAACGGTGAAAACTGAAGTGAAACAAGAGCAAGAAGAGCAAGCTGAAATACTTGATCTTGATTCACACAAAGTTCAAACTCATAGATATGAAGAAGAACTCGTGAGGCTTCATCAACAACAACATCAAGAGTTGCAAATGCAACTTCATCAACATCATCACCAGCAACAACAACAACAACAACAACAACAACAACAACAACAGCACCAACAACAGGTTATGCAACATAGAGGGGCTGGACACTCGGTGAGTTCTATGCTTGGGTGGCCACCAGGTCAACCACATGAATATCATCCAGGGATTTCGCCTATGGGTCCAATAGACAATGTATCACCCATACCAGATCAGGGTGCATTTATGCGTGGTCAACATATTGGTGTTGAACCATCTCGACATGCTGGCTCGCCAATTATCACGAGTACACAACCCATCCCGGGTCACGTATTACCACCGGGTTTGTTGCAACAACCAACGAAGCCTCCATCAACGTCAAATCAATCGTGGAAAAGTAATGAGGCACGTAGACCAAAGACATACAACTGTACTGCATGCAACAAGTGGTTTACTAGCTCAGGTCACTTGAAAAGGCATTACAATACAACGTTACATAAAAATGCAGTGAAACAAAGTAATCAACCTGATCCGGCTAATATGCCTATAAGTGCCCATCATCATCCGGGTAGGGATGCGAATTCAACGCATTCAGGTAGAGGAGGAGGACCGGTGCGATCACCAGAGCTATCTACCTCAGGGAGTCCCCCAAACTTGATGGCAGGTCCCTCGGTCGAGGCGGCGAGGGGCCTGCTCCACACGCCAACCAATCTTTACACCACCAGCACATCCAGCAACAGCAGCACCAACAGCAACAGCAGCGACTCTTCACCGGTGGTATTACCCCAACAGCAGCAACAACAACAACAACCGTCGCACCACCACCTCCACCTCCACCACCACCATCATCATCAAACGGCACAACAGCCCCAATCTTCAACAGTACACATGGTGGGATCATCAATGGCGGGCCTCAATTCACCAGTAACGTCACCAATGGGGGTCCACCATCATCAGCAAATGGGTTCACCGTCACCGCAATTGGGCCAGCATCATCTATCAATAGGTTCACCATCCCAAATGTCGGGCCATCACTCCATGAGTTCGCCCATGTCACCAATGCCACCACCACCGCCACCACCGCAACAGTCTCTGAATTCGCCTTCCCACCAAATGGCCTCCCACCATCACATGAATTCACCCTCGCCCATAATAGCGGGGGTGTCACCAATGGCTTCACCACCGATGGGGGGTACTTCGATGCCTCATCAGCCGTACCCAAACGCTTTGCCCCCCCACGTTACAACTACTACCAGCATCCCGGGCCTGCTGGAGTCTATCACCAACCAACTAATTACTATTGGTAACGAGATACCCAATCAATCTGAACAGCTACAGATCCAGGACATATTGCCCGGTTTTGGTACATTCAGTAATCATCAGAGGCCATTACCGAGCTTTACACAGTTCAGTATTACCGGGTTCTTAGTTGGCCATAATTCACCGCAGGCCGTAAACGTGGGGGGGCTAAGCCCAGAGGAGAATACTCCTCGTGAACGATCATTTGAATCAACTGGAGCAAGTTATGACTCTTATTCACCACCGAGATACGAGCCGTTGACAAATATGGATATACATGAGCTTCATCAACAGCACGAGCAATCAAATAATGATGACACAATCGTGAAACAGTATGAGGTATTGCAAAATCAAAATCAACATCAATTAACACGAGAACATCGGCATGTTGAAACAAATAATAATCTTCCACAACACTATGGGAAAGAAGAAATTAATCCAAATATTGGTAAACGGCAAGAACAACAACAACATCAACACCACCACCAACAACAACAACAACAACAACAACATCAACAACAACATCAACAGATGAAAGATGATAAAAAAGAAATTATTACAAAGGAACATCAAGTGACAAGTACTGGTTCACATTATATATCGCAAGATGGTTTTCACAAATGCATCAAGTGTAATAAGAATTTTAACAAGGCTTGCTATTTGACCCAACACAATAAGAGCTTTCATTCTGGTGAGAAGCCGTTTAAATGCAATCAGTGTGGCAAGCGGTTTCCCCTCGAGTACCTGCACTCTGAGCACCTGCAAAAACACGCAGGCGACAAACCGTACAAGTGCGAGATTTGTCCGAAACAATTCAACCACAAGACCGACCTTAGGCGGCACATGTGCCTCCACACTGGTGAAAAACCATATGCCTGTCAAAATTGTGGTAAAGGATTCATTAGAAAAGACCATATGATGAAGCACCTTGATACGCATAATAAGAAGAGTAATAATCACCATCACAATCTCAATCACAATCACAATCTTCATCTACGAGCGTAATGAAAAATCAACATCAATGGCAATTGTTTCATCATTCTACGTTTTAGGTATCTCTTTTAATCTCACATAATAAAAATAAATTCATTTAATACGCTATTTATATATTTCAAAAAACATCACAGTATTATTAATCACTTTATAATTCACACTGTTTTATTCTTTAATCACATTTACAAGTTGAATTATTATCAAAAGTTCATTATTTACGGTGAAATAATTGCACATAAAGAGATAAATGTTGATACTGTGCTTCATTTTATTTTTATTTTTTTAATATCTATTTGTTGTATTTTTCAATATTCAAATTGCGATGTATAAAAATGATGTTGACTTTAATTCGTTAAATCGCAATCTCATTAACTTTTTCATACGTTCAAAAAAAAAAATAATAATAGTAATAATAAATATAAATAATGATCTGCGAAATTGTAAATCATACATTAATAATAATTAATTGATATTAAAAACGATATCGAACCTTCGAAGCTTATCGACTGTACAAAAAAAAAATTGAATGTATAGACATATTATTATTAATATTATTATTATTATTATATTGTAATTATTAAATAAATGTGATCGATTAGAAACTGATTGCGAAATCTTACCCGTAATACTCGTATTTTATAGTATATGTGAGTTATATTCATGGGAAAAAAAAAAAAAAAAAATTGAGTTAAAAAAGGAAGAAAAAAAAAATTATTGCATACAGGACCAATGTGAAAACGAATGCATGAGCGACGATGATAATTGTATTAATTTAATTATAGTTGATGGCAAGAATAATAATATATAGATATTGATTGTATTAATGATGGAAAAAAAAAAAAAATCTTTTTTTTTCGTGTTGTGAAAGTTTTTATGGAGATTCGTAAATAATATCATGATAATAAATGGTGTAAAAAAAAAAAAAAATTTTTTTCCAATTTTTGATCAATTCAATTAATTAAAATTTTATTTCTCTATTATTTTTCTTTTAATATTTAATTTCATCTTTTTTTCCATACAGCCGCACACATACACTTACACACAAGTACATACGTATACATGTACACACTTCATAAATGCATTCCATCGAAAGTATTTTAACTACATTCCAAATAGGACAGAGAGACAGTTCCATCACATCATCTTTGTCTATTCCACGCGTTTTCACACTGGTCACACTTATTTTTTTTCATTCTTTTTTTTTTTTTTTTTTCTCGTTTTGTATTCTAGATTAGTTTAAGTATCAATGCGCATGAGTATCTCGATGTAATAGTTGAAAAAAAAAAAATTAATATTTAACGTAAAAAAAATTTCACTCTTGAATTGAACGTATAAAATATTATAAATATCTTAAATCAACATTTACAATCCCGTCGAGAATATTTGTACAAACATCATGTGCATATAAGAAGTAAATATATACGAGTAAATATATTTAGAAAAAAAAAAAAAAAAAAAAAAAAAATTGTAATAATAATTGTAATTATGAAAAAGAATATATATTGACCTCGTCATAATGAAATACACGCGATTGTTTCTGTTGATCGTTAATTGGTTCGCCGATTTAGTTGCACATTAATTGTTCATAATACTGAAAACGTTATGTTTTATTGTTCGACAGTGGATTGAATTTTTTTTTTTTTTTTTTTTTTTTGTTATTAACGTTTATCTCGTTGTTATTTAGGAGTCGATATTGTTTGCAACGTTCGATTGTGTCCAAACAGTCATTAATGTTTATATATCTTTTTGTTTTTTTTTTTTTTTTTTTTTTTTTTTTTCATATATATATGTCGAACGTTTTCCTCTTGTTTGCTTCGGCTTTAACATATTATCAGTCTCGCCCTTACAATGCCGCTTTGCCAACGGACAATATAAGTACAGATATTTTTCATTTAGGACGAGACCTGACATTGTTGTACATAAGAATTTCTTTTTTTTTTTTTTTTTGTTTAGTTTATTATTGAATGAAAATAAAAAATGAACAAATAATAATAATAAGAATAAGATTAAGATTAAAAATACGAATTATAGCCTCTTGCCATTTTACTACGTAAAATCCCAGAACAGACTACCTCAGAGTTCAGGAATTATCGATGAAAGAATGAGAGGAGAAAAGAAATGATGAAAACGCCAATGCAATAATAATAATATAAAATGAAGAAAGAAAAAAAAATAATAATAAATGAATAGATTGAATTACAGAGAGAGAGAGAGAAAGATGTATCGTGCGGGCGAGTTTTGTGATTTTTTTCTTTTTTTGTTTTCTCTTATTTTCTATATCTTGCTCCAATTTTCTGAGAAAATTGCTCAATAATATTTGTATAATTTTTTTTTTTTTTTTTTTTCTTCCCTCAATTATTTAATATCATTATTTTACACACAAACTATTTCACATTTATTATTATTTTTTTTTCTTACATTATTATGTGTCACGTACTGATTATGAACTAAACATAAAATTCATGAATTTCATGTCTCCTTGAAGCCATTGAATTACTCTCTGTCGCCCGCCGGTAACCGTTTAATGAACGTTATAAAAAAATAAAAGAAAAAAAAATATATAAATGAAAATAATAATAATAATAATAATAATAATTAAAAAAAAAAAATAGTACATAACGAAAAATGAAAAAATAAAGAATCTAATATAAAAAAAAAAAAAGATCGACGTACATTAGAGACATATCAAACAGTATTACTGTATACTCATTTTATAGATAATGAATAAGAGTTGATTAAGAGCAAGAGATGATGGTAGCAAGAGCGATCAATACATATTTTTACTTCATATCATTATTAAGGTGTTTTTTATTGATAATATCGACGAAAACTGGGCATTCTATTGTGCGAAGCAATTTTAATTAGGCAAAAATAAACGAAGAAAAAAAATAATAATAAAAAAGAAATTTTTCGGGATTCTTAATGTGGGCATTCTGACAAGATAAAAGTGGGTAGAATTTTATTATCGTCCAATGCGCAAATAATTGTAGTGCATTGAAAAAAAAAAAAAATATATATATATATATAAATGAATAAATAAAAATAAAAAAATAAAATAAAATAGTAAATAATAATAAAAAAATTGAAATTAAAATAAAAACAAAAAAAAAAGATATATATATATATATATATATATATATATATATATCTACATCTTTATATGTAAATGATTAATTGCGAAGAAGAATAATGATCGGACTTGTGCGCGATCACCATATTTTAATCTTACATGATCATTGTGTCGATATTATATATATATATATACATACGCACATACACACACGCAGTACCAAACTAATATTGGTTGTGCCAAACTGTAATGTTTATTTGTTTATTCAATTCTTTCTTGTTCCCATGAAATTTGATTGTCATGGAAAGGGGGTTATAAAGTATGAAATATTATAAGAAAAAAGTGCGCCATGTATTTACGTTTAATAATTTCCCAATGTACTAAACGTGGGACAGATCCGATTGAATCAATGTAAAAAAAAAAAAACAAAAAAAAAAAAGAAATAAATACAGTTACTTTATTCACTTGTGCCATAATTGTACGGGAAAGTTGAAAAAAAAAAAAAAAAAAAAAAAAATAGTAATAATAATAAATGAATAAATAAATAATGAAAATAAAAACTCATACATTTCAAATTATTGTGAATATAATTAAATGTACACTCGCATCGATATTAAAATAATATTTAATGTGGTTTCTGTTCCTGTATTAAGGCCGTTATGAGTGATAGGAAAGAAAAATAATTATGAAGAAGAGTGGAAAAAAAAATGAAAGAAAGAAAAAGAAAATGTGTTTGAATAATTATGTGACTTGTATTATTTTACACGTGTTTAATTCTGTTTTTATAAATATATTTTATTTCATGAAATTTGATACAACAATTGAATATATTTATTTTATTTTTATTTCCTTTTTACCTTTACACTCATTTATTTATTTCATTACTATCATAATACATAACTACTACCATAATAATAACAACAATAATAATAATAACAATTATTATCATCATTATTATTATATTACAACAATTGATTTATTTCATTCTGTTGATTCATTAAAATTATTATTTTTTTTTTTATACATGGATGCAAGTCAGACGAATGAATAGATTACATTTCAATTTCATTTATCAATCATTGAAGCGCACGTGGAGTTCTCATTTCGAGGTAATTATGGGCATTCGTAATTTATAAAATTGTTGGAGACTCGACACATGAAAAAGGAAGAAAAAAAAAAAAAATTGTATTATTGATTGGAGCCGTGTACAATAAATGATAGAGTAAACAAACAAAAAAAAAAAAAAAGAAAATTAATAATAAAATAAAATTAAATCTTTGTGATTGTTCATTGATCGTGATAAAGTGCACGATTTGAATTATATGGCATTGTCTGAATATATTTCATCCAAGTCCAATCGCAAATGTTTCTCGTTATTATTAGGTTTAGGTTAAACATCTACCTGATGAACGAAGCAATATTCAGCGATTTATTTACGATTATTATTAATAATAATAAAATAATAATAATAATAATAATAATAATAACAATGTGAAAATTGAAATAAAAAATTCATTATGTTAGGTGTAGTCCAGTATAATGTACTATGCGTCTTTTAGCTAAATTTCTATGTTTTTTAATTCGTTATGAACGAATCGTTTTTTTTGGGGTACATATATTATATACATATATATATATTAAAATTTTAGAAAAAATTAAGTGATAATTTGAGATGCCAACAAAATGAGCTGCGTGTGACGGCGAGTATGATTTTATATATTTATGCCATTCAGATATTAAAATGAAAAAAAAAAAAAAAAAAAAAAAAATATTGACAGTAAAATTTCATTATACACGACAAGAATGATATAAAGAATAATTATAATAATAATATAAATATAAATATATATTGAATAAATCCGAGTTGCACATCGATTGATAGTGTATCTCAAATGAAAAAAAAAAAAAAACTTTTCTAATTACGTCATTTTATCGACGTCATTATCACAATCAATTGTATCGGATTTAATGATGTATGCACGTGATAATTTCATCAATTTTTAATACTTTTAAAATTACGATTCGTCATTATATTATTTTTTTATTTCAATTTTTTATTCAAATACCATTCATTATGTATTTTGATCAATATTCATAATAATATTATATTATATATATATATATACTAAAAAAAAACAAAAAAAAAAACAAAAAAAAAAAGAAATGAGAAGAATAATAATATTTATCTTTGTCATGAATACAAATTGAACGAAAAAAAAATTGGGAGGAGAAGGGGAAGGGGGGGGGGGAGCAATTGATATCTAACGTTATAAAATTGTTACAATTAAAAATTGCAATATACAAAAATAAATTTTCCATTTTTTCTTCTTCTTTCTTTCTTTTATGTATGATAGAAAAAAAAAAAAAAAAATCACTGCCGCCACAATATGATTTGAAAAAAAAAAAAAAAAAAATATATATGATACAAATAAATAAATTGAAAAACTATAGCGGAAGAGAAATCAATGAAAATACGCGAAAAAAAAAAAAAAAAAGAAAAAAAACCCAATATATAAAGAGAATAAAAAGAAAAATACGATGTGTGAATACATTGTGAATTATGTATTTTGACGACGCCATACACAAGTACCTCATGATGCAAAACACATGTACAAATGTTCATACGATTTCAGAATAATAGCTAATTAATAAATAATAATAAATATCCAAAAAATAAAAAAAAATCTATGCATTTATCACGAATTAATTACACAACTCCTCGCAATTATCTCCTCTATATTATTCCTTATTTCACATTAAATTTTTTTTCTATTTTTCTTTTTATTTTTTATTCGTTATTTATTTATATATAACATCGAGGTATATTTTACCATCGTAATTACTATCGAAAAAAAGAATTTAATTGCCCGTGTAGAGCGCGCGAAACACATACGGCCTCACACTTACATCCATAAACCATAGAAGGCCATTGGAAAAACTACGCAAGGATTAACCCTTACATTTTATTGCTCTCTCGACCATCTCGCCCCAACGACGTGTACGCTCATATACACACACACACACATACACACATACACACACAATGTGAGCATCCTGTGATAAATAGTGAGATTACGAGTCTCTCGCAGTCTCTCACAAACAGCATACGTTACTTTACTCTGCCGCTCTTCATGGACCATATGTTCTCTCTCGGCTTTTAACCAAGACTGTGTGTGGGACCCGATTATTCCAGGCAAGTTCTATCTATATAAAATTGCATGAGTATATTCGACCACCGAACTGATGTTCTCATCGTTTTATGTTTATATACAACCATCCATTTAAATATTCATTTATTATAATGAACGCAACTTGATGCAGTCCAATATTTTTTTTTAGAAAAATTAATCTCCATTAAAAAATGACTTGTAATTTTTTTTTTTTTTTTAATTTTTCATAAAACAAAAAATAATCAATATTTTATAAAAACATGATATTTTTTTGTGATAAAAAATTTTTTTTTTTTTTTCTTTATTGTTTATTTATTATCTCGAAATATTGCATGTATTATATTTTTTATGTTATTAATCAAAATAGTATAAAATGAAATTTTATTTTTTTTATTATTATTAATAGATATATTACAATTGAATTCCACGCTTTTTTTTGTTTTTTTTTTCTTCGTTTTTACTCTTTTTCATCTTTTATTTAATTATCTATCACAATATACGAATTGTGATGCGTAGTCGAATTTTTTCTTTTTTTTTTTTTTCCCACAGTAAAAGACAGCTGTCATAATGAGTTGCATCCTCACGTTTACATTCATTCTCCAAACAATCTTTTACACATCAGCTGCATATGTATACGTGACGATGCAGGTTTTTTTTCCACCTAGATAATATATATATATATATATATATTTATTATTATTATTATTATTTTTTCTTTTTCCTCTGTACGCATACGCATAATCATCTCAATTTAATTTTGTCCTTTAATATATAAAATTACCAACAAACGAAAAAAAAGAAGAGAAATTTTTTTTTTGTTTTGTTATCCAATGTAAATTTCCTTAAGGAATTTAACCAGAAAAAAAAAAAGAAAAAACAACGAAAACAAAATACATTGAAATAGATCATGAATTAATTTACATAAACTTCCACTGATGCCTTGATAAAAATGTAGAAAACAATAATATAATGAATTTTGTATACACACACACACACACACACACACACACACACACACGTATTCAGTCCATGACATCATCATTTTTCCAAGCTACTTCAAATTCACATAACCCATACATCCATGTAAATACAAGTATATATGATGAAGACTGATGTGAGGCAGGTCACGTGCAAGATACTTCAACTAAGTTTACGAAAAACTTTTCCGTTTTGTTTCTCACTTACTCATAGACGAAGAGTTATTGAGTCAACCTATATATATATATATATATATAGTGAACAGTATGTATGTATACATATACACATACTTACAAATAGGTGGGTGATATAATCCTCACGTTATAACCGGCGAGGTAAAAGGGGCAGAAGTAAATCTGAGAACTCTTCGTTCCCCTCTATATCTCATTTTGTCTCTTATTCCCCTCCATCCATTATATTTTGCTGCACACGTATGTTTATATTTGTTTAAAAAAAAAAAAAATAATAAATAATAATAATATTAATAAATTATTTATTTGTAATTTTAATTTTTCAATTGTCAAATATAAATATTTGTATGGATTATATAATTAATTGTTTGGTAAAGTTATAAATTTTTCGTTGACATAATAAATTAGTGGATCAAATCGACATATGTGAACTTCCTGTTTCTCATAAAGTTGAAACTCTTGCAAAATCAGAATAAATATATATATATATATATATATACATATAATTCTTTACGGTTTTAGATTGCACGAGGAATAACGTATCATAATGTACCATATGGTCCACCCTTAATATATATACGAGCGAGTTGAAACTCGCGTAAATTTATTTTGTGAGGGGCTGTAAAGTCAATTATATTCTCATTGTACCCATACGGTATTGATGATATACATATATATTAAACTATATATATTTATAAAATTAATTTCTCTGACCATTGAAATTTATCCATCATCAGTCAATTAACTTGAATATGCAACACATTTTATTTTATGTACAACATAAAATAATAATTTTTTTTATTTTTTTCATTTATTTTTAATAATATTATTTCACTGCACATTAAATTTGTATGACATTTTTTTTTTTCCTCTCTCGAAATGTGCACAAAAAAAAAAAACTTTCACGACCACCCCCACATACGTCATATATATATTGTACTTGTTTAAGTAGAATCGATTTCCAAGAGGATGGTGCACTGTGCATCCGGTCGATCATCCAGTTTTAAAAGTAAATGGAATTTAAGAAAAGCGTTGACATCAACCCCCGAAGGCCGTAGTCAGATAAATCTCTGAAATGATGGGACGGGCACTGCGGGATTCTCTATTGAGAGTGTGGGCCCTGAGCCTTGTGGCTATTCACGTTCACGAAAGCATATATATATATATATTTTTTTTTAGTTATGAGTTAATGCAAGTGTGAGTGAGAAAAACGAAATGAAAAAAAAAAAAAAAAAAAAAAAAAAAATCATATAAGTGAAATGGAGAAACGCGGCGTCGTGCACTGTGCACGAGTGAGAGAGTGCAGGGCACCAGGTGCATCTCGTGAGCCTGGGAAGCGCAAACTTTAGAAGCGCTCGATGATATTCTCTATCTTTATCTTTTTTTTCTTTTTCTTCTTCTTCCTTTTTATTTCTCCCTTTTTTCCGACGCGCCACTCCATTCTCACTCTCTCACTCTCTCGATTCATCTCGCTCACTCAGTACATAACACACTGACTAGTTGGTACAATATATATATATATATATATAATACATATAGATTGTAAAACATATACATAGGCAGATGCTGATATTAGTGTATAAGAATCTACCAAATAATGTTGAGTGAATTTACTTCAGGAGTTTCGTTCTTTATTTTTCTTTTTATTTATTTTATTTTATTTTATTATTATTATTATTTTTTTTGCTTCGTGTCCTCATCTGTGTGACGTCTCTCTCGTCTCGTTGAGTGCGCATTCGTTTGTCCATTGAAGAAAATACACTAGTGCATCGGGCCGAATCTCCGCTCGATCGTTTTACTGATATTGTATCCTGTTTTTTTTTTTTTTCTCCTTTACAGATAAATGAACATTGGTTTTGGTTTATCGAATTTCTTTTGTTTTGTTTGTTTTTTTTTTTTTTTTTTTTTTTTTTTAAACTAGAGAGAGAATTGAAGTGAATGAAGACTGAAGTCAATTGAATTGTTGTATATTTGATTTTTGCAAAAATTTTCTTTTCTACAAAAAAAAAAAAATAGAAAAATAAATTTCAATTGCTCTGGATAAATTTGTGTTTAGTTTTGTACATATATATATATATATGTATATTAGATTGAAACTTTGATGAAAATTTCATCTTTTTTTTTTCTCGTTTTCTTTGTTTTTTTTTTTTTTCGTTTCATTTTGTATATCCATTTTTATTAGTATCTATAGATACAGATATATCTGATGGCAATTCGTAGAATTGGTTGGATGGAACGCAGACTTTAAAAATCGACAAGTCATCTCTTTGAATGACGAATGGAGAGATTATAAGCATTTCAAGGTATCTTTTGTTGCGCGAGACAGGAGAATGCGATGCATTTCAACTTGGTTGAATGCTAAAATTTATTATTATTATTATTTTATTTTTGGTTAATATTTTTGTAAAATGTATATATTTAATTTTTTTCACTATCAATACATTTATTTGTTTAATTTTTTTTTTTTTTTTTTTTTTTGTACACATATAATGAAATATTATAAAAAACGGTGATAATTATTCTATATTTTTAAAAATAACAAAAATATCAATGCAGTGTAGTCCACTAGTGATGAACTCGTCAATGGATCAGCAATAATATCAAAAAAAAAAATCTACATCCAACGATGGTATTGATTTTATTCGCAATTCGCTTTGAGAGACTTAGTAAAAAAAAAAAAAACAAAATAAACTAAAATAAAAATCGTGATATTGTCTGACTCAACAGGTTGCATTCCACCCTTTATCCATCCACGCTCATTTTTAAACATTCACGCTTTACACATATATAGTGAAAGTAAATGTAACAATAGAACAAGCACCACCCCCATTTTTTTTTGTATTCCCCCTTAACATATTCTTCAAATTAATTTTTTATTTTGTCATCGTATCAATTAAATTTTCAATATTTCTTTTGTACAACATGAGAGTGAAATAGTTTTTTTTGTTTTTTTTTTTTTTTTTTTTTTTTCGCTGTCTTTGTTCATTATTATTTTACGTATAAATTTATATATAGTTAATGCTGTCTTTCTACTCTTGTTGCATGAACACAACATGTGTATAATCTGTGTTGAGAAAATCCCAATCAGCTGCTTGCCAGATTCGGAACAACAACAAGAAGAGAAAGAGGAGAGGAAAAAAAAAAGACGGAAAATCCCAATAACAATATCGGAAGAATTTTTCTTATTTTTTTTCTCTTCACGTTTTACACAAATGGAGAATTGTACACACGTGTACAGATACGAGTCGTTGGATTTACACTTAACCATGTGACATTCATCCTTTACCTCTTTATGATTTTCTTATTTTTTTTTATTTATTTATTTATTTATTCATTATTATTATTTTTTTTTTCTTCAGCTTAGATTAAAATATAATAAGAAAATTTTACGTATAAATGATGAATTGTCTTGTTTATTTTCTAATATTCTATAATTTCACTTTTGTTATGTCCGAAGATTTCCGGTAATGTGAGATGTTTTTCTTATTTTTTCGCTAAAAATTTGTCACATATGGCATTCAGGTTGGCATATTCACGTGAAACATTTTTGTTTGATGACCGTGAAGAAAAAAAAAAAAAAAAAAACAACAAATTCCTAGTGCGTATTTTTTTGTTTCTTTTTTTTTTTTATGACCGTTGAAAGATGTCGGTGCACTTTCACCGTTTTTTAGATGAAAGAAAATTCGTGATAGAATTTCTCGCACGAAATAAACTCAAACGTGCGGTAAATCAGTACATTCCACATGAACAGCTGGTAAAAAAAAAGCGCTCGGATATTTAACTGTAACACGGAGAAAAAAAAAATAATAATAATAAATTGACGAACTAATTGATGTTTACATTGAGACGAGGGAGACCGGGCAAAAATACAAACGATTTTTTTTTCCAGTTTTTTTTTTTTTTTTCATGTGATTTATCAAAATTTTCATACATATATTGTATAACGATACATTTATATATATATATTTTTTTTTTTTGTTGGATCGTGCGAAATAATCTTGGAAGAAGAAGAAAAAATAAAAAGGGTTAAAAGGGTTATTCCAGTAAATTTTCAAATGAATTATAAGTGATATATATATATATATATTTTTTTTTTTCAGCTCAAGCCTGAGAAAAAAAATTGAATTAAACCCTTTTACACGCGCAAATCATTGTAACAATAGCTAAAATACCTGTCCACTTTGCGCTACGTTAAATCCCCACATTTTTTTCCACTTTTTGTTCCTTTCTACAATTTTTTTTTTTTTTTTTTCGTTTTTTTATTGATTTAAAAAAATTTATTTGAACCAAGTGGTCCTTTATCAAAATATCGTCGACACGACCTGTAAACCACCCCTAAATAAAAATCCTTTAATCTTTTTTTTTTTTTTTTTTCTCAACTCTTTTTGGCTTGTTGTTTCACATTCACACATATTCCGTTTATTATATCGAAGGAAAAAAAAAAAGAAAAGGGGTCTTGTTTGTTTCTTTTAAATTACTTTTTTTTTTTTTTTTTTTTTTTTTTTTTTCAAGTATAATAACTTTCCTTTCAATATATAATATAAATTTGCCAGTACCTGTATAGGTAATATGCCCGTTTTTCTCCGTAAAAGCGTGAAAATTTGCGCGAATCATGAAAGCCATTTTTATATGTCCCTTCACGTTACCAAATTTACCCTCTCAATTCAACCACCACGATATTTCTCCTCACTTTAATGTTTTTTTTTTTTTTTTTTTTTTTTTTTTTTTCTTGAAATCAAACTCTTGCCCGTACCCTTCTTTCCCACGGAATCCTTTCTGGCTTTTTGAAAATACGCGTGTGCACCGGCCTTAAACATCAGCAACAAATGCACTCTCTCAAATACATTCACATATGTACATAGACATTGTATATCTATAGATAAATGGTTCAAGAGTTTTTTCGTCAGGACGACACGATCATGAAAGAAGAGAGGGGAATTGATGGCAACTTCCATCGTGTCTGGTTAAAGCCAATACATATTTTTTCAATGGTGGAAAATAGATGCCGTGCGCCATTGTAATCCATCCAGTGTGGGGGAATTTTAGGACAAATCTTGATGGACATAAAATAAATGTCGCGTTTACATTTATTCATATAAAACTTAATTATGAAATATATATATATATATTTTTTTTTTTTTTTTTTTCTTTAATAAATGTACCAATATTTTTTAAACACAAAGTAAATTTATAAATTCGTGTATTGAGAATTTTTCAAATGGTAATTTTATAAATGAATAAAAAAAAATAAATGTACACAAATAGATGATGAATTTTACTGCCACTGGCTGAACATATGAAGATCATCAGGCCGGAAGGGGGTGTCACTATGGGCGGTTCAACGCAAGTGCACATATACACATACGTACATACACACACGTATTAGTACGTAGCATTGACAGGTTTCAGTTGAGCATTTTATTCTCCATTCCAATACACAAACAAAAAAAAAAAAAAAGAAAGAAAAACGAGGAATAAAAAAAATTTATTTTTTTTTCTTTTTCATTTCACGTGCAATTCATCTATGAACAGGATATCCTCACGATTCTTTCATATACATCTACATTTGTATGACTAAAAACGTCCTAGAATTTACTATGAATTTTTCATTCATTCTTACATTTGAAATTCTCATGACCTTGAAATAATTTCATGATTTTTCTTTATATTATTATTATTTTTTTTTTTTTGTCATATTTATTCTCATTAAATTTTTACAATAAAACATCTAACACATAAATAAAAATATTTTATTCATTTTCATTGTTTTATTTGTACATATATTTATTCAGATGAAATTCAATAAATTCGAATGATGTAATTAATTTGAGTATTATTGAATACCTCAAGGGGCGCCACGGCAATTCTCTGGGGGATTCCAGTAGGACGCACGCAGGTCCGAGTATTGTGGCTGAATTGCATTGGAGACTACCTGTCGTGTATGGTATGAGGAAGTCGTCGAGATAGTGCCCAGGATGAGAGAAAGGAGACATGGTATATATATACACACATATATATATATATGTAGATAGAAAAGAGGATGGATGAAGAGTGAAAGAGAAAGACCATGAGACGCGGGACCAATGTCTTGAAACCCCCAGGCCCCCAACACTCGTCTCATCTCTTCTCACTTGGGAAGTTTATGTTAAGGAGTAGGGCATACCTTGATCTGCTCACCACATACATACACGCATGTGACCACGATCGAGGGTACCTTTTTGTCACTACCCCGATATGCGGTTCTGTTGGTCGCGTGCCGGACCGGAATCTCCTCCGTGTCCGTGTGCGTTCGTTCTCTTTTTCTTTTTCTCTTTATTTTATTTTTTTTTTATTTTTGCCCTTTCTTTCTTTCTTTCTTTCTTTCTTTCCTTTTTCCTTCCTTCCTTCCTTCTTTTTTGCTTTCCTCCTTTTTGGTTCTTCCCTTGTACGGGTATACGGGTTGTTGTTTGCTATATATGAGCTAACCTGTGCATTGGGTCAATCGGGGATTAACCTGGTTTGCCCTTGATACGAAAACTGACCGGCGCCATTCACATCGTTCAAAACACTCACATATTGTACAGGTGCTTTTCGTATTATTTTTTTTTTTTTTTCATGATAGGGAAACAAAAAAAAAAAAATAAAAAGAAATAAAAACTACAATAAAATTAAAAACAAAATAAATAAAGTGTAGGATGGAATAATAATAATAAATACAGCGAGAAATATTATGTTCCAATAATAAAAAAAAAAAAAAAAAAAAAGATAATAATAAAATAAAGAGGAAAAAATATTTCTATATATAGTAAATTTTTATAATATACAGAAAAAAAAAAATCACAAAGAAAAAAAAATTATTTCATCGCCCTTTTACCTCGTACAATAAATATTTGAGTGTTAAAAAAAAAAAAAAAAAATGAGAAAAACAGAAAAATTATTTGAACAGTCTATCACCGTATCACACGCTAAAAGGTATGGGCCAAGAGAAAATGTAAAAAAAAAAAAAAAATAATAAAAAAAAAAATAAACAAGACTGAGACATAGAAGAAGGAGATATAATAGGAAAAAAAAAAAAAAAAAAAAAAAAGAAATAAACACGAAAATAAAATAAAACCCTTCGTTCAAGAGAAATAAATGCCGGACACTATATAATAATTTAGCCAAGTTGCAAAGAAGACATTTTCTCTCCTCCTTCCCACCCTATGTAAGCGAGAAAACTACTTTGTTTCGTTTCTCCCTTTCATCTTCACTCACGCCACTCACTGTCTCATTCTTACACTCACTACTCACTGTTAAACCATAAAATTTACGATCGACGAAGTAAAATGGCTTCGACAACTTCACTTTGTCGAGTTTGTGAAAAACGTCTGAACTGGCAATAAAGCAATTTATAACAGCGTTTTGCTGGAGATTTTACACCTACTCATTCTCTTTTTCTCTCTTTAGATTAAGCCCCCCCCCTGTTCCCCCCCTCCCCCTTTTTCCCTCACTTCCCTACCAATCACTCGCCCCATTATATTATTGTTTATCTCATATCAGTGTTATTTGAAATTCCTCGAATTATCAATTGATATGGAAATTATTCATATTAATTTCATGAATTCAATTAAATTATGTATATTTATTTATACATATGTATATTGATAATATTTGAGAGAATTCTTGTGTATAATATTTGAATTATTCGAATAATTATTGTAAACGTGACTGGTAGTAATTTTAGTAAATTTGAATAAAAAATATTTATCTACTTTAAAAATTTCACCCTGTGAAAATGTTCAGAGCACCTGCACCAACATAATCATAGTGTTATATTTGTTTCAAGATCAATCTCAAGATAATTACTCTGTATTCAATATCAGTATTTTTTTTTTTTTTTTTTTATATAAATGATAAAAAAAATAAAAATTGATATTAATGATAAAATAAATTATTTTTATTTATATAAATATTTTTGCTTTTGTTCTGCTGTTTATTATTGAATAATTTTCGAATTTATTATTTCACGGTATCATAACACCCAAGTCGACCTTTTGTCACAAGTGTCGTAGTGAGTGTGGTGGGAATTGTGTTGGTGTATGTGTATGTGCATATTGGAGTCTTATGGGCAAACTAGTGGCACGACCCGATCGTGAATCAAATGGCATTAAACTCTACAGATGCATATTCATGGGAAACGTATTTGGGATTACACAGATTTCGTTGCGACACGCCTATAATATTTAGGGGTATATATATTTTCTCTGTACTGGCCAGAAAATAAAAAGGGGCGACAAGTTTTCAATCATATGCGTATATTTATCAAAAGCCCCTGAAAAATTATGATGGTTAGTGAGTTGAGAGTGAAAGGGAGAAAGAGTGAGAAATTCACAGAAAAAATACGTATGATCGTTATTTTACTCAATAGTTTCATCTGTATACCTTTTTATATGTACAAATATATTTGTTGATGAGAGATAAAATAGAAGGGACCACAATATACTGAATAAATTCACAATGTACAAGTAATTTATGACATTTTGTGCCCAACTATGAAAAATCAAAAATTGAAAATAAAAAAAAAAAAAACATCAATAGAAAGATGTTACATAGGATAATTCAATTTATTCAATCAATTTAATTTAATATCAATACTTTATTACAATTTGTGTATTGTACCTGTATCGAATTTAGCAGCTGGATGAATTTCATTATGACAATTCTCAGTGTGATAAATTATATCGTAAAATAAATCTCATGGAAAATCAACACTTTCACAAACAATTTATATTGAATTAAAAAAATTTCTTCCATCATCTTTAGACAGAGGAAAAAAACAAAAATATACATAAAACACGTATATTTTGAATAGTGAAAAAAAATAATAAATCACTGAATAATAAAGTAGTTCAAATCTCTTCTACCATTGATAATTGTTTGGCTCGTGCTCATGTCAAATAATATATATGTAAATAATGTATACCTATATATGTATGTATATATGTATGTATGTATGCATGTATATAAGCTTCACATTAAAAACATCCCTGTGTAGTTATTCTGGTCTCGCGCGACTTTAGCACACGACGATGGTTCACGTCCATTCTCGTGTATGTCGGTGTGTGTGTGTGTGTGTGCGCTACTCAGTCTGACCATGAATACACACGATGGATTATAGGGCGCGTGTGAGCAGAGTGGGAGGTTCTTTAGACCTTCTTCACCTTCTTCTTCATCTTCTCCACCATATATATATATATATTTCTTTTTATTTTATTATTTTTTTCGTTTTTCCCCCTCGCTGCTACTTTCTTCATCTTCTTCCTTCTCCCATCGACGGCTCGTGCGGTATCCTCAGGGCGTCAGGGCCACTCGGTCGGTTACGCAAACGTTGTGTCACGCATGGGATTATCCTCTGCCGTTTTGCCGGAAGGACGAAAGAGGAAAGGGTTGCCGCGGCGCGATTCTCTCGCGCTGTAAACGACCCGCGCACGTCACAACGTGAGTTTACGCTGCTATTTCTATTCAAATGCAGATCCCCAATGGAGAACCGGATGAAAGCTGTCGATTCACGGGACCGCGAAGAAACTCGAGACTTACTATACTTTATGTTTAGGTATACACACACATATATAAATATACATATATATTTATATACCTAACGCCATGAGCAAATTCAGTTGGGGCGAAAATTTTGTGTTAGAGATTATTCAAAAGCGTGACATCTTGAATTGTAACGAGGACTTCATTCTTGCGCTTGCGTCAATGCCAATGGATCCCAACCGACCGTTTAAATTCACATGAGATTTCATTTGAATACACCTGAATACCATTCAAATATATATATATATATATATACCTGTACATACCCGTATGTATGTACATAGTTATATATATTATTTATTATTATTATTATTTTTTTTTTTCAATTCAAAATTATATTGTGAAACATGTGGTGTGATGAAATATAGTAAATTACCAACGTAGCAAATAATAAATTAATAAAAATTATATATTTGCATTTCTGTACGTTTTGTTTACCGATTCCGGTAATATTTCAAGTACAGTAATAATAATAATAATATAAATGTTTATTCGTAGGTCAGAGTGTGGTAAATTTTATGTGTCAATTGTATATGTAAGATTTAATATTTGAATTTTATTATTCAGCCTTGACAATTGTTTTATTGCTACTTCTTCTACTGAACATTTTTTTTTTTTTTTTTTTTTTTTTTTTCTCATTCTACGTGCCAGTGTGTTTACATTCAAGGATTTAAAGTTGACAATTATGACCACAATTACAGGGTTTGGTGTACTATTATATATTTTTTTCTCTCTCTCTCTCTCTTTTACCTTTTCTATCTCTATTTCTGTACAATTTAAAGTATGAGTATCTTGTGTGTGTGTGTGTGAATTGCCCTTGAGTTGTTATCTGTGAAGATTAAGATTATACGAGATAAGCAGATGAAATAAAACTGTTGCAGGATTATCATCATTTTTTTTTTTTTTAACTTTTTATTTTTATTTATGAACCTTTTTTTTTGTCCGAAAAAATTCTTGTTATTTATTTATTTATTTATATATTTTATAATTAATGTATTTTATTTTATCCTCAAAAATTGTATAATTAATTTTTACAATTGCGTTGATAAATTTTCCAGGAGCAGATGAAATATCGCGTGTAATCGAAGAAATATGAATGAGTACACGAGTGTATTGAAATAGCGATAAACCAGAATAAAATTTAGAAAAAAAAAATAAAAAAATTATAATAATAAATAATAATGAAAGTGAAGAAAAAAAAAAAAGAAAAAAAAAAAAATACAAGCACAAGACGAAAAATAAGGAAAAGAAAGAAAATTCGGTGAACTAAGTGATGAGAGATTTGAGACTGGATCCAAACTGGTTCGTTGAGTGGATACTAATCTTGTAAAAAAATCTTCGGGATTAGAGATAACAAACTTCACTCCTTCGGTAATATACATTTTTTTTTTTCTGTTTTTCTTTAGTTTTTTTTTTTCTGTTTCTTTTACTCTATTCTTTTTTTTTATTTTTAGTGGTTTCACTTCTTTTTTTTTTTTTTTTTTTTTTTATTTTTTTTCGCTATTCGCTTTTCCAAGAATCTGATAAGAACTTTATGTTTCCCATACGTTACGATATCTTCCACTCCATATATAGTTTATTTCTATTGTTATAAGGGATGACAAAAAAAAAAAATAAAAAAAATAAAAAAATAAAAGATACGCAAAGAGAGAAAAATAAAGAGCGAAAGATGAAAAAAAAAAAAAAAAAAAAAAAAAAAAAAAAGAATAAAGGAAGAACTTTCATTCACGTGTTTCACAGTGTGACATTGGATTGTAGCCCTGAAAGACATTGAAACGTGTCTATACATGTAGACATTGAGATCGAGAAGAATAAATATATATATATAAGTAGGAAAGAAGATAGATAAACGAAAAGAGGAGAAGAAGAAGAAGAAGAAGAAGAAGAAGAAGAAGAAAAAGAGTAAAAGAGTAAAAGAGTGCGAGAGAAAAGTTTAACAATGAACAATAACCTCCGCTATAGAGTAGTAATAAAAGGACGAGCAAGGATATATCGATAAACGCACATTGTAAAGGGGAAAGTCCTCGAAAATATATTTACGTACCTGTTCAAATGCGTTTTTTTTTTTTTTTTTTTTTTTCTCTCACTCGTTTTCGTATTTTATTTTTGTTTCCGTTTCTATCGTTTTCATTTTATTCTCGACCCCTTTGCTCGTAAATCTAATCATATATGCACATACATGCACACACGTAGAGTCGTATATATATAAATTTATTTCCACATCATCAAATTGAAATAGTTACCAAAATACACAGTGATATTATATGTATTCTCATAGCATTGACTACGTGGGTATAAATAAAATTGTAAAATAATATATAAATTAAATGAAATATTTTCAATTGATGTTAACAAATAAAATTTTATATATATACAGATTTAGATATGTGTATGTATATTTATTTAAAAAAAAAAAAAAAAATACCACCCGCAGTGTTAAGTACAAGGAGATATGAAAAATTTTCTATCTAGTATTTTTAAATAATTCCCAATCGTTTTGACGTATTTATGGCTACACATTATCATCGTAGGATTATCAGATATACATCGTATATCTACAAACTATTGCAATTAAGTGTGTGTTTTTCCCTGTTGGCACATGCACATGTCCACACAAAAATAAATACAATAAATAAAGACAAAGTGGAAAAAAAAAAAAAAAAAGAAAGTGAAATTTATTCTATCGTCGTATAGACTCATAATGTAACATCTAAGGTATTTTCCATTCGCTGACGTTTACTCAATGCCACTGCATCATCACAAATTCTCGTGTACACCCCACGGAGATGCTAATGAAGCTGGACGTTAATGAATCCATTTCAAAACCGTGAAGATTCTGAGATAACCAGTGATAGATTTCTGTACTGAGATATATACATATATATTTCATTTCTCTGCTCAGTCAGTTTTTCTCTCCTTCTCCTCTGCCACTACATTATTATTATTATTATTATTATTATTATTATTATTTCTTCTGTTTCATTTTCTCATTACAAAGATTAATTTCTTCAACTTGTTTAGGATTTATCTCAAATATTTAAATGGCAAAAAAAACAATTTCTCTATTTTTTTTTTCCTTTTTATCATCAATTATGTTAATAATTGATTTATTTTATTTCACTTTGACATTACTAATGGTGATAAATAAAATTGTATATTTTTACAATGTGAAAAATAAGTTGTCTCACACAATAATAAATTTTATGTAATAATTTAAAATATGATTTTTGTATTATATGTATAAGTATAAATTCATGTATAACCAGTATATAAAATGTTCATATTTAATATTTTATTTTTAAGAATTTATCTATTTCAATGCATGAAAAATTTTATTATTCTCAAAGAATTCAGTCATAAATTTATATTTATAAATATAAATACTTGTATATTAACAATAGTATATACAACTTTAAGCAAAAGCAAATGTATAGCAATTAAATTGACATCATTAACAGAAGTGAAATTCCATTGAATTTTACTTTGTATATAAATGAATATATTTTTCAATATGCGTGCAGTTATATACATTGATGTATTAGTGTATTGTATACCTACCGGCTTTAGGTATAAACTGTAATTCTGTCTCTATGCCGAAAAAGGTTTTGGCTTAACCTTCGTTTCTCCACCCCCGTGTACACTTCGCTCCTCTCATCTATTATTTCTCATTTTCCTCTCTCTCTCTCTCTCTCTCTCTCTCTCTCTCTTTGGCCATCTACTTTTGCTCCACCCCTAACCACCATTCTTCCTCTCTCCCTCTCTCTCTTTCTCTATTTTTCCTCCCTCTATAGTTATTTCTCTCTTACTCCTCACTTGTCATGTTGCCTCGACGTCTCGGCGAATTTCCTAACGTTCACCACCCGCTGCGTTTCACTTCGGCCAAACAATTGTGCTCCGACTGTTCAATGACAATCGCACGAAAATCGTGACGGTTTTACTGTCGTTGAAAATTCACGCTGAATATATAGCCACAGGTATACGTACACATACATATATATATATATATATATTTATATGTATAAGGGCAATGACAAGCTTCGTTTTTCTCTTCCAATATAGAAAAATATATGTACGAAAATTCTTGGTAAAATTTATTTCCATGATTTTTTCTATTTTCATGGTGTTTCTCTCATTGTTAATCACAATTTATTATGCTTGGAAATTTTATAATTTTAACCTATTAACTATAAAATTTTATAGAAAAAAAAAAAAAAAAATTAATAATAAGAAATAAATAAATAACAAAAATAATAATAAGAAATTAAATAACCAAACCAAGATAAATTTGAAATAAAAATAAAAAATCATTTGTGTTTAATGTGTTTAATATTTATTTATTATTTCTGTGTATGTCAGTAGTAAATTCTCGTTAAATATATATATATATATATATATTTTTTTTTTCTTCTTTTTTAGCCCCGTGTAAACTTTAAATGTATTGGGAATTATTGTTGGATCGAAGTTGGTTATTAAGTTATTTATGACTGCGCCACACACATACACACACACATACACGCAGTCCATCCAATCGTCCGATCTATTTTGTTCGCACACAAGTGCGAGTTTACACGTATGCGTTTTTTTTTTTTTTTTTTTTTATCCTTCGTGACAAAAAATTGAGGGTTCAATAGCACCAACACAGGGGTTGGAAGGATGTGGACATCCGGATATAGCGGAAGATGGTAGAATGGTACCCAATACCACTACCACCACTACCACTATCACCACTACAACGATGTTTTTGGTGATTCTCAGTTATATAAAAGTGTATACGAAAGGTCTGCGTTGCCCAAAACAAATCCAAGGGTTCGTCACTCTCTTGGGAATCTTCTTTAGTCCCTCAACCACCACTGGCGCCACTGCCTGCACCTCACTCAACCATTCTCTTCATCCACCCTTGACTTACCCCACTTCATTTCTACTGGTAAAATTTCCCTTGCCTTTCACTCTCCTCTCACTTTCTTCTTATATATATATATACGCATCTATGGATTTTCGGAAATCGCAACGCAACCAGAGAATCAACATGAATAATTTGCTCTCACGGGATAGGGCATCAAATGCGAATAGATACGAATATTCTGACATCATAGGGGAAAAAAAAAAATAGTCAAGCAAATAAGAGACATTGATTCGTGATCTAAATCATATTTTCACTGTGAAAATTATATGTAAAATTTTTACAATTTTTATTAAAATGAAAATAAAAGATTTTTTTTTTGTGATTAAATAATACAATGAATATTATTTGTAATATCAAAAAATGTTTAAATTGAATTTTATTGGATATATATAAAATATAGATGTGATAAATTTCATGCAATGTCATTCAGTATTGATATGAACGTTAATTGCATTATCAAATTAAATCGATAAAGATGTGTTTGGCAGATGGGAGAATCGGTTCGCAGTGAGTGCAATTCTGTCTGGAAATTTTACAATTGTTCCGTCTTTCATTAATTATTGATGCAAGAAGCACACTCAGAGTAGACGTACACGGGATAGAAATTTTATGAAAATTCACACTCTCTATCTCAGTGACTGTTAGTTGTCGAATGAGTTTTAGTACATTGATAATTAATTACGCGTCTGCTTGATATAAGATAAAATCACTGATGATAGTTACAAAATAATTACGAAACAATAAAAAAAAAAAAATGAATAAATAAATAAATAAAAAAATAGATCCACATAAAAATCAATTTTTTTTTTTCATGTTTATTCTTTTACTTAATAAAAGTTGCAAGTAAGAAATAAGAGGGATAATGAGTATTTACGGAGAAGAGTATGAAATTGTTAGTAGTTCACAAACCATTAAATCCTGATGGGTATCATGAACTTCACCACAAGTTCCTTGCACTTATTTTACACTAAGTAAAATACCCATTTAATAAATGCCCATTCGTGTTGAATACAAGTAACCCTAACGAAAATTTTACAAGTAATCTTTATATACACTAAAATTATATGGAATATTCGTGAAATTTTTCTAGTTTGTCGTATTAAGATTATAATAAATATTTAATCCTCTCCAATTTAAACCATCACACCTGCACATAATTTTTCATCCACAAGACAAAATAAATTAATTCATTTCACCCACAAAAAAAAAAAAAAAAAAAAAAAAAAATTATATATTAATTTAAATACAACTCAACTAAATATTGCACTTTCAACCCCCTTACGTGCATATACATAAACCATATCCTTCATTATATTTCATCCAATAACTATTCCCATGATGATGCGATGGATCTCACAAGATAGGATTAAGTTTATAATTGAAGTTTAGAATGTGCGAGGGGTGTGTATCCATAGAAATATTGGAGGCGAGCAGCTTTAAAGGAAGTGTAGAGATAGAGAGAGAGAGAGTGTGTGTGTCCGCCAGGGTCCGAGAAAATAGCGTGAGGGTGAACGTGTGTGGCAATCGATCACTGTGCCACCCTCAGGGGCGTTGGTTTCCCTTTTACTTCCTCTCTCACTTCTCACTCATCTTTCGCCCTCGCCATTTTCGTCTCTTCTCTAAAACCACCTCCGCATTGCCTCCGTATTTTCTCTACCTCCTCTTCCTCCACTCTCTCTATCTACATATATACATATAGATGTGTGTCTACTCGTTGAATTTACCTAACGTCGTATGTATATTCGAGTCGTGCAGAGGAAGCATCAGAATTTTCCCTTGCTCGTTCTCTCAAGTCTCACGTCGTCTCTTCGTCCCACCCAATGTCGCCCTCACAACCACCAGCCCCCGTGTCATTCTCGTCATCGTCGTACAAGGCCTCTGCCAGAGGATCGAGTGAACTTGTTATATGGACGTGATGGACCCCCCTCATGTATACAACGCCGAGGATATGAGACGAGAGTGGAAAGGCGCGACACAATCGGGTGAAGGTGATGGCGCAAGGCACGCAGAGGACACGTAGATAGAGAGGATGGAAGAAAGAGGAAAGGGGAAGTAGAAGCTTTTAGAGCTTGGAATATTCACGAGGCGAGCCATGGACAGGCAGAGCACATTCACTATCGTTGGTGTGTGAGAAAATTCAGAGAAGCGTGGAGAGACAACGACGACGAGGATGACAATGATGCTATACTCAATATTCTTTTACACTTTGCGCACGTCCAAGTTGGTAGTTTTCTTTCTTTCTTTTTTTTTTTTTTTCATTTCCTTTTTTTTTCTTTCTTTCTGTCTTTATTTTTCTTTTTTTTTTTTTTTTTTTTATGTCAAGTCAAAAGAAAAAAAAAATATATACAACAGGCGTTAACGAAAGAGGACTTGTTTTTTTGGAGAAAATGATGGTGACTAAAAGCCATAAGCTTTTCCATCAATAATAAATGACAATGTGACATCAGTGATATACGTCTTGTATGAAATTTCATCCACCAATATATATTATTTATGATAAAGTTAAATTATATTAATCACATAAGCCAACACAACAATGAATAATTATTAATTTAAAAAAATAAAAAAAAAACAAAACATAAAAATCAATAGAAAAATAAATTATGAATTAAAATTTTGTAATTATTTTGTCAATTAAATTATTGAATTATTATTATTTTTTTTTTTTTCACATTAAATCGTGGCAATTTCAAATGATTTTTCCAACTGGAAATATTCTCATACAATTTTTACGTCCATGACATGAAAAAATAAATAATAAAATTGATAAAAGTCTACATGCGTGTGTGTGGATAGTGCGAGCATGTGGTTGATGTATACACACACACATACACACGTGGTAGTACATATATACACACTATATATACAACTGGTCTGTCGACTTTGATTTCGTATTCAACTCGTTGTCGATGAGTTGTGCACACTAGCGTCCAAGTCTATTGGTACGAGTCAAGTGTACAAGTAGGTCCTGGAAGGACTTCTTCGACAATCAACGGTGGTCCACAGACATTTGTTTGTCTTTGCGCGTGATTGGCGCCTTCGACTGGTGTACATAACTTTGCTCCTGGACTCACACTCATATTGTTACTATTCTATTTCTCTTTCATTCTCTCGTGTACTTTTTACCGACGTATATTTCAATTCTGTCGACTGAAATTCTTTTTTTTTTTTTTTTTTTTTCCTTTTTTCGTTCTTTCATCTTCTTCTTCTTCATCTTCGTATTATTATTATTTTTTTCTTCTTGTTCAAACTACGTGACGTTCTTCCACATGATAATCACGCACATTGAAAATCAATCCTCTTATACACTCATCCAATTCAATAATAATATTACTAAATAAATATTTTGTATCATATCAATTATTTAAATATATATATATATATTCTCACGTAAAAATTCTTTAAATTATCATGGGTTTTAATACATCTATATATATATATTTTTTTTAATCTCATGAAGAATTTGGTAGAGATGAGTGTGCGTGAGTGTACGTGTGTAAGTGTATAGACTTTGAGACGTTTGTGTATTGAACGCGAACGTGGATGAACTCCAAAAGCCGCCCATATTGTGAGTTGGTGTTGGTTGCCCACGTGTGCGTGTGATATGAGATCCTGTAGGAATTTACCGGCAAGCGTAAATTCTCCCGTTGCTTTTCTCTTATATATATGTATATATATATATATATATATATGTGTGTGTTTATGTGTGTGTGTGTGCGTATGTTCTCCCCTTCGGTGGACTTTAGAGTCCACCCTAACAACTCTCTCCTCCTCTCCCGCCCTTCATTCACCCGTTCCACCCACTCACCCACACCTATACATACACGTACACATCGCCCTTCTCATCTACACCATTTCTGGCCATTGCCTTCGCCGCCTCTAGCGACAACATTTAGAGTCCAACCAAGGGGTTGGAGACTTTCTCTTTCTACCACAAATCCTCGAGCTTTAGTGTTGTACAACCAACTTCAGTGATCCTCAAGTCCGTTGTCTTTTTTACTCACTCGCCACTGGCCAACATCCAATTATTTATTTTTCATCTTTCAATCCAATCGTCTTGTCTATTTTTCCACGGTTTTTCTTCACCTCTATTTTTTTCCTCCGATTTTTCCTCTGTTGATATTTTCCTTTCATTCTTAAAATTCTCACTTCCCAACTAAACAAAAAAAATTTCTATTTACTATTCGTTATACACAATATTTAAATTTACAAAAAAAAAAAAAAAAAACAAAAAAAAAATTCGAGAAGTAAATAAAAAATTTCTAGATAATATATAATAATAATAATAATAATAATTTATTATATTAATATATTAAAGGTAAGACAAAATTGATAGATACATATATGTATATCGAAGTAAATTGCATTGAGGATGCGCATGAGTGGAAGGACCTGTCTGATGTCAACGACGAGACTGTGCACTCGACGACTCAAAGCCACACACGGGGTTGCGCCCGCACACAGGACATTCACAACACAACACCGGTAGTACATATATATATATATATATATAAGAGCGTGTGGCACACGAAAGGGAGTCACTTCGATCGAACGTAATTCCCTGAAAGGACTTTGGTCCTCTCGCTCTTCCTTGAGTATACACGATTGAAACAGAAGGAGACAACAATAAAGCAAGCGACGCTACGTATACATAAATGTGTGTGTATTATATACATATATGTCCTCACTGTATATTAACCAAGGGAAAATTTTCCTTGTATAGAGGCGAGTCGGTTGGTCGGATCGTGAGGCAACCGAGCGGAGAACACCCTGAGTTCAGTAAGTGGCGTATGGAGATATCTAGTCATTGAAGGGAGGGGATGGTGGAAGAGGGAAGAAAGAAGGGGGAGTGTTATAGAACGTGAGGGGTAGGTTGGATGGCTCGCGAGGGTGCGAGGCCAAGGCGATGTAGATATACAGGAGAGAGTAAAATACGGGATGGCAAAGAGAGAGAAGAGCGACAAATATGGGAAGAGAGGGTGAGTGAGAAACGTCACAGAGACACTTGGGCAAGGGTGGAAAGTGCGATGAGAGAAGTGGCGAGGGGTAGAAACGAGACTTGAGAATGTCAAGATGAGAAGGATAGATGGAGAGAATGGCGATGAGATACACATACACACACACACACACACACACACATGTTTATACATACACGTATGAAGAAAATGAGAGGACACGCGTGACGTTGACGTCGTGTGTATACGAGACATGGATTCTCCCTCTCTCTCTTCTATATTATTATGTGGTCTTTCTCACTCTTACTTATCATTCTACTCGTGTCCATGCAGAGTTTTTTTTTTGCATGCAAAATACGTCAATATCACATAGAATTGATGTAAATATTTAATAAATCATATTTTTAATTGTTAAATACTGCAGTGTATAATAAAGTGAAATTTTATTATACAATTTTTGTATATATTTTAATACAATAAAAAATAATTGAATAAAATAATGAATAATAAATCGTTTATTGTACAATATTTTTTTTCTTTATTTTATCTATGTTGAATTATTTTTTATAAATTTTTTTTTTTTTTTTTTTTTTTTTTTTTTAAATAAATGATAAAATAAGAACGAAGAAATAAGAGAAAGAAATGATAAATTATTGCGGTTATTTTATTCTTGGCAGTGGGAGAGAAAGAGTGAGACAGAAGGGGGAAGTGAAACACGATGAGAAATTTCATGTCGCCATGTGCAAAATTATCTTTTGCTGCTTCGTCTCAACGTGAATCGGGGCTTAAGGACCACGGTGTTTGTTCCAGACAAAGAAAGCGTTCATTAAGGAAACGCATTAGCGGCAAGCTTCTTCATCCCTTCCTCGTGTCTCTTTTCCTTATATATATATATATATATATTTTTTTTTTCTCTTCATTTCTTATTTTTCTTTTGTTTTGTTTATTTTTTCTCCCGCCGTCCTTCCCATCGTACTTTTATACCCGATTTGTTCACTCACCACGCACATTATTGTCAGGAATGAAAAAAAAAAGGAGAAGAAAAGAAAAAAATGCAACTACAAGTCACACAAATTTATTTTGTAGAAAAATTTTGAAGAGGAATAAAAAAAATTAATATTAAATAATTTTTGATTGTCCATAGCCGTTGACTTTATATAAATATATATATATTTAGTTGTACTATGCATCGGACACGAAGCTGACCCTTACATCAACCTCCAGCTGATTCTTTCTGTCCTACAACTGCACGATCTTCGTGCTGTTGTCTCGATCGCCATAATTTGCTGCCTCTTCTTCCTTCTTCTCATTCTCATTATTCTCTTTTTTCCTTTTTTTTTTTTTTTTTTTTTTCTCTGCCTCTCCCACTCTCTCACTCTTTCCTCCCACCTTTTCTCATTCACTCACTCTCATTTTCTCTCTTTCTCTTTTATATTTTCTCTTCACCTCACTATAAGTTCTTATTTCTATTTTTTTTTTGCCCACACGTTTTCATCCACGTCTACACAGAACTGAGGATGACCTCTGCCACTATTTTTCGAGTTATTATTTTAGCTGGTCCATCTCTCTGGACTTCATTCTCTCTTTCTTCATATATTTATTTTTTTTCTTACTTGATTTGTTTTTTTTTTTTTTTTTTTTTTTTTTCATTATTATTTTTCTTTTTTCCTTGCTCCGTTGATGATGATCCATCAGGTTGATGAGCCGGCTTCAAGGCTGGCGTATGAATTTAATTTCTAGTTTCGCGGCGTATACATATATATATATATATATATATTTATCATGATCGAAATATATTATTATAGATGAAAAACCGATTATAATTGGATCAAATGACAGGTTAAACAATCTGCTATCATTTTTCCACGTCTTATGGTATTGAAATAAATAAAATGAAAAGAGTGAAGTATAATAATACTCACAATAATAAGAAATAAAATAGATGAAAAAAAAATAATAATAATAATAATTAATAAAAAAATTAATAAATGAATGAAACAAAAATTAATGGAATTTCGATAATTTTATTATCAGTTATTATTATGTATATATATATATATTTTTTTTTCTTTCGATAAGTTTATTTTTTTTTATTTTTTACGTTTTTTCATGTGTGGATAAAATATCATTTTGAAGATTAAGAGGTAGAAACACGAGATAAGAAGTGTAATGCGTTATAATCTCATGTGAGGGAGAGAGATAAACACGTAGATTTTGGTAGAGATGTAAAAATAAATGTATTTTATCACAATGATTTGTAGGTGAAAAAAAAAAAAAAAAAAAAAAAACAAACAAAAAGTGATGCTAGAAAATAAATGCCTATTATAATTCAGACAATGCTTTGGTTATTTATTTACTTTATTTTTATTTTATTTTTTTCAAATATATTTTATTGATAGCAGAAAAAAAAATATATATATTATTAAGATAAAATAAAAAAAAAATTTATAGAATTTTTTCATTATTAACAATTATACAAATTTATATTTATCTTCATTTCTATCTATTTTTTTTTTTTTTTTTTCATCGACATTTATTATTGAACCACAACTATCTCGATTCAGTGGCAGACTGTGAGTCGCCAAACGTGAAAAAACGAAAAAAAAAAAATTGAATAAAAAACACTCACCGTGTCATTGAGTGTTTGATTATTCGAATTTGTAAAAATAAACCTGTTTAATTATTATTATTATTATTATTATTATATTTTTTTTCTCATCAGAGGTGATAAACTGTCATTTGCGATATTATTTGATTGATGCATGGACTCGAGTAATTACTAACTTAAAAAACTCTATAAACATTTGTCTATAATTTAACGAATATATGATTAATTGGGCAAATTGCTATTACTTGTATTTTTTTTTTTTATAAAAAAAATAAGTTTAATTCAAAATGAAAACACATTCACATACTTGACCAATGACAGATATGTATTTTTTTTTTTTTTTAAATAAAAAAATTTCTTGTGGTAGATTTTTTTTTTTCTCTTCTTTTTCACCTTCTTACAATTGATGCGCGAAAATTTATATATATTGGAATGACAAATACCACACAGGATTACGTTGTTGGCAACATCTGGGTAAGACGTGTCTGTGTAAAGGACATTTTCAGATACATTTGACAAGTTAGGGCTGTTCCCTTGAGAATCGACTATATCATAATCCTCTCACTCTCCTCCATCCTTCTTCTCTCAATTACTTCACATCATTCGATTCCAATCACAAATGAATGTTTGTCCACTCAATAATAAATAAAGAAATAAATAAATGAAAAACAAAAAAAAAAACATATATATATATATATGCGTATATTTCAGGGTCATAGAAAAATTCACATTAAATAAATATTTATATATTAAATCATACGTCATGGCATCTGGAATGAAATTTACACGCTTGTGTTTCATTTTTACCTGTCTCTACCACCTTTTGTCTAATTCGCGGAACAAAAATTCAAAAGAATACAAAACCAAAAAAAAAAAATAATAGGCGTGAGGTGGAGAGAAAAAGAGCAAGAGAGAAAGAGATGATGGATGCTGGAACAGAAGGAAAAAAAAAAAAAAAAAAAAAAAAAATAGAATAGTAAAGAAAAAAAAAAAAAATTATAATAATTACTTAGTGAAACGACATAAACAGACGGGTGTGCAGGCATCTCATAGTGAATTTTGGAATATCATTACGCGTATTCATCTAATTTTAAAATGCAAGAATTCTCTTTTGTGTCACGCCCACATCACTCACACATCTGACCAAAGAATATTTTTTTTTTTTTTTTTTAGACAAGCGCCATCAGTGATGTTTTTCTCATCGGATAATTAAGTATCATGGACTGGTTTCATGCGATTATATTTGAGAAATAAAAGGGCAATGATAATACTTGTATATACATCCAGATATTTCACAAGCACATGGTAAAATATATAGTGTGATAGTCAATAATATCACGAGTTCTGGTTTGTTTTTTTTTTTTTTTTTACTGTCAAATAATTCTATATTGTCTTTTATATTATTGTGAAAGGTGGAGCAAAGAACGATCCGGACATCACATCAAAAATTACTGACATTGATTGACGGTATAACAGACATTTCCAATTATTATAAATATAATAAATTTTTAAAGGTAACAAGTAATAAAATATTTTTGAATTTTTCTCTTTTACATTTATCTGAAGGTCACATTTTATGATTAATTTTGATTGATATTAATACATTCATAATAATATATCTGTAATTTTTTTATATATCTAATTTATAAATATTATAAAATCATCGATGGTGTAAGTATATTTATAAAAAATAAAAAAAAAAAAACCTTGAATATGAATGTCAAAATTAAAAAATGATCAACAAATGAATACATATTATACTCATTTCCGTCATGATTATAAGCAAAAATGAAAATAAAGAATTATAAAGTAGATTTATATGTACATATTATTATTATTATTATTTTTTTTTTTATTCTTTGAGTTTATCTTTGAATTAAGACTGAATGCCGCTTCCGTTTTTTCTGTGACTGGTACTTGGTATATTTCTTCTATTGTCTAGCATGCCAGTTTTCCTATTGTTTCTAGAATTTATTGCTTCAAGGGAAGTTTAGTCATACCGAAATGAAAAGAGAGAGAGAGAGAGAGGAAGAGAAAGAGACACTGAAATACGTAGGAAGGAAGAAATAGAGAGGGGATCGGGTTGCTTTCATCTTTTTGGCGAATGGCGTGCGGAGCACGAGAGACTGATGAAGAAGATGAAGAGAAAGATGCTGAGGATGGAGAAGTGAAAAAAAATATATTGTATATGTGTATAAGTGTGTGAGAAAGAGAAAAATAGATATGCTCACTCGCAAAGGCCCTTTGGGCGATAATTACTACTTCACCAAATTATTTATGCCCGAAATAAATCAAGTGAAAGCTTAATTGCTTTCCTCGAATCCGATAATGCGTTGCGTGTACGCGATTTCACGTTTTTCCACAACAGCCAACCGGGAGAATAAGATGAAAATGAAGAAGAAGAATAAGAAGAAACAAACAGAAAGGAAAAAAAAAAAATAAATAAATAAAAAATATATTTTTCTCGTTGAATCTCACTAGCACAACCACTGATATATAACATTATACAAACAGAAAATGAGGGAGAGAGAGAGAGAGAGAGAGAAGAAAGAAAATTCATCTTTCTTGTAATTAAAAAAAATAATAATAAATAAATAAATAAATAAAAGAAGAGGGAAAAAAAAATTCCCAATCTATAATATCTATTTCCGCAATATGTTCGAGTAATAAATTTTCTTTCTGTGATACTAAATATATTGGCAATTGAGTTATGAAGACTCTTGTGCAATATATATATATATATGTTTGTGTGTGTGTGTGTTATATACTGTCATATGTACAGAGAATTTATTTGAATCTATATAAACCTTGCCCCAATATAAATATAAATACATATATATATGTGTGTGTGTGTGTGTGGATGGAAATGGAGATCGATCATAATTACTATTTCAGGATGACCTTCGCTGATATACAACTACGTATATAATATACGTAACGCATCGAGGCACTCATTATAATCGTGCAACAATCTCGCGTGCACATCCACGCAGCGCAAATATATATAAATAGAGAGAAAGAATTTTTGATTTCAAACTCGATTCATTTCGATTTCAGTTATTAATAAAAATTCCCGACGATATCTCAGAGTGTATAATCATCGCTCGTAAAATGCACTCCAAGATTATCACATATACATATGTATATATGAATCTAAATATATATATATATATGTGTAACAATCCAGTAATTACATCTTGTACGGTCAATTTACAAACTATTGCCATGTGGCTTTTAATTCTTTGAAAAATAAATAAATAAATAAATAAAGATAAAAATATGTAGAAAATTAAAAATAAAATCATTTTATTATTTTTTTGTTTTTGTTTTTTTTTTTCTTTTTTTTGTTTCATATGATAGATCTATCTGCACTTGTGGATTGTGCAGAACATGAGTGACAGAAAGGAGTGTCAAGAAAAAAGTGAGAGGATAATGTCGACAAAAGCGCGAAAGGAAAAAAGCTTTGGCAACAGGTTTCTACCCTTCTCGACACTGCATCACTCGACGATTCATTGTGTGTCTTTGTCTTTATTATCGTTTTTCTTCTTACATTTTTTTTTCTTTCTTTTTTTTTTTTTTTTTTTATTCTCTGTATCCATCTTTGTCTCTCGCTTGTCGCCCCATTCCAGTCTCATATTCTCTAGTTTATACAGACTTTTCCAAAAACATTAGTTTTTCCTCAGTATACAGTCAGTAGTGTACGATGAATGTTTTTTTTATTATTATTTTTTTTTTTCCTCCACATCATTCAGAAAGAGAGAAAAGGAGAAAAGAAAAAGCAGAAGAAGAAGAAGAAGAAGAAGGAAAAAAAAAACAACAAGAAAGAAATCCATGGAGAGACGCGCTTGGTAAGTAAGCACGTCAGCGCCGAATGTTTTGCGGGAAACCGGTTTTCTTCTCTTTCCCCTCGAAAAATTACAAAGCAGTTTCACGTTTCCTTCCCACGCTTGGCCCGTGCGTCATATATACCTTTATTCTATCGCGATCCAACCGATAACATTGTTTTATGCGAATGCATTCAAACTAAAATTGTCAAATAATGTTATTGAACGAGAAAAAAAAAAAAAAAAACCAAAAATAAAAAAATTAATTTTTCCACCCCCTCCATCGTCAAAATAAAAAATAAAACAAAAAAAAATATATTATATAAATATTTACTTATCTACCACACACTTATATATATTTATATATGTATTTTTTTAATTTTTTAATTTTTTTATTATTATCAGCAATAAATAATATTTGGAATAAATGCAGTGTGTCACCGAGAAATTCGACACTATTGTGTTGAATGTCATGAAAAGAAAAAAAATAATAATAATAATAAAAAAATTAAATAATGGAAAAAGAATAGAAAAGAAGAAAGAAATAAAACGCGAGAAAAAAAAAAAAAAAAAAAATGAATAAATAAAATAAAGTAGCAATGAAATACCTATACGGAAACGTAATAATAAAAATTCCAATGACAGCAATAAATTTATCGCGATAAATCGAGTCATTACATATATATATACACATATTTATTCATATACCCTTTCCACGTGAGTTATACGAATGTCGAATGGAGCACTAGAGTGTGGTGGGGAGTTGGTGCGCAAAAGAGGTGTAGAGAAACAAAACAAAAAATAAAATAAAAAAATAAAAAGACAGAAAAAAAAATGTATAATAATAAAAAAAAAAAATAAATAAATAAAAAAAAAAAAAAAGAGAAGAAAATGTGAAAAAACGAATTGGAGAATCGACCCTCGAGTCGTTGAAGCCACCCTTACAAGGTCGTAACTCAGCTAGTTTAGAAGACACACAGGGCGAGAGTTTCTTGGGCAAGGCGCGCCATTAGAGTCTCTTCAAAAAAATAAATCTTCGCTTCCAGGAATTCTCTTCTTTTTCTTGCTCGCCCGTCCGCCCGCCCTCGTCCCGTATTCCATCGTGCCACTTTTCCATCGTTTGCTTCGCTTTTCCTTTACGTTTGAAAAACAAGTCTACACTATACATAGTATATATACTACTACATTTGTATATGTATATATATATACATATAAATATATTCTTGGACCTGTCGGACATCCCTGTGAAATATCTACAGTCGAGCATGGACTCGTCCAATGGGGGGTGGTTCGTTTACTTGAGTCAGACCCCTCACCCCGCGACTATTCCCACTACACTGCTCTACTCACGTTATTCCACTATTCTCTCCCCTGACCTCTCTCATTCTCCCACTCTCTCGACAGAAAACCTCTCGCTACCACTCCTTGAATTTGTATTGGTTCGTTGATGGAGCAAGGCCGAAATGGAGTTTCAAGCGTTTCTATTATTATTTATTTTATTTTATTTCATTATAATAAAGAATTTTTTTCTCTTTATACATACAAACTATTATCATATTTTTAAAATATATATATATATATATGAATTTTTTTTTTAAATTCGTAGAAATACACGTCAGAAATAAATGAGTAAATAAATATTTGTTGAATTATTACGCGATATGATATTATTTATGTGTCATTTTTGTAGTTTATTATTATTTTTTTTTTCTATTTTCTTTTTCTCCCTTTCATTTCTAATTCTGATGAATGAATGCACACACAATCGTTGGCATTGTCATTTTGTCTGAGAAATTTTTACGCGCATGCAAAGGAATAATATTTACTTCCGGTGGCAAACTACATCCGGTATTGTAACATTTTATAATATTACATTTTATATTTATTTTATTACATTAGAAAAAAAAAAAAATTTTTTTTTTCCATTTATTTATTAATTTTTTTCATTTTTCTGAAATACTCCAAAAAATTGAGTTGACATGTCTCACATTAAAATTATAAATGCTGCTATATATACATATATACATGAGTTGAGGTGTGAGAGTGTACGCGCATTCACCCAAAAGAGTTTCCAATATCTCGGGGGTCTTTCTCAAAGTTCCTTTCATCTAACTCTTTCGCCTTTCATGTGACTTTACTGACAGACACACCCTCTCTCCCTTAATAGTACACAGTGAAAAAAAAGAAAAAAAAAAAAAAAAAAAAAAAAAGAAGATGAGGAAGAAAAAAAAAATCGAAGAAGAAAATAATAATAAAATAAAGTAAAATAAAAAATTACACGTTACCGCCCTGTGGTCGTAAAGTGTGAGGGAAAAAAAAAAATGAAATAAAATAAATAATAAAAATAAAAAATTACACGTCGCCTTTAATATGATTTGAGGTGAATTCTTGTTGAACATAAACTCGCCCTTGCCTATACAACTACTGATCAATGGAAGTTTTTCCACGTGTACCACAGCCACACACGGAGTTTTGTAACTGTTGCACTTTTACCCTCGCCACGTGGTAGCACATGTTTGCCTTCTTGCAACTTTTAAATGTAATACAATTCTTCTTATGGGAACCTATGACCCACATGTACAATTGACTCATAAAATTCATAACCGTTTCGAGTTTGTATATTTACGCCCAAACATTCACACACAGACACAGACACACACACAGACACACACACACACACACACACACGTATTCTCTATTTAATTTTAACATGCAAATGTGTTTCGTTGTTGATGTACAATTTAATGATTCAGATATAAACTTGGTGGAAGGAATAAAATAGATGAATAAAAAAAAAAAAAAATAAAAAAAAAATTCAACGACGACGACGACGACGACGACGACACGATGATGATGATGAGAGAAAAATAAAAATAAATATATTCAAAAAAAAATAGAAAACCATATAAGAATAATAATATGAAGACGAAGATGAAAAAGAAGATGAAGAAAAAAAAAAATAATTATTATAATAATAATAATAAAATAAAATAATAATAATGAAATAAAAAAAAAATAATAAAGAAGGATGAGACGAAAAAGCGCATAACATCGCGTAGCTGGCAACAGCGTGCTCCGTGTAGCCCAACTACAAACCACGTGTTGTTTTGGGCGGACGTTTTTTGAAATGCCAGTATATATGTAGGAGGACGCCGACCGGAGATGAAAGATCCGCGTGTTCAAGAGAAAGAAGAGCCCGCGCACGGCATTGCACGAACATGCGGGAAGAAAAGAAACGAGTGAGAGAAAGAGAGACCTTGGATGGAGCCTCCCCCTGTGCACCTATACAAACAGACATCATCTGAGAAAGCAAATATTTTGTTGTGATGCAAGAATTCACAACATTGAATGAATGTATTTTTCCCCCGTGCATACATATTCATCGTGTATATGTACGCAACGAAGGTAATGAGCATTTTACTAAAGAATGAACATTTTTGTTTACACTTTATTCTAACCATGAAAGTGAACAAAAAAAAAAAAAAGGAAGAAAAAAAAAAAAAAAAAAATAGGCTAAGAAAAAAAATTCATGTGAATAGAAAATTAATCTAAAACGAGAGTAATGTCAAAAATGATAGTTCAACATTTTTAAGTATTACAAAGGTAAATATAATTTTTATTTTTGTGAATCACGAAACATTTTTTTTTTTTATTCTTTATTGTTGGTATTTTTTGATTATATATATATTTTTTTTTTAAACGTGTCTTCTTTTAAAGACAACAATGGAGGGGAAAAAAAAAAGAGAGCGAAGAAGATGGAGACGAGAGTGGTACAGAGAGTCTCTCCATGGTGAACATACGTCAACAATGGACATTGCTTTGGTCCATTGAAAGAGAAAAAAAAAAAAAAAAAAAAAAAAGACAAAAAAAACGACTGGAGAGAAAATAAAAATACGAGTAGAGTAGATCTCTTGTCGTGTATTATGTGTTTATACCAGTGCAATGGACTACCACCCGCGATGCAAAAAAAAAAAAAAATAATAATTCATTAAATATATTTTTTTACTCGGTCTTTCTTCTTTTTTTTTTTTTTAATTTTTTTATTTCACAATTAATAATTTTCTTTTCTCTTATTATATCGCGTGTATATTTTTGTTCCACTTTCTCATCGTTCGCACCTCTATGTAAATTTCACAAATGTATTTTCGAACATATATATATATATATATATATATTTATTTATTTTCAGAAGGCGCGAAAACAGGTTGCATGGCTATATATATATTGGAATGTAAAAAAGAATTTTTGTTTCCATCGGATAATCGTTTTCGATGAACAAAGAATTGAATTCTTTCAACGTTCAATATCGTGTTGTATTTTTTTTTTTTTTTCATCGTTATTTTTTCATTATTCTTTACCGCAGTGTACATTACAAAAAAAAAAATAATAATAATTTTATACATAAATATAAATAAAAGGATAACATTGAATGAAAACATGAGATGACGTAAGAAAGTTGTTGGTATAAAAATAAAAGTAAATTTTTGTACGAGTATATATATATATATATATATATAAAATAAAAAAACCAAAACGCAAAATCATGTTTTTGAAAAATGTTTAGGAGATTATTTTATATATGATATTAATGCAGTAGAACGTACATGGAATGGAATAAAATGAAGACAACGAGAGAGAGAGAGAGAAAAAGAACGTGAACGTGTGTGAGGCTGAATAGACAAAAAAAAAAAAAAAAAATTTGGAATGGAAAGAGCCAGAAGCAGAGACGTCGATGTTATCCCAGAATATTCATTAGTACACTGTCGATATGAAGGCGATTTAATTACTTGGTCTGTCTACCGTTAATTAATTCGACCGATAGTTCGGGTGTGATTAAGGCCTCGCGTTCGTCACCGCCTCAATCGCGAAAGGGGCAATTCCCCTTGGATCACATGGTGTATCGTTGTCGTGTCCTTCAACTGTCCCATCGTTATTTTCTGCGCGTGCACGTTTGCATTTAATTCCACACAAAAACATCATGATAAAAAAATTACAATAAAATCAAATTCATTTCTGTTTTATTTTTTCTATATAATTTTAATAAGAGAATTTATATACTTGAATATTATAATTGGTTACGTTTTTTTTTTTTTTTTTTTTTTTTTCTGCATTGTAATAATAAAATTTAATGATGATAATCGATGATGATAGTTTTGTTTCAAATGAAATTTTAATCGTGTGCATTTTTGTGACTCATCCAAAAAGAATTTGAATATTATTCATGTAGTAAAAAATTTTTACTGCTCATCGCACATGCATTACACCCACATCAGTGTGTGTTGCATGATTCGGTTTGTGTTTTTGTTGTGTGATGAAGAGAGAAAAACATCAATCGAAAAAAAAAAAAATAATAATAACAATAATAATAAATAAATAAAAATATAATATTGTTATCGTGAATATACATAAAGTTACAGGATTAAAGTAAAAATGTGATGATTAAAAAAAATTTTTTTTCCTTCATTTTTGTATTATTAAATTTTTTTTTCCTTTTTTTTTTTTCTGCGATTTGAAGAAGCTACGGCACACGTTTTAAATTATTCGTATACGCATATGAGAAGAGTGTAGAAAATATTCAAAGTGACCACCAGACATAATGTATGTGATCAAAGAAGCGGTGAAAGAAAAAAAAAAAAAAATAGAAAAAAAAAAAAAGAAATGGAAGTATATCGAGAGAAAGAGTAGTAGTGATGTATATAACGCACGTGAACGTTACGCGGGACAATGGCTGTCACCTCATTCACGTCAACCAATTCGAAACGACTACCAACTTCACTGGGACACGCAGCAAACCAACAACTGAAGGGATCAAATTGCATTCTTGCATCGACTTCTTTTTGAAAAATGAAGAGAAACGTGTGGAATATAACTATATGTATAAACAAAAAGAAAAAAAAAAAAAAAAAAGAAAAAAGAAATACATTTCGAGAGTGATGTGCGTGTGCAATGTCATGTATCTATTCTACACATATTATATATAACATATACATTGTTGAAGATATAAAAATACCAAGAAAAAAAAAAAATATATATATAATTCTCTTCCACATCGTAGAATTATATCAACAGGATAAATTTTTATTTTTTTATTCAATCAAATATTATACCCAATAATATTTTCATACTAATTATTATTATTATTTTATTTTTCATTTTTTATTTTGGATAAAAATAATTTTTGAATCGTAAATCAAAGTGTGAAAATTTTATATTATTATTATATATTTTTTTTCGATATATTATATTATATAGAAGAAAAAAAGGGAGAAAGAAAAGAAAAGAAACAAAATAAGAAAAGATTGGGAAGAAAGAAAAAAAAAAAAAAATATATATATATATATATATATATATAAATTCTTACGTCACAGCGAGAAAATATCAACGGAACGAAAGGCCATAGTCGCCAAATAGAAACTGCATTGTACTGAAAGCTCCCACCCACAAAATCGTAATACCTTCATTCATCCGGGGCTTACTGAAATCCATCAGACGAACGATCTCTCATTCTATATATATATACATAAACAAAAATATCTTTGCAGGCGATACGGAAAAGATTTGCCAGTTTCACGCATTAAACTTCCGACATTTTTGATTTATTTTTATTTTTTCATTTTGCTTTTTTTTTTTTTTTTTTTCTCCATTCTCTCCTCGGTAATTTGGCGCCTGAGGGCATACACACAAATGCACGGCTTCTCGTTACGTACACAAAACTTTGACAAGAGTAAAAAAAAAAAAACGAGTGCATTTGTATGTGAATGTGAATTTGAGAGAGAAAAAGAATGAGGAATACAAGTTGAAGGTAAAGGGATATTGGCATATTCCACGAACGCCTATTCATCACCCTAAAATTTCACCCCACTTAAAAGCACAAACATCGCGAATTCTCCAATCAACGTCGATTCAAATATCCCGACTACAGTCTACTCAATTCAATATATATATATATATATATATATTTATTTTATTTTTCTTCATTGATTTACTTTGAGTCGAACGTGCTTTTCTCCACACGTTGTGCAAAGTCCACGAGAGAGGTCTACACTTCCATTAATAAAGACATTGATACCACTGCAATACTCACACGGACACACACATATATGTACACACACACATATATATAATCATTAAAATACCTATATACACATATATCGCGATGTACTATCGAGTTACGCGGCGATTTGTGATCGGTGGGCGGTCTTATATACTCATTTACACCACACTCGTGTATGCCGTGTTTGGTTCAACTCGTTTACTCACTATTTTTTTTTTGTTTGTTTCTTCTTTTAATTTAAATGTGTATATATATATATATATATATATATATATATATATATATATATATATATATATGTGCATAAAAAGCATGTAGATACGAGAATTGCTCACACGCGGCCCGCTACTTTTACACATTATATGTCCTGCCACCATCAAGTGGGCAATATTGCAATGTGTGTTGACCACCTGCATTGTAACCTCGTGCGTTGCACACAACACATTCAGTCACAGGAGAAAGAGTGAGAGGGAGAACAGGAGGGAAAAAAAAAAAAAAAATTGTTTATACGTATATATACGCAATGCAATGTTCGATTGCTAATTCAAAACGTCGAATTCAATTATGACGAGGGGGAAAAGTTAAAAACAAAAAAAAAATAAAATAAAATAAACAAAAAAAAAATAAAATAAAATAAACAAAAAAAATAATAATAATACAATAAATAATAAATATAATAATGAATTGAATTGTATATACATTGCAGACCACTAAAATTATATTATTAAATGATATGAATATTTAGTACGAATAATAAAAAAAAAAAAAAAAAACACAAAAAACACAAAAAATTCTTTATTTATTATATTTATTACAAACATCAATCATCATTATCCTACATAAATGTAAATTTACAATTAATGATAAAATAATATAACTATATAATTATTATTGTTTCGACAATATAAAAAAAAATGTGACGTGGTGATTGGTGAATTTGCGCATTTATTCTCGCGCCTCAAGCACAAATACGCCAAATTCCACAACGTGAGAGATTTGGCCTCCCCTCCCTCCCTATCACCCACTCTCGTGCACAAAACTTGACTTGCTGCAGCCATAAGAATTTGTATTATAACACGTTGATATATATATATATGTACTATATTCACGTATCACCTGTCTCTCTCGTTCTCATCTACTCCTGTATCTCCCACACGATTTTTTTCCTTATCCACTCATTTCTCTATACTAACACGTTTTTTTATTCTTTCTTTCTGTCGTTTACATTATCTCCCTTACCCCACTGCATATACCATCACATATGTACATATATGTATACACATGATAATAATAATAATAATAATAATAATTGCACGACCGTAAAACTGGTTTTGCGTCTCTCTGAGTCACCGTCTATAATGACGAGCCAGAGGAAAGACGCGCAGTGGCAATCGCAAACGAAAATCCATTGCGTATATATCCAATACTATCAAACAGTATATAAAATATAGATTATATTAAATATGTATGTATTAGTGAGTATATATTTGTGTATGTGTGTGTATGTGTAGAAGGTATAACGTTATGGTTTAATCTTTAGATAATATCTTTATCCTGATTATTATTAAATTCATAATATGAATATGAATATACGAATTGAAAATGATACTTCTGCAAAAGAATTTGTAATGTATACGTACAATAGGTATATATAAATTTTGTATTTATGTATACGAACAATCGTTTGATAATTAGGTAAATTACTGATATAAAGTCACTGAAGAATTTACCACTTCGTTATAGTTTATCGTTAATTTCTCACCTTCACGAGCTTGTTGCCCTTAACGCCCCATAACGATGGCAAATTACAGACATTAACGTATCTTCAAGTACGATCGGGAGTTTCTGATATATATATATATACATACCTATATACATATATACAAAGATATATATTGTGAATATATAAGAATAAAAAAAATTAGTAAAAAAAAATTTTTTTTTTTTTCTTTCACTTTCTTTATTTCCAAAGCGTTGATCATATGCAAAATTTAATATATACAAATGTTAGTTTCAAAAAAGATAAGAAAAACGACACAAAAAAAAAAAAAAAGCAAATAATCTTTGAAACTCACTACCAATTATTTACTGATTATCTCTGCCTGTTGAACTTTGCCGTTTAATATACGTATATATATATATATATATCTTTTTTCGTTTTTTTTCTTTTTTTTTTTATCCTTATTATCATGAAGATATATGCATACCCTGTGAAAAAATTAATCGAAAATTCCAAACATTGGGTGCGCACGTGGCTGATTTCAATAATAGCAGGAATTAAACTCCAGTCCACTACACAGAATATCCACTCATCGTCGCTGTTATTTTTTAAAATTTATAATAATAATAATAATTATTATTATTATTATTATATTTTTCACTGTCTCTTTTATTTTATTTATTAACTCTCGCACATACACAAATAAATAAAAGTACGTGTGTGTTTCAATTAAAAATTTTCTAGTTTGTCCACGGATTAGTTTTATATTATTATCTTGTTTTTTGTTTTTTGTTTTTTTTTTTTTTCTGTATTTATATAATCAACCGTGTGCGACACCTTTAATTCATCTATTATATGAATATTATTAACGGACCCTATATCTGCGCTACATAACCGCGAAGAGATCAACATTTGTATCCGCTACTTTTCTCCAGGTATAACAGTCGTCCGCATCACTTTGTATACCTACTCCCATCCCGCACTCTCGGCTACTCTTCTTCCGGCCACATACGATTATACTGTGCATGTATATATATATGTGTGTGTTCTTGCGAAGGTGGTGTATATGTTTATATATAGACAACCTCCTGCCAGGTAGCGCCGGAGAATTTTTATTGCGACAGGTTGCATCTCAAAATATATATACAGACGCACATACACATGTATATATGTACATACAATACATATAAATGGTGTATCGACCTTTTGCCTTTCTCCACATTGTCAAAAAAGGTCCACATCGAGCTGTCAATGACCCGTTACCACCCTCGATGGGTATATACACGTGTGTATATGTATATATTCATCTAGTGCAGGCTTTAACCGTGCGCGATGATGACGCGTCGACGATTGGACGATGAGACTAACGACACAACAAATAACAAACACATATTCAACACATACACGAACAAACACACACGAGTGTATTATTGTTGTCGCAGGTTAGTTATGGGATGAACCCTCTAATTTATTCTCATCAACACCGCACTGACCTATACTGTGAATATTAATACGGAATTGACTTTGGGAAAATCCGTGATTAAATTATTGTTGGGTGAAAAAAAAAAAAAAATTTTTTTTTTTTTCTTTAAATTTATTTATGTATATTAATATAAACAAATGAAAATAAAATTATTGGTATTTTTTTATTTTATTTATTGGGAATATATAATTGATGATTTATTTATTTGCCAAAAAAAAAAAAAAAAAAAATTTTTTTTTGTCTTTTGTGTTATTTTTGTCTTTACGTGTTTATTTAAAAGCCAAAAATAAATGAGCGATCTCCAAAAGAAAGGAAAAATATTTTTATACACACGCCCCCAAACATGATTACTATATATATATATATATATATATATATATATTTGTACACAAATGCGGTTGATTTTTCATCCAACCTGAAATACCAAAGTGTGCATTAATCGATGCTATTGGACCGTATACGCAACGACCACAAACCTCCTGTAGTGCCATAACGCATTTATATCTATCTACCGTGACTAAAAATTATTATTTAAAAAATAAATATATATAATCCAGTAGGCGTATTTTTAAAGTCACAGTCAATTTTAAATTAAACAAAATTTTCGTTTCATTAAAACACAAAAAAAAAAAAAAAAATCCTGCAACAATTTTTTTTTTCTCATTTTTCATTTATTTATTTAATAAAAAATATTTTGTTTTATCTTTAGATTTTTCATTAGTTATATTGATGAATCAATCGATCATATATAACGGCGTTGCACACAAGGAAACGTCTGACGCGATTTTATCGATCAATGATTTCATGTCTGAATTCTTTTGCAAGAAAGGGATGATGAGAAAGATATATACATATAGTTTTATACATAGACAGTCATAATAGCATGAAATGCAATCCTATAGTGAGTCGTGAGAGTTGTGATGGAGGACAGAGAATATAAGGACGAATGAAGGGTGATGGATGAAAAGAAAAATAGTATAGGAGAATAATATATATATATATGTGGCAGGTATTAGGGGAAAGATGGAATGAAGATGGAAGGAGAATGAGGAAGGGGGAGAGAGAGGGTGTCCATTTTTAAAGGGGAGAGGGGGAGGGGGGGGGGTGAACGAATATACGGACGAGGGAGAAGAGGAAACAAAAAAAAAAAAGAAAAAAAAAAACGAAATGATGATGAAGATGAAGAAAAATATAGAGAGAATGAAAGTGAGAGGTGGAATATGACTGTGTAGTGTGTCGGCGCCTCACCGATCATTCTTCAGTCTAGCGCAACGACGCGACTCCCCGCATTTTTTGCCGCTTGAGAAGACGTTGAAATTGCTGTAGTGGCGGCCAAAAGTGGAAAATCCAAGACACGTCCTGACAGGTACTCATTTCTTTTTCCATGTAGTAGTTGAGATTATTTAATGAACAAATGATTTAAAAGAAGAAAAAAAAAAAAAAAAATATATTTTTTTTTTTTGGTTTATCTCGTAAAAAATAAAATACAAGTGAGACCAGTTGTGATCTTGAAACGACACTATAAGAACAAGATGGATCAATGATTGGTGTATACAATTTGTTGGTTAATAATACACCGAGAAATTGAAATTGACACGATGAGAAAAACGAGATGAGCAATAAATAAATAAATAAATAAATAAATAAATAAATAAATTACTACGTTTAATAGTCAAGTATCACAGTAAAAATTTAAAAACTCTAACTCTACTCTAGATATATTGAAAGTATGAGAAATTTTTTTCTTCATTAATTTTCAATTATCTCAATAATTATTTTGTTGAAAATTAATGAGTAAATTTAAAAAAAAATTTTTATCCTGCAAATAAAAATTAAAATGACTTTTTTAACTACATCAATATTTTTGTATGTTCAAGATTTTTGAAAAAAAAAAAAAATAAATAAATAATAAATAAATAAATAAATAAATAAGTAATAATAAGTGAAAATAGAAAAGTAAAAGTCAACAAAAAAAGAAAATTATTACTCTCATTTTGTATATGTCTATATTATAATACATGAGGGTAGGTCTATTATCTTGTTTACGTCACGAAGATATGGTTAATTTCTGAGGGAGATTGGTCGTTGTCGACATGGCAATTCGGAAAATCACTTAGAAATAATAATCGAACAATTACCCGACTCAATATACACACGTGCATATATGTACCCGTTACAATGTACAATGTTAATTATAATCGTTGATGTATATACTGATGTATATTCTCTCTGGCTCAATTTTCATAATTAGTTAAGCACAACTTATCCGCAATGGTAAATTGATGGCAGTTATAACTGATTCGATACGATGGAATATCATAGTTGACTTGAAAATAATTTTCATAATTTCTGTAATCACGATTCAATTTTGTAGATAATAAAACTTTTCATCATCATCATCATCTTCATCGTAACATAAATTATTATTATTATTATTATTATTATTATAAAATATTTTTTTTTCACTGTTGTTATTTTATTTTTTCTTGTAAATTGAAAACAATGAATTTCATTTATATTTTTTAATATATAAAATTTTTTTAATATTATGTGAATATTTATATACATATAAAGTAGGTCACTAATGTTTTTAATTAATGAAAACGGTAAAAACTATCGCACATTTGGCTGTTCGCAGTACATATCAGACCGACAAAAAAATCTCACTCACATCCACAGTAAATTTTTTTCTCTTTTTCTTTTTCTTCTTCTTCTTCTTCTTCTTCTTCTATAATTTTTTTTTTTTTTTCTCGTTTATTTCGCGTAACAGATCCCATTAGTCCACGCACATTCCACAATCTTCTCCTTCTCCTCCTTGAATTCTCATCTCTATAAAATCAAAGAGGAAATATTATATATATATATATACCGTATATAAAAATGATGATAATAAAAAAATAAAAAAAAATATCATTGACAAAAACAAAGTAAAAAAAATAAATTATTAAATGTTCATGATGGAATAATAAATTGTTGGTAAAAATGTTTTCGTAGTAAATTCACCGTGAGAGAATATCGCATCACATAAATATACAGACACACATGTAGTTGTATCTAAATGAAGGGGGGAAAAAAAAAAAACTTCCTCTGGATCAAGCAACGTGACTCCACTAGTTTTCGGTGTCGTTGACGCATTTGAGAGATTCTTCTTCTATATATATATATATATATATATATATATTTATTTATATAGTGGTAGAGCAAAGATCCGATACAAGCGAAAGCACTTAATACCAATTCATTTTTTCGTCCTTCATCGACAAATCCGCGTCTAATCGAATCGAAGGTGGTTGTCGAGGGTTTGTTGACTACCGCGTGTGTGAGTGAACACGTAAGATATAGTGGAGAAAAAATAGTGTGAAAGAGTGAGAGAAAGATAGAAACAGAGAAAGTATGAAAAAAAGCAAGAAATATGAGAGAAGCAAAGAATAGGACGAAAAGAGTCGACATCAGAGTCCTGAAGTTGATCCAAGAGCGCATTGGGGGTCTTTGGATGAAAACCGACCTGGGTCAACGGCACAATTTTTTTTCTCTCTCTCTCCCTGTTTTTTTTTTCCTTCTTTTTTTTTTTATTCTGCATCCCAGTCATTCTCACTCTTCTCCCTACGTATACAAAAACACCCCAAGACATTGCTCATTTCTCATCGTCTTCATACAAATGTCACTCTATCATTTTACATTGTGTAAAAAATTGTGAAAATTAAAATTCACTCGATTACAATGTTATCGTGTTGTCTCTGCAAATGTTTCATGATTAGAACTAAAGATTAACATGAAAAAATAGATAAATAAATGAATAAATAACTGAAAGGAAAAGATAGAAGCAAAAAAAAAAAAAATAAAAAGAAGGAAATTAATTAGGTTACAAAACACAGCAAGACCAAATGCCAAAAAAAAAAAAAAAATATGCAATGTGTGTATGGAAAAATCAACCTTGAATTCGACATAGCATGACGTAGTTGACCTTCAAGAGAACCATGAAGTTGCCGATTATCAATTGATTGGCATTTTTACAATTTTTTTTTTCATCATATTGACGTTGCAATATTTATTCAATATCTATATGTACCTATATAAATGAAAATAAGTAAAGAAAAAAAATTAAAAAAAAAAAACAACAATAATTATTGACAAAGGTTATTTTATTCGACAGATTAATTTACTTTTAATTGTACGCTTTATAACCTTGAAGAAAGTATACAAAAGAAATTTTTGCATCTGACACACTATTGACATATACATTAATACCCATTCAAATTATATATTATTATTATTGCTATTGTTATAAAAGATTGGAGAGTTGAAATGATTATTGCACTTGAGGATCGTGTTGATGATTAGAGCCGCGTGATTTGTACGAGTATGAACAAGCGGGATCGCAGTGTGAACAACAGAGCGCAGTGGGAGTAAAAGAAAGAGAGAGAGGGAGAGAGAGAGAGAGATACACTTTTTGTGGGTTTCTAGGTCGACTAAGGAGCAAGAATGAATGAACGCGCCACTACACGTAATTCATTCATGGTTTGTGAGGGTATAGCCGCACTTCTACGGTCGCGCCTCTCGTTCGCCACCGTCTTGGGGGGAAAGGGCGCGAACACAGAGACCCTCGACGGTTTTCTCTTTCTCTTGTGCTTTCTCTTCGCGCCCCGTCGGGATCATTCCGTGTAAACTTGCCTCGTTATATTTCGTTCCATCGCCTCTTTCCAACTATTATGTATAAAACCCTTCTTCACCTTTCCTAATTCGCGTCTTCCACTTGTTTAACTCTTGTATTACATCGTTATATAATAATGCACGAATTTATAGGGGTTATCGTTTGGCTTCAAGGTCAATGTCGTATTTATTTTTTTTCTTTTTATTTTTTATTTACACGGTGTTGTATTTGATTTTAATTTAAAAAAAAAAAAAAAAAAAAATATTGAAATTTATGTTTTGATGTGAAATTTTATTGGGATGAATTATTTAGATTGTAATTTAATTTTTATGCGTTGAATTGTGTGTGTGTGTGTGTATGTGTTACTTTTGCGGATTCACGAATAAACGAACAAGGAAAGTAAATGCTCGAAGCTTTTATCGGTGTGGAATCGTGCAAGCGAGTTTTAGTCACATTTGGTTTCTCGCTAACGCATACACAGAAAGCGACACGTTGTATCTTGCCAAGCCAATACAACACCGAAAACTGCATTCCAACGTATCGTCTATATAATTTTCTGATGGCCAATCGTAGGCGTCGGTTAAATTTCACGTTAACCAACCACGATTTTTGGTACTGTCAAAACGACAAAAAAAAAAAAAAAAAAACGAATATATATCAATAAATTTTTTTTATTTCTCGTTATTATATTGCACGTATCATTGGAGATAAAAATTATTGTATATATGAGTTTATAAAATATATATCCACATCATTCTTCGGCATTTCTAATTGCAATTCTCCAAAATGACAATTAGTGAAATTATTAATAAAAATTTGTGATGAGGCTAAATCAGTCGTGATAGAAGTCTTCCTGTGTGGCCCATTTCGACATCAATTTGATTGTCAACGTTGTCAATTATAATTGTATGTCAATTGGTTGCAATTTGGTAAGAAAGAACGAGAAACGTGAGGGAGAAAGAAAGAGAGTGCATTACTATTATTTATAAGTGGTGTATAACTAATTTTTTTTTTTGTTTATATCATGACCCGTTGACCCAAGATACACAAAATGCATTTTATTTAAATTCCAAAACTCCGCAGATACATTAATTTTTGCAATAAAATTAAATTTTTTATCAGTCATTTTTTTTTTTCACCTTCTGCTTTTTTTTTGTTTTTTTTTTTTTTCTTCTTTTGAGAAACGAGAAATAAAAAATATCAGAACGAGAGATTTTATTTGTATCATTTTTAGCAGAAAGTCAAAGCCAATGAAAAAATAATGGTCTAAAAAAAAAAAAAAACAAAAAGAAAAACAAAAAAAAAATTGAAAATTTATTATTCTCGTTTATCTTGAACAAAATGACTTTCTAATAATTTAATAATTTTCCAAGATTTTGCAGAAGGAATAAAATGAGAAAAAAAAAATATAATAAATTAATAAAAGTTGATAATCATAAAAAAATACTCGAATGAGTAAAAACCACGCACATCACAGATTATATTCCCATTAAGTATAATATTATATATACTCATAAATACATATATAAATATAACCAACATGATAAAATTAATTGTAAAGAAATAGCCTTGATGCAATATAATTCGTGGATACGATAATGGATTTCGCACGCTCCCTACAATTACGTTATTCATCTATACGTATAAATAATCTCATCAGCAAGCAATAAAATCAATTTGTTCAACATTCCCAAAGATAAATGTCACCTCCATATACATATATACATATAAATATATTAATTAATTTTATTTTGTGATTTATGTATAAATAATTCATCGAATATAGCAGTAATTAATTATGCAGATTCGAGATATATAAAGTAAATAAAAAAAAAAATATATAAAAGACTAACGATGACAATTCATTAATATATATATATATATATATATATGTACGTACGTATTATATATTTATTTTGTTTTCAGTCGTTTACAAACATTCGTCGATAGCTAATTGGTCAAGCTTCTTTATATATTCACTTGTATCCAAATTCTTTATTTTTTTATTTTTGCATTTAGAATTATTTTCATGTCGCTTTAATGAATTTTAATTTGTTACACACTCACACACACACACACCCACATTCATCCATGCATCTGTACAATAGCCCAATTCGTATATATATCTAGCTCGAATTGATGCAAAGTAAATAAATAAAATTCCCGAATAAAAAATCGAAGAAAATCGAAAAAAAAAAAATAATGGGGGAAAGAAAAAAAATAATAAAAAATAAAAAAGAAATTACTACTGAATCGCGCATAGCCACTTCGAACTTTTGCTCCGAAAAAATTTTAAACCAATACCCGAGAGAAAGAGGAAGAGAAAGAGAGAGAGAGTAAGTATATAAAAGCGTCTAACAAGTCCGTGCTCGCGCGCGCTCTGGATCCTTGTGTGAATTCCACACTTGGCTCCCACCGCATAATCAAATTATTCTTAGAAGTCATGTTGCGACGAAGCAACACATGCGCAACCAGGTGACGTCATTCAACATCAAGTATTTTAACCGACTATACGAGTTATTTTCCTCACAAAATAAAATAAATATCCTATATACACAAAATGAGACATTCACATTTATATATTATAAATTAAATCATTATTTATGTTTATATATAATAATGAATGTATTTATAAATGATAAAATTTCAATTCAAAATGCATCTACAATTGTACATACAACATTCTCAATAAAAAATATATATATACATATATTTTTATATACATATATACATGTATATATATGATCAATCGATAAACTGACAAATGTCAAGTGTGTCCTTCTAAAATGATATATCGTTCTTGCGAAAAATCTCATTTATTTATTTTATTATTATTTTTTTTTTATTTTTTTATTTTTTGTTTATTATCTGTCGCGACTTTTAGAATCGCATGATGACTCTGTCCTATCCATTATGTTTTATTCTATCTGTTCGATGCACACACACACACACACACATACATACATATGCGCACTTTTATCTTTGTTCTCTCACATAAAATATATATACACCTTGCATGTGTCTGAAAACAAGTCTCTCTTTGTTCATACAGCCACTACCATCCATGTCTGTGGCCCGCGGGACGCTTCATTATCGCATTTCTCACACCGTCATCATATAAACGCGTTAATCGATCGAGACGATGAAAAAGGATTAGTGAGATTGGTAAAAAAAAAAAAAAAAAATAAATAAATAAAAATAAAAATAAAATACAAAAATAAAAAATACGAAACTAAACTAAACGAAATTGAAATAAAAAAATATTGGTAAAATAGATGGAAGTGTAGATGGGAGGGAGGGGAGGAGCGAGACGTGGTGGAGTTAAAAAACAAAAAAGTGGGTAGAAGAAAAGAAAGAAAAAAAAAAAAAAATTGAAGAAGAAGTAGATGAGGTTGGTCAAAAATGGGGGAGGCAAAGAGTGAGGTGAAAAGATGTAGAGGACAAGGAGGATTGGAAGGAAGCTGGAGAGTGAGTGAGAGAGAGAGAGACTCACATAGACGAGGGATGGGAGGGAGAGGAGGGAGGAGGGGGAGACTTATTCTCAAGTTGGTGCATATAGTAAGAGAGATCGTCGTGGCTCGAAACATCGAAATCGGCGGTTGGGCCGAATGGCCATGAACCATTTTCGCCCTTAGAGAGAAGCATGAGAGTTGCAAGCAAAGGCGCGAGAACGAGTGTGTGTGTATGTGTGTATAATACAAAACAAAGACAAAATTAAAAAAAAAAAAAAAAAAAAAAAGAGTGAAAAAGAAGAAGAGAGAGAAAAAAAAAAATAAGAATATACAACGAGATTCGGGACGAGTTGAGCAAACTGGATGCGTGCGAGTGTGAGTGTGCGAGTGAGTGTACGAATATATAAAGATAAACAAGAGTGAAAGGGAAAGAGAGAGAGAGTTGAGAGTCTCGAGACTACTAAAAGTCTTGTTCTCTTGGTCGTTTGCAAACGCTAGCGATATAGTCCCACTCACTCACTCACTCACTCACTCAATCTCTATTTCTTTCTCTCATTTTTTTCTCGATTATTTTTATTATTATTATCATTATTATTATTTTTTCTTATTTTTGTTTTGGACTGTATAATACACAGACTAGACGTTATATCGCCACAATATAAACTTCTGGACATTGGGGCCAGGACAAAAGTGAACCGATATTTCTCCTCCTTGCACTGTGTGGCCTATAACGGAGATTTTAGTTTGCCATGCACTCACATTCTCCCCCGGACCTCTCTCACTCCCCCGTTTTGTATTTGGGGGGCTCCAAACGCGATTTATTAGTCAAGTTAATTAATCGACCACTGCGGTTTGTGCCGTAGGCCCCTGAGGATGACTCTTGATTTCGTAGAAATTGGCGTTTAGATATATTATATATATATATATAGCATCACGTGCAAGAATCCAATTATTTCTTGTCACCTGAAAAAAATATAATATCATATCTCTTAAATATAATATCGCAATGCCAAAATATATATGATAATTAATACATTTAATTTAGTATGAAGGACACAAATCAAATTTTATTTATTTGTAATTATTTTTATCTATTCTATTTCATTATTTTTATTTTATTTATTTATTTATTTATATATTTATTTATTATCATTTTTTTTTTTTTACTATTTTTTTTTTCTTTGCACACATTTGTTATTTTTATAATGAATTATAAATTTAAATACGGTATTCGTGATGAATATTTTTAAATAAAAATTATTAAATCAATGTCATCACACAAATATTATTTTAATTTTTTAAATAAAAATAATGATAAAATAAAATCAATGAAAAAAAAAAAATAATAATAAATAAATTTATACTAGTGTTGATTTTTTTTCTTTGTAACTGGTTTTAAATTAATGTCACGCGTCGTCAATTGTACACCGTTGCAATTTAATGTGAAATCTAAAGCGACATTAACACCAGGACAACAACGAATTTCTCCGTTTTCATGATTATTTATTAATTGTTCATTGCCAATTTTATTTGAATGATATAATTCGTGAGAATTAATATTATTGTCGGTCGTTGTGGTTGTTTTTGTTGGTACTACCATCATATTTTCATCATCACGTATCACTTGGCCAAGGTATTTCATCGCAATCTTTATCGTGTGAGTCACTTCCGGACTAGGACTACGAGACGATTGGTTGACCTCAGTCTTCTCACGAATGTTAATCCGCAAATTCTCCGTAATTTCAGAGCAGATACAGTCATTGGTGGCGCCATCATTGGAATTATTAATTCTCTTGTGTGATATTTCTAAAGATAAAATTTTAAAATTATAAATATCAGTGGTAAATTAATTTGTATAATTATTTTTAAATAAATAAAAATTTAAATATATAAATTTTTACCGTCATTATTCAGTTGATTATTTTTATGGGATAAATGTGATGTTTTACGTTCTTTGGAATTGTTACAATAATTTCCTGTATGATGATTTATTTTTTTGTTTAATCCAACTCTTGTTGGATTCTCAGTGTATTTTTCATTGAGCAATTCATCACGATGACAATTAACATGAGATAAAGTTTCATTACACTGTGATCGTGCACTCGCCTGCGAATCAATTAGTGGAATTGGTGAGTCTGGAAGTTCGAGTGATGTGATTGTTAAATAAGCGGGTCTCTCTTTCCTCATACGCTCCAACCAAAATCTGTAACTATTATAATATTCATTAATTCAATTATTTCCAAATAAATATTCTCATGAAATAAATACGAAAAAAAGAAAAAATTGAAAAATATGAAATAGTAATTTTATTTTTTTTTTTTTTGCGTTTTATTCGAATTCTACGCAACAACAATTCCAATTATTTTCTTCAAGAATATTCAAGAAAATTTTTTTTTCATTTCCGGCGTACTCGTTCAGTATAACACTGTTTCACCTTGTTTTGCCTCGCACATCAGAGTGAATTACAAAACAAAACAAAACAAAGAAATGCAAAAAAAAAAAGCAAGAGAAAAACAGGGAAGAAAAAAAATGGGAATGAAGTAAATCGAATTCGCGCGAAACCACTGGGGCCTTTTGCCAATAGTAATGAGTGGAAGAAACAACCTGACTCCTCGTAAAATATCCTTGGCATTGTTATATTTATATATTTATTATTATTTATTTATTATTATATATATATTTTTTCATCTTTATTTCTGGTGAACATCTCGTCAAATGTCGATACTAAATAATATGAAGTTAACGATGTTCTTCACATTCTTTGAAATGATTGCACTAGTTAAAAAAGCAAAAGTGTCGATATAAAATATTATTATGCGAAGAAAAAACAAAAAAGAATGAATGGAAAAAAAAAAAAGTATATACATAAAAGTGTATAGAGAGATAATATAAACTGGGAATATTCCACGATAATTTATTTATTTTATATATATATATATATATATATATATTAAATTAGCCAAGTTGAAATTTAATAAGAGTATAAAATATTTTATTGGTAGCCAATTAGTGTGAGCGTATTAAAAAACAAACTGGGAAGAGAGAAATGAGGATAAAAAGGAAATAGAAAATTTTAATACGTCAAAATGAAAAAAAAAAAAAACAAACAAACAAACAACCAAATTAAAATAAATAAATAATCAAATTGTATTTCTCGAGAATGGAGAACGATCTCTCACGTGTTTTCAAATCGCAATAAAGTTTATATATAACCTTTCACGTTTTACTATATAGAAATTTTGTGAGTTTTGAAATACAATACCAATTGGGGTGTGAGTTGATGACTGCAGTGTAAATTGTGTGAGTAGTATAGTAAAATCTCAAATTATTAAAAATAAAAAATCAATGAGAAAAAAAGGAAAGTATTGAGTAGAAAAAAAAAAAAGGAAAAATAATGAAAATGAATTATTATAATAAAGATGAATATGAGCAAGTAAATTCTCAGTGCATCGAGTGTTTCATGATACGTTTTGAGCTTAAGAGATCGAACGTTAGAGACTTTTTTATTGTTCCAATATAATTAAAAAACAAATAAAAAAATTATTAAATACATATTTATATATAATTTAATATTAGTTTAGAAATAATTAAGGAATAAATGTGAATGTTATTGCACACGTTTAAAATATAAAAACATTGTGAAATTTAAATTTCAAAGAAATTGGGATAAAATACTACTATTTAATATTTTTGTATTTAAAAAGATATTAAATATGATTTCACGGTATATTTTTATGTCGTGAGAAATAAATTTCTTTCTGTGTGGTTATATATACATATATATATATATACATATTATATACTACAGATTGCGTATCATAATTTACGATTCGCAATCCCACATTCGTGGGCGTTACTTGAATAATTGTATATTAGTAGAATTTTTATACTGTTAATCTTTGGCTATTTTGTATTTCTTACTTTTTTTTTTTTTTTTTTTTTTCATTTTTATTATTTATTTATTTGTTTCTGACTTTTTTATTTTTTCACGTTTTCATTTTTTTTCTTTTTCTCTTTCATTTAATTTGATCTTTTGGTGTCAGCGTAAGTTACCTCGATGATCCTCGCCCAGGGCGAGCTTGACCACTTCGCGGATGACAGATATGACGTACTGGAGATGGTGACCTTGAGTCGGTGCGATCTCGTTCGCGAACAATTTTTGGATCCTCGAGTGTGAGGCGCCGAATATAAAGGCCTGGCACCTCCTCCACCAGGAGATGTCTTCTCCTGTAGCCAGCCACAGTTGCAATGTCTCTGTCTCTCTCTTCCTCACTACTACCCTTCTTTTTTTTTTTTTTTTTTTTTTTCCTTCTCTTCTCTTCACCTCACTTTTCTCAACTCTCGTTCAATATTATTGCCATCATTGTCCAACGCAGCTGTTCATTCTACTAAATAACAAAAAAATAATATTAATATCAACAACAAAAATATAAATTTATACTTCACAATATTTTATTTATTTATTTTTTATTATTCATAAATTTTGTATTTTTTCGTTTTATCACGCTTTTTCTCATGTATTCAACTTATAAATGGTTGTCATTAAAATTTTTCTCGTGATACATTAATCACCACTGATATCAAAATCAATTTATAGTATACGTTTATAAATTTTGTCACATCAAAGAAAAACAAGTTGAAATGTTTGTTTATGTGACTTATGACTTGTAATTTTTCCATTTGTATTATTTATTTATATATATATATATATTTTTTTTTTTTATTTTTTTTTTTATATTTTTTTTTAGTTTTAAAATCCTCATGTTGGCTCGTTGTGCCAAGGTGTGGGATAAATTAGTTTTCGTTTATATCCCTGTCAGCTACTTGCCACAAGGTGGAGATGTAGAGGGAGTTAGTATTCCCACCCCATTCTCCCTGTCTTGCATATCAACTCTGCATATATATTTATATACATGTACACGCATGTCTGCTTGATGTTTGTATGTGTGTGTCCATGTGGACCCACTGTGGTGCAAGCCGCGACGCCAAGGTGTTTTAACGTCTTGTCACTGTGATAATTAGCGTGAAACGATACATGAATATTAATTCAATGAATCGTTACAACTTGTTTGTGACATTTAATTAATAATATAAATTTTAAATATAATAATAATATTTATAAATCAATTATAAAAATATAATAAATAATATTTTTAATTGTGTGATAAAAATTATTTATATTTTTATATTTTGTCTTGTTTTAAATGAAATAATTTTTTTTTTCTTTTTTGTTTTATTTATTTTGATATTTAAATTTAAAAAATGTACAATGTATGTTTTAAAATTTTATAATATAAATTGAATTTAAACTTATCCACACGAGTAACATTAATAAAATATATTTTGTGCATTCTCATCTGACAATGAATTTATAAAAGAAACAAATATCTACTTTCAATTTTGATTAGACATTATATTTGCGGCTGAAAGCCCGACATCATATTGCGAATGGAGAAAGAGTGGCGAGGCAAGAGATGAGGAAAGTGTGCAAGCGATAAAGTGGAACATGGAGAAGAAGAGGATAGAGATAGAGGGTGAGAAAGAGAGAGACTTGGATGAATAAAAATCAAGTAAGAGAACAAGCACAAGAGTGAAATAGAGAGATTAAGAGAGAAGGGAAGTAGACACCGAGAGAGAGAATACTAAAAAAAATATCGTGAAAGAGAAGAAGGTGGTGGAGGTGGAATCTCTTCGCGGAATATGTTTACATTAACGGGCCGGCAAAAAAGGTACACGCGAACCGCAAACTGCTTAACGAGTTCTTGGACCATTTACTCTTTTTCTCTTCTATGCGTGACCGAACTGCAGCGAGTACAGTTTTACATATATATATATATATATACATGTGATGGTTTTATATAAGACAAAGTCATGATGTAGTTGCAAAGATACACACATACACACACACACACACATATATACACACAAAATTAAATTCCACGTGATCTTGTGTGTACTGTATACGTAAAAAAATTTAAGTCACAATAATATTTTATAAAACAAATGATGAAAATATTTGTTTTTAATATAAATTTTTTTTTTTTTTTTGTTTATTATATTTAATTTATACTTATTTATTGTTATTATTTTTTATTTTGTTTGTTTGTTTGTAAGAAAGATGGGTATAGAGCCGCGATGTTGAAGGGGATGTACCCAACCCCGCGGATGGGTTATTAGATTTCTCGCAAATTATCCGAGCGTGTACCATTAACGAGTCCCATCTGTTTGGATTACCGTTCAGCTACAAAGAGAAACATTAAGTAGAAGAGAGAAGAATAGAGGAAGACGAGAGAAAAATTGAATGAGCGAAAGAGAGAAAAATACAATTCTCGTGAGTCGTTTTTACTATTACCAAGCGGCGTCACGTACAATTTTTTGTATATTTTATGTATTTGTTTTTTTTTTTTTATTCACTTGTCGAATTGTCTTGTTTGACGTTTGTGATATATAAAAATAAATATATTGGAATACAAATAAATTAATAAAAAAATAAAACTGGAATTTCTCGTTTTATAATCGTACTAAATTGTTATCGCGTGATTTTATAAAAGAATAATATATTTATATTTATAAATAAATAATTTAAGTGTTTATTATCCAAGATAATTTACGAGAAGAAATTATTTTTCAGTTTGTTTTTTTATTTTTTATTTTTTATTTTTTTTATATAAATGGGAAAATTATTACCATTGCGAAAAAATGTATTTGCTGCGTGCGTGTGTGAATATGTGCGGGCATTCTTTTGTTCATCTTGGCCGATGTGCTTGATGACACATCGATCTGTCCTGCGTGACCGAGTACACAACACGAAAGATGAAAAACGAAGCGATTTTTCAATGAGCAAAAACGTGTGTGGAAATCGATACTAATACACACACACACATATATATATATATAAACGAATTAAATTTCTACACAATATATGTCTTAACATTTTTCACTTAAATATTTAAATATTTTCACATCTGATATAATATACAACTCCATATTTATCTCTATTTTTAATCGAAAAAACAAAAAAAAAAAAAACAAAAAATTGTATATTTTATATCAAAATATTCCATTAAATTTAAAAATTCTACCTATACTTACATGCACTTATGGAAAAAGTTTTTTTTTTTTTTTGCTCGTCGACAATGATGTAATCTTCAACGACTTTCGAAAATGAGATTTCTTTGTAAAAAAAAAAAAAAAAAAAAAAGAATTGAAGATGAGGAAGAATAAAAAAAAAAAATTATAAATCAAAATATAAAATTTGCCGAGGGGATAAGAGAAACTCTTTCTCCCTCTCTCTTTCTCACTCTTTCTTTCTCTCTAGTTTCTATGTGTTCCGTGTGTTATGTTGTATATATATATATCACGACCTCGACGTTCGTCGAAAATTCGTAAATCAGAATTCGATCGTCGACACGCCGTTGGCTAAAACCGAGGCGCCCCGATTCGTTACGTTTCACATATACACCACGTAAAAACTTATACACATATATTGTTGTACCTATATAATTTGATTCAGTATTCCGCGAACGACGGCAAACGATAATTGGCTAAATTGGCAATCCTGCCAATCAATCGTTAAAAATCAAGGATTTGTTGTGTGCCTTTGGGTATCACCCTATGTATTCACAATACGTATGGCATATATTTAGTAACACTATATACAATACCGCGTGTGTCCCACTAGTTGATACCACATTTTTGTCATATTTTTCGTTAAAAAAATTCACATATTACGCCACACGCAAAATAATTTAATACTAAATTCATGTAGCAAAATAATATTCAACAACTATTATATTATCGAATAAATTAATGGAAATAATTTCCAGGAAATAAAAAATGAGAGTACATATATAAATATATATACGATGGGAAGAATAAAATGAGGCGCCAGTTGGACACGCAGGGGCGTTGCGCGTTTGTTGATCCTTCAGTTTAGCTCTCTACTCTATTTTTTGCCTTTTTTCTTTTTTTTTTTCTTTTTTTCCATATATCTCACTTCTAACATATACATATATATATATATTTTTTTTTATTTTTTTTCACGCTCTCTTTTCGTGACTCCTCGCATCTGTGCCGCAAGTATATACCACAGTTCTTCAAAATAATAAGAAGAAGCAACGTATAAAAAAAAAAAAAAAAAACACACACACACACATTCGCTTACGCAACCGATTTGTCTCAAATACCCGATGCTTGGAGAGCGCGCGCCTTTGTTTCGTTCCACACGAGAGACCTAATCGACTTTAATTTATTTAATCTTGTCTGACGGCGCCCGACCGAGACAGGAGCTAAATGCGCCACGTCGCGAGAGATACGTCGACGCGCAAATTGTACGGTCATATTACAATTTATATACTATACACACATGTATATATACATATTACAATGTGCAATTTAAATTGTGATATTTTCTATATTAAAAAAAAGTAATACCCACACGATTTTTATTTATTTCATATAATAATTTTACATAGTAATACTCAATTATTTCAATAAAATTATTTTATATTTTTCATTCAATTAATAATCATCTTTTGGAAAAAAAAAAAAAATAATAATAATATTTTTTATTATATTGATAAAAATAAAAAAAAATCAAAATTTTTTTCACTTGTAAAATTTCAAAAATTTTTTATTAATTTTTATTGTTATTATTTTTCAAAGAGAGTGTATGACAAAGTGGAGGAAATAGAGAGAGAGAAAGAGAGAGAGAGAGAGAGAGAGAGGGAGAGAAGAATTATTGTGAAGTAGTTGCGGCACGAGTCACGTCTAAACATGAACTGGCGTGCGAGGTACCTGCGAGCCTTTGCCATAACCATCTCTCCCCCCCCCCCCCTCCCCCCGCTCGCAAAACTCATCGCATTATCGAATCTTCTACACGTATACACTTACAAAAGTGTATATTGATGTTTACATAGGTAAATATTACGTATACATAAGATCTTGACAATAAACACTGAAATATATTTATGAAAATTTCACTATACAATATAGTTATACTACAAATAATTATAATAATAATATATTTATTATTTATTATTTATATATATGATGAAAAAATTAAAATTATTTTTAGAAAATAATTTATGTAAAATGGAATTTTGTTTTCATGTTGGATCTATCAGGTGAGATGAATAAATGTTGGATGAAGATGGTGGAAGAGAACGGAGTAAAATAAATAAATAATGTCACGAAACCTACGCGTGTTGTCAGTCATTATATCAAATAAAAATCAAAACTGAACGAACAACGCACGAATATACACATTTCGTGTTGCAAACTTCAAATTTATCTAGATACATGCACAACACATTATTTATTCTTGTTCACATTTTGAAATATTAAAATAATAGTAATAATTATGACAATTGTTGAGATATATTATTTATTTATTCATTTTTTTTTTTTTTATTTTTTATTTTTTGACAGATAAAAATAAAAAAATATACCCATCAAAAAATTACATATTTAGAAAATACACGATTTAATTCAAATTATAGTGCACAAAATAAAACGAAAGATGAAAAAATTTATTTAAAAAAAAAAAAAAACAAAACAAAAATTGGAGTAAAAATTAAATCTTGAATTTCATATATAAAGTTTAATATTATATTATTGTGATTGTGATGATCAATATTTAAATTGGAGAGAGGGAAAATTGCATCATCAAATAAAGTGATGAATATTTCGTGCGATAATTACTCACGTGTGCAAGTTATAACTTGCATATTCTCGTTCATCATTCGTGTTAACTCTCTCAGCTTTTACTTATAATCAGGACATAGTTTGTTGCTCATTCTACTGACGAATCAAGCACGGAACCTGGTACGAAATAAGTCGGGGAGAGGGGGGAGAGAATATACCGCTTTGCACAATGTGTGGCAGAGGATAAGATATAACTAATGGCGAAGAGAAAAGAAATCTGATATGAAACTCAAACGTCATATATATCAAGGGTAAAGAAAAAAAAAAAAAAAATTTTTTTTCCTGCTCAATAATTCTCTGAGACGTCTGTTAAATTAAGTTGACATGAAATCTCATATACAGTGCAAATATATATATACATATATATAAATATATATGTAATGTTTAAAGGAGAGAAAACTTTGTCGTAGTGGGAAGAGAAAATAAATATAAAAAAAAAAGGACGAAGGAAAATGGAGTGCGCGAAATAAAAAAAAAGAATGAAGGTCACAATAAAGTTAAAATTTTCTTCACGTACAACTATTTCTCCACAATTGAAAAGCCTTGTTGTACCGTCGTATATTGATACAACTCGATTTTTTTATTTCTTTTTATATACATATATATATTTTTTTTAAACCCTCGGTATTTGAATCACGTGGCATGAACTTGTTATCGCTATGAAAATCCATCCCTCAGCAATGTCTTACATATCGACTACGTACAATCTTTTTTTTTTTATTTCATTTTATTTTATTATTATTATTTTTTCTTTCTTTCTTTTATTATCATTATATATATATATTTTTTTTTTTTTCCCCACTTCTCGTACGGTTACTTTCCGATTTTCAAAAATATTTTATGTGAAATTCATCACATGTCACTAAACACTTTGATATTGAATTCCATATTATAAGAATAGAAATATAAATAAAAAATTGAATTAAATACGTGCGTGATACTGGTGAATTTTGTTAACTCCAAAAAATTATTAAGGTATAAGAGTTGAGAATAAAAATAAAAAAAAAAAAGGTAATATGGACAATAATAAATAAATAAATAAAATATAAGTGTAGAGACACGCACAATGTGGACATGAGCAATATCATCACGTTATATACGCAAGCGCATCATTTACTGTGATACACGCACGTGGTCGTTGAGGGTTGGCCATGCCAAGCACAACCCACTAGATTGAGGGTTGATCTCAAATGAGTACAGTGTCTTGTTTGAACCTTTATATATAGATATATTGAACAGTGAGTTATATCCCCAATTGAAAGAATAACTTATGGCATTTATCAGTAGAGCCTGATGAAAAGGATATAGAGGGATTGTGGAATTGAGGGACGAATGAGACTGCGATTAAATTTGAGTGGTATTACTTTTTCATTTATTCTCTAAAGCAAATAATCATTTATTATTTTATGTATATATATATATATTTCTATATTTCATTTGGCATTTAATGAATGTAAGTTTTTTATTTTATTTGTTTAATAGTACAAACATATAATATTGTCAGATTAATTGTATAATTAATATTGTGATTAAATTATGTAGGAATTTTTAATGACATGTCAACTGAGATTTCATTAAATTTCCAAATTTATAAATATAATGAAAAATTTTATATCCAGAAAGACACTAAAATACAATATAAAATATATTTATATACAAAAAAAAAAAAAAAAAAATAAAAAATAAAAAAGTATCTCATCAAATTAAATTTACATATATCAATTTTTCTACAATAATTCAATATTTAAATTAAAATCAAATCTATATAATAAAATATGAATATTAAAATCAATTATATCACCAGCAGCAAAAAATAAACTGAAATATTTTTATTTGTTTGTTTGTTTGTTTTTTTTTTTTTTTTTATTAATGCAAATTGACAATTTAAATTTCTTATTAATATATTAGTGTTGAAAATGATAAAATAATATTTGCTAATAGTGTACGATAATGCTAAGCATTATCATCACTATCATTATCAGTAGTCACATTAGAATTAATCATCAGTACTAAAGACCCTTTAATCCCTAACCTTAATCCCCTGTGCATTCCTTGTGGAAAGATTTTTGCTCAGAGCATTCCTTCCAACAGGGTCGATGGGGGAGGACCAAGGTTGATATATAACAAGCAGCAAGTAAAAGCCAGAATGAAATTGACTGAAAGAAAGAGAGAGCAAGTGAGAACGAGTGTAATACACACACACACACACATATATATATATATATATGTATATATTGATACGATACACCACGTCAAACTCTAAGGGTTGCCATTCGAATATATAGGTTAAAAACCCCTAAACATATTTATCGTTGGGGTAGGTTTGTACACACTGTGGTTTTTCCTTTGACGAAGAAACCGAAGGGTGGGCCTAATTCGTCATAACGTTTTTGTCTCGCACCAATAATTCCTTAATACCCCTAAATCTCATTCACTCTATCTCAACCTTTTTTTTTTTTTTTTTTGTCTCTCATCTCAATTCTCATTCACAATCCCAACAATATCTACATCACACTCTTCTACCTATCTCACTCACTTTATATATATACAAGCGTTTATATATAAATATATATTCGTTGTCATTCTTCGTTACAGGTTAAACTTTATTGCCTGTTAAATTGCGAGAATGGCATTCGAGCTTTATTGTATATATATGGTAGATATGTCCTGTAAATAACACACACGCATACATTTATATATATATATATGTCGTTGATAATGTAGTTGTGACGACAACAGGAATGCGTTTGCTTGGCGTGTTGGGACAAGGTTAGATTTTATGCCGCAATTAAATGCATTTGTAACTAATTGTTTTCCTTTTTTTTTTTTTTTCTTTTCATTTTATTCGTTCATTTTTATTTCTACAGTCACTCGGGACACATGAGACAATTCCCAATGTGGGATATATATATATATATTGATTGAAACCGGATGGAATCTCGCTGCTACTCTACAACATTGAATTGACTCTATGTGACATTCTTAAGTTGTGTTTGTGGGTATACGTGTACGAATGTGATTGTATAAATGATGTTGTTGTTGAATTCAATCACACAACTGAGCCACAAGTGGTTGAACTTACTGTAATTGATAAATTAACAGAATTCTCACAAATGTTTATATACGTCAATGTATATATTTACATGTATATAAATATATATTTATTTTTAATAATTATTTATCATTTAATAATAATAATAACGTGAATTAATTTTTTTTTTTTATATATATTGATTTATGTTTGATATAATTTACTGTTAAACTATTAAATTTCAATTAATTGTATCAATATCGAGGAGAGTTTTTTTTTTTTCTTTCATGTCAATATATATAGTGGGTATTTCCAGTAATTGCATGTGAATTTTGTGCAAATTATGGCAGCCCCGTTAGTGAGACTGTCCTTTAATCGTTTGTGCAAGTAAATTTTATTCCGAGTTTCAAAGTGCAAAATGCAATTATTGTGCTAACTCGAACGCCACCGCTACTCATTTTATATAGTTAAATGTTACCAACTTGTATTTTAAACGTTATATATAATTGGTGTGAAATTTATAATCAACATCAATTGATATTTCAAATTGGGTCTATATTTAATGGTCATATGTGCCAATTAAATATTTTTTATATAAATTATTATTATTAATATTATTATTATTTTTTTTTTCCTTTTCCTCCCCGACGATTTTTTGTCGTCTACTTGTCCCGGAACTGTTTCCATATCTTTTTCTTTTTCCTTTTTTTTTTTTTTTCTTTTTCTTTTTCTTCACACTCAAGGTCATTCGTTGGTGTGTAGACTACTAGATTTATTCTCGTTTGTTGGCCGATGTCCACACAACACCCATTAATCACGTTTCTTCTTCTTCTTCTTCTTCTTCTTTTTTTTCATTACTTGAAAAAAACAATTTTTTTTAATTTTTTTTAGTTTATATCATTTTATTTTCATATATTATAATTTTAAGTTGTATATCTCTTTTAATTAACTCGACACAAAGAACAAGTCTGTGACTGTGGTATATTTATATCAATAAATAAAATAATATTAAAAATAAAAAAGGAAATCGAATATGAGGAAACCACAAATGAAAAAAAAAAAAAAAAATTTATTAATTACAGAGTAAATTTTAATATGTTTCCACATCTATAATATTTAACGTGATTTGTAGAATAAACTGTGATATAAATTATGCATAATAATATGTATATGAGAAAGAAAAAAAAAATATATATATATATATATAATGATTGTATTTTTACGTAGTAAGAATATGAATTTACGTTTGTCCAGTAAAATGGTGGCGCTCTCTGACGAGTTGCTGGCCAATCGATACGACGGGTGAGGGTACAAGAGGGAGAAGAACAAGAGAAAGAAGCGAAGAAGAAAAAGAAGAAGAAGAAGAGGAAAATAAAAAAAAAAAAAACGAAAAGGAAGGAATGAGACAGGGGGTGATATCAAAAGGGGGTTAGATGTATTTTCGCGATGGGGGATTAGGGTGCGGTGACGTGGGCCGCAGTGTGTCGTCGTGGAACGAGAGCGTCCGGCACTGAAGAAAATAATATATAATACGTATATAAAGTGAACGAGTATGAGAAGGAGAGAAATAGAGGAAGGGACAAAGGCGGATGAGATGTAGTGGACGAGAGTGAGAGGGAAGAAAAAAAAAAGGAGAGTACGGTGAAAAGGGGTTGTATGAGGCAAGGGGTGAGAAGGTCGATGCTGCAATGTTGGACCCAAGGTCCACTCTCACTTGTCTCGTGAGAAGGGAGAGAAATACACACAGAGAAGTTTACTATATACCGTAGGGAGGTGAGAGTTGCGCAAAGGATAGTGAAAAGACATCGGGTGGGGAAGGAGATGATGGTGGAAACGTGGAAAGTGAGATCGAGATAGAGCGAGAAATGAAAATTGTTACTGTGGCCAAGTGAGATGGTCTTATATATCTCGTTGTGTGTGTGTGTGTGTGTGTATTAGGTGAGGGATGGTGGGTTGGTAATATACGAGAGGAGAAAGAGTTGTATAGGAAGGGATGAAAGAGTGAGAGCGCAATGAAAGTGAGAGTGAGACGGTATTGGGGAAACTAAGGGGGTTGATATACCAAAGGGTTCTCTAACTGGAGAAAGTAAACAGTGGTGATCAACTTTTTTCAAAACTTTTATTTTTATATATTAAAAATAAATATATAATTTAATTGTTATATATTTTTTATACTAATTCAATTGAATTATACAAAATTTATTTGCAATTTTTTTTTTTTTTTAGATGTTTATAAAATTTAATTGATATCATTCATCTCATTGTTACATTGTCTTTTTCATTATTATTTCTTTATTTTTTTTTTTTTTTGTTCACTCTCTGCTTTTATTTATTGTTAGATCGATTGAGATTGTAATGATGTCAGTGGAGATAGGGTTGTGTCGCGTGCAGGTGCAACGCGCAGTTCGTTGACGTGCAATTATCCTGTTCGCGCCAGACATGCATGCAAATATTCGACATGCAAATTCGTGTGCGCGCACACGCTCATCATAACTTTTTTTGACGCGCTCGTAATTTTCGCTCATTAACTGTTGACGGAAGAGATAAAAATTTTAACATATTAAACAAAATAAAATAAAATAAAATAAAATAAATTAAAATAAAATAAAATAGAACTAAAAATAAAATTAAATATAATAATGAACATAAAAAGAAAAAATAAATAAATTTGCACAAACGAGTAAAATATACGGATACATTCATGTAACTGTGATCATTAAGAAACCAAAAATATTTACTTCTTAATATATATATTTTTCCGTAACTTTTTGTTGCAAATAAAAAATAAAAATGAAACAAAAAAAAAAAAAACGAATTGAAACATCTTGGAAATTTATTTCAATGAGGAGATATAAATATCAACAAAGTGGATAAATAGTTTTAAAAAGAATTTTTCCAGAAGAAAAAGTTATAGTTTCACACATATATAGATAAATAGAACAAAATAAATTGAAATAAAAGTGAAAAACAACGTGGGACCCTATTAAGAAGAGTAACAAAAAGCCCCGGAGCGTTATATATATATATAATTCACATATATCCACGCATCAATAGTGAAAAAAAAAAGACAAATAATAATAAAATAAAATAAAATAAAAAAAAAAAAAGTTGAGATAGATCCTCTTTAAGAGAGCAACTCTCAAGCCACCCGTGTCGAGTAAACTTCTTTTCACCGGATCTTGAAGGGAATCTCGCGTTCAACTCGCGTGCGCCACACTGCGACACATACACACACACACACACGTACACCCTCTCAACTTTCTTTTCCTCCCTGTCTCTATCACTTTCTCTCAATCCTTCGAGTTTTCCTCTTACCGAGTAAAAAAGAGGAAACAAAAAAAAAAAAAAAAAAAAAAGACACAAGAGATATGAGATGAGACTGAGGTTAATCGATTCCACGTTACCTTGAAATTCAACTTGAAATTTTACGCTTGACTATAACATTCTCTCTCTGACACTTTTAATACCAATAATAATAATAGTAATGCAAAAAAAAAATTCTTTTTTTTTTTTTTTTTCAATAATAAAAACAAAAAATGATAAATAAAATAAGTGATGTGAATGTGTCACCGATATATAAAAGACAAATATATATATATATATATAAGACTCTTTTGAACTCTTTCCACTGATTAAATATATATACACACATGTAGCTAAGTTGGACTTTACGTATGCGAGGTTCGTTGCGTGTAAACGTCACGCTGGGGCGCGTATACTCGCGCATGTATATTGCGCGTGTTGGTCCAATGTGTATATAAATTTATGTATATGAAGCTTCTGGAAAATGTGTGCTTGTGTATATTTCTTTGAGAATATATATGTATATATGGTATGTATTGTATATATGTGTGTTTATATATGTAAGTGTTTGTGTTTGTGTGTGTGTGTGTATGTAGGCACGTAGCCCGGTCGTTTGCCTGGTTATACGGACGTCGAGAAGTGTATTTGGTGAGGAGGCGCTAGTCCACCCCATCGCGTCCATTTCTCCTCTTCCTTCTTCATATATATATATGTGTGTGTGTGTATATATCTTTTCGCCCTCGCGAGAGGCAAAGCTAAGGGGAAATTGACCGGTGCAGATAGTGGTTCTCGACTATTCCTTCACATCTCTGTATATCAAAAATTATACATATATTTGAATAAACGTAAATGCAATTTTATATTTGAAAAGAAAGAGAAGAAAAAAAAAAAAAAAAAAATTTATGATGTTGGAAAATAAATTATATTGTCATAAATAATATAAAATGATTTATTAGAATAATAAAAATTCATATAAATTAGATATTGACTTGTGAAGGAATTTATTGTAAGAGTTTGGGAAATTAATTAATATTTTTTTTTGTTCTTTTCTTTTCTTTTTCTTTTTTTTTTTTTTTTAAGTCGTAGCATGAGAATTTGTGTGCCCCATTTCTTTCTACGCACACACACACACACACACACGTGCGCGTGTTCACCCCAATTACGGTAATGGAGCTAGAAATGCTTTTATCATCGTGGCCGCACGCGTAAAGATATAAGGTCACGTGCACGCGTGCCACTATGCGAAACACAAAAAAAGCTCAAGCAATATCCATATATATTTGTGTGGAATGTGGGTGGATGAGTTAAGTTATTTTTACTGTATCACAAAATTTAACCGAAAAAAAAAAAAAAAAAAATACAGCGAATTAAATTGTTTTCCGTGTCGTTTACTTGACACACTCATTTTACCTGGAAAATATAATCGTAACTCTTTTCCACGCGTATTTTCATTCACAATTACAATCACCCATAGATGAAGTTTTTTTTTTTTACATACAAAATATAAACGATTTCACGCGATAACTTATTTATTATATATATATTTATTTATTTTTCATCCACTGATAAAGAAAAAAAAAAAAAATTAAAAATTAAATTATTTTTTCATTAAAAAAAAATATACAATTTTTTTTTTTTAATATAATAAAAATTACTCTATATGATTTAATGCTAAAAAAAATTTATACACACGTCAAAGACACACACCCTTTGATAAAAAAAAAAAAAAAAAAAAAAAATACAAGAAATTTTTTTACGATATACCAACGTAAAGAGCAACGGACTTCTCAATAAATTTTTACGATAGGGAGAGATAATTAAAAGGATTTTCCTGGGGCATGTAAATTGCCAAAAGAGGGATAGAATATATATTGAGCTGGAGAGAATTTGTGAGAGAGGAGTCTCGCCTGTAGACGACGACTACGACGATGACGATGAGAAAGAGCAGTAGTATATATATATATATTACGTACGTGTATGTGTATATGTCGTATTGGTATGTATAGAAAGCAAAGAGAAAGGGAGTGTAGATGGACTCTGGTCAGAGAAAGGGTCGTGATCAGCAAGAGAGTAAGGTGAGTTTCGGAACGCAATGTCCGGCCTGGTCCAGCTAACAGTAGAGATACGAGTATTGATCTGGGAAGTTCCCTCGCCAGCACGTCGCGACCTCCTTCATCTCAGCTTCGCCACCGGCCACGTCGTGAGCAACTATATATATATACTACCCTTATACTCGTATATATATATATATATATAAATGTTGGTTCGTACACGCGGGAAAAGTGTGGGCTGACCGAGGGGTGAGCTACGACAACGACGACGACGACAACGACAGTAAAAGTAGGAGAGTTAAAATGAGAGAGGAGAAGTAAAAGTCCAAGCGCTGCCCCAGAATTGTTACGCACGTTCACTCTCGCTCGATTCCTCTCACCCTTCTATTTTATTATATATATATATATATTTTCTTGTATTTTTCCCTGTTTCTCTTACACAAACTCAAAATTCTCTTCACTTCTCTCGTGTTCTCTTTCCGACTCTTCTACCCACTAGCTCCATTCGCGTCTCTTAGATACAGAGGACAGTGGTTATCAATTTTCGGATCCAATTATATTTAATTTATTTTTTTCTAAATTTATAAATACACTTTTTATTCTATTTTTTTTTTTTATTCTCCTGATTGTGACGTATTTCAATTTATGTATGTGAGTGAAACACAAAAAAATTAAAATTAAAAAAAAAAAATTCTGATAAAATTTATTTAAAAAAAAAAAAAATCCAATTTGATGCTGATTACACAATTTGAAATTGCGAAAATTCTTATTTTATTATTATTTTTTTTTATTATTTTTTTTTTTTTTTTTGGTTACTGTAGAGTCTTCCTCAAGTCTGTCAGTGGAAAAAGTTGAGTCGGAACTAAAAGTTGACTTTCCAATTTTCCGGACGACGAAAAGTTCTTATAGTATTCACATTGGGTATATATATATATATATATATATGTACAAATCTCCATAATAAGGCATTTATGTATGTATATATAACCAATTCAAAGTCATTGTTGTTGGTGGCTTGATTAGAGCTCAGTGTGAAATTTTCTGCCACAAAGAATTTGAATGACATACGAGTGGATTAAGATCAACAAACGTATCAAAAAAGATTAAGACAGACTAGCAGTGAAAATGGTAATTTTCTCAATCGTCTTTATCATCTTATCTTATTAGGGAGTAATTCGGTGAAGATCATTTATAGGGTGGAATAAGACGGAGAAAACGAGTCGACCATAGGGGTGGAAGTCATGAGTGAAATAATGAAAAAGTCAAGAACCTACCCCACATAATATCGATCATTGCATAAGGATTTCCCCACTGTATAACTAATCTGTGAATAGATATGTATAAATGTGTGTACACGCGTGTTTCCGACCTCGTACAAAAAAATTAATGATGATATTTATGAATTAATTTGATTTGAAATAAAATCAATTGTAATTATTTGAATAATGTGAAAAATTTGTGAATTAAAAAAATTTTTTTGATATTCAATAAATTATCAAAGTGTTATTTATAAAATGGATAACAATATATAAGTGAAATAAAATAAATGAAAAATATATATGATGATGGTACGATAAGTTAAATGGAAGTAATAACGTTGATATAAATGTGTCAATAAACTTTGCGGTAAATGTTTTTCACAAACGACATAAAGTACGTGTTTATAGGTGTTACGGTGTTTATATATATGTGAAAGTGAAAGAAAGAGATAGTGATATTGGGTACAAGAGGTAGTGAGACCAGCGGGATATTCACTACCTCTGACGCGGGTGGATCAGCGACCGGGAAGGAGCCAGCGCGGCGCCCCAGTCCTCGAGACTTTGACCCACATCATATCGCTCGTTTTTGCTTTACCACCATCCACGTTCCTTCGCACCCCTCTTTCCCCTCTCTCTCTCTCTCTCTTGAGACTATTATCTTAATCCTATACATCCGCTTTAAGATGTTCTACCTCAAAACGAGAAGGAGTAGCACCACCACCACCAGTATCAAGAGCAGAAGCTGAAGAATCAAGAGAAGGTGGTGGTGGTGGTAGTGAAAAATGTATAGAATGAGGTGAAGAATAAGAGGAAAAATAAAAAATAAAATAAAATAATGACGGGTGATGATAAATATGTCACATTTTTTTTTTTTTTTTTTTTTTTTTTTTCTTTTCAAATCTCAAATGTCATAACTCAAAATATCACAATATAAAATGACAATAAAAAATATATTGATATCAATTTATTATTATTATATAAAATTAATTGTTATCTGGAATATTAAATATTATTATATTTTTATTATTCGACTTATTTAAATTAAAAATAATTTCTCTCTCATTATCTTTTATACAAAATGTCAATTATATCTCGCTCCATCTGCTAATAATTTTTTTTTTTTTTTTTTTTGTATTTTACTACAGATGATAAATCAATTTTAAACTCAATATACAAACCAAAATTGAGTGTATGTACGTTCAATTGATATTTTTCTATTTTCAAAATAATTTTAATTGTTTTTATTCGGAAAATTATTATCACACGTGCACACTCACGTCAATTGACTTTATCTCTCTCACATTTATATATACAACCACAAGAGTAAAGTCGATTGGGTGGTCCCGCGAAAATAGCCTAATTAGTTTGGCATTTGGAATTACATATATGTATATATTATATACATATTTGTATGTTTATATATAACACGAATGGGTTATATATGTATATATAATTGGTTAAAGTTACGTAATATACTCACAGCAGGTTTGTTAATATATAGACAAAGTTGTATCACTTTACCAAGAAAATACGTATAGATGTATGTATTTAATGTCTGTGCGCATATCGTCCGGTCATTCGTATATGTGTGTGTATATATATCTTGGGCGAGTTTTGCGTGTGGCTTTGGATATCGATGATTGGTCGCGCGTAAGCCGCATAAATTAAATTAACATATAAGCCTCGGCGTTTTCGAGACAACAAAGTAAAGCCGCTTGCATCAGCGTGAGAACTATCTACGAAGGACTCCACCTCTCTTTCACTCACTTAATTCGTAAAAGACTTATTAAATTTATATATACATATATATTTCTTGATATTACTGTTATTATTATTGATTTTTTTATTTATTATTTTTTTTTTTTTCTGATTATTTTTCATTAATTTATCATCGACGATAGAGAAGGGCACGTATATATAAATATATACATGAGTTCATAAATAATATCAATATATATTTACGAATCATCGCCCTCGCATATTTTTTTTTTTTTTTTTTTTTTTTTTCGCTTATATTGTCTGCAGATCTTCGAGGAAAATATATTTGATATTTATATATTTATAATAATAATAATAATTATTATTATAATTAATTTTTTTGTTTTTTTTTATTGATAGTTGTGTTTGGGTATTTGTGTGTAAATGTGCGCGTGTTCAAATGTATAAATGGAATGTTTGGGCATGGACTTCCGGGGACAATAGGAGACGCCACTTGAGCCATTATCTATGTGTGTTGTATGTTCACGGTCAAATATAAATTAAATAATGATTTGAGGAATATCCACGCCATACCTGGGCGATGACAAATCCTTGAGTTGAATTTTTACGGTTGTCATATGTTAAACTGGATTTAAATATGTTTTATATATTTTATATATATGTTGAGGAAAGAGCGAGTGATGTGTACAAGTGAGTAATGTGATGTGAATGAAAGTGACAGAAATGAGATATTAGATGATATTGAAAAAAAATTATATATAATAATAATAATAACAATAAAAATTATTATTATTATTTCAATTTCCACATGACTGCGCTGTTATTTATTAAATTTTTATTTTGTATTTTTTATTACAAACTATTAATTTTTTTTTTATATTTTTCTTTTTTCGTTTTTTTTGTTTTTTTGTTTTTTTGTTTTTGTTACAAATAAATTTGAATACACGCAAATGTTACGGTGTCTGGTGAGTTACGATTGTGGTAACGATAAAGTGAAGCCGCGAATTAATCTCGTGGCATTTGGATGGCGAACACGGTGTGGTTAGGAATCGTCAACGGATTAATCGACGTGCGAGTGATATCTCTTTGTCTCTCTTTCTCTCTGTCTCTCTGTCTCTCTGGATGTCTGCGCTTGTTTGTGCGGGCCAACACAACGCGACTGATGTATATCGTACATTGGCGGGAACGTGACCGCCATAACGCGGCTTTACTCTACCAAACTAATCTCACACACTGACCGACATTTTTGCGGTCAACTTGGGAATGTCTGGTAAAACGAAAAGGTGGGAAATTTTATACACAGAGGACATATACACTGGTTCATCTATAGAACTTTACACGTCATCAAATGTGTATATATATATATATATATATATATATATAAATCTTGACTATCATCTTGTAAGATTAAAAATGTTTGTTTCAATTATATTAAAATTCAGACAGGCGAATAATTCATTTTCTCACGATTGAAATAATATTAATTCAAATTAAAAAAAAAAAAATTAAATAAATAAATAATTAATTTTTTCTTTGATTTTTTTTTTGTTGTTTTTTTTTTTTTTTTTTTTTTTTTTTTTCTATTTTGGTGTCTCGATAAAGTCTTGTATTGAAAATAATGATATAATTTTTTGCACAAAGAACGTGTTGTTTCAGAGCGGAAGTTGTGTGGCACATTGAGTTACGGTTCGTGACACTATTTCTGAGTAGAGAAAAACCGCAGGTGCCACAAAATATCAATTCGAGCGTATACACGCCCTTCTTCATCGCGGCTTCTTCATCTACCTCATTTTCTCCGTTTATATACTCACTTTGACTTTATATACCAATATCTTATACAGTATATATACTATTGCTCCATTTTTTTTTTTTTTTTTTTTTTTTTTTCGTTTTCTCATATACTTATATCCTAAAGTTTTAAACGCATACTTTCCTTTCTCTCAAATATATTCCTCCACTCTCGCGATCCGATTTTTCAACCACTCGATTTTTATGGTTTTTAATTTAAACGAATTCGTGACTTTGCATTATGACAACTTGAGAATATTACCATCGTAAAAATATGTAGTAACCGTGAGTGAGTAAGAGAATATATAAATAAAAAAAATAAAAAAAAAAAAAAAAAAAAATCATATTAAATAAAGAATTGAAAAATAACAAAAAAAATATAATAATTCTAAACTATTATTTATAGTGTCTTCTTTCATGAAAAGATGGCATCGACAACCCCAATACCATTGGACGAACAAGAATCAACGTGCCAACGAGTCTTTGCGTTTTTATAATGATTCTTCTACGAACTTTAGGCAGTCAAACTTAATTGACTCACGGACAAGAGAGAGGGAGAGAATGAGAGAGCTTCAAAGTCGCCGGTTTTTTTTTTCTATTTTTTTTTTTTTTTTTTTTTTTTTTTTTTTTGGTACCGTAAAATTTCGTGTGCGGGAGTGGTCGTTGACCTCATAGTGAATTTCTTTCTTTCAATATACACAAAAAATAATATATATATATATATTTTTTTTTTCGTGTCTTGCGATGATCTCATACTGATTCTCACATGCGTGTCACTCATAACTGGCAACTCAACGAGAAAATAACTAATAATAAATCATAATAAGATAAAATACTGTTATTGCCATGTTTTCTCATACACATCATCCAAAATTTTATGAAACCAATAAAAAAAAATATATATATATATATATATATATATTCTATAACTATAAAATGTTTGTTCATAATTATTTATATACTGAAATTAAAATTAGTCTGATATATTGCGCATTGGAGCACAACACTCTATACATATATACAAATTCTATACTACACATCATGTCTGACCTTTCTCTTCTCGCATCACTGGGCACATCTTTAGCTTTAATATTTACATATACATTGTATACACTACCCTCAATACCTTCAACATGTCTTTCACTGATATTTACTAACTTTGCGTTGCCTCAATACACGAGCTAAGGATATTTAGACATTTTTATATATGAATTATTAAACACCAAAGTGGGTTAAAATACGTTGATGTGACGAGGTATAGTGTCTTGATGATGTTTTAGTTGAATATATAAACAGGCGAACACATTGACGAGTGATTACAAGTTTAAGGTAGCTACGTGCCATCAACGGCATTGAAGATGCGGGAGACCGCGCGCCACACGGCCTCGTAAAATTATCCGTAATAAAATTATGATTTACGTGGCGTATTCTTGGAAAGTCGACTGGTCAAATGCCACCTTGTGCTACTTGATGTTTTCGTCATCTATATAAACATTACACTGTATATTACGTCTATGATTTTTTTTTTTTTTTTTTTTCTTTTATTCATGAAAATTGATATTTTTATGTGAAATAAACATTTATAAATATATAATTATAATTTGATTGGTTGGGTATTTTTTTGTTTAACACGGAAATTCAAAGAGAAATAATATTATATTTTTTATTATGTATTGAATAAAATTTGTCATTATTGTGTGGGTTATTTTTATATATTTTTACAAGTTAATAATATGTTGGTACTGAGAAAAATTCGTAATATATATATATATCAGTAAATGTGTGTACATAATAATTTATTTGACTGAGATCGAGGATTAAATTTTAATTGCACATGTAGTGCCATTTATGACACATTAAAAAAAAAAAAAAAATGTAATAACCATTTAAAAGTTGGACATATTCAGGCAGTGTTAGTTGTGTCACAATGAAAATAACAAAAATGACGTTAGTAAAATTAAGAATTATTTTTATTCTTTCATTTACTATTATAAAAAGTGACTCACAATTATTGAATTATTCAGAATTAAATCAACATGACAATCTCAATGAAAAAACGGTGAAAATTTTATATTTTAATTACTCAATAATTTAATTCATACTTTAGTTAATTAATATTGATTACTTTTTTTTTTGTTTTTTTTTTCTTTTTTTTCAATTATTTGTAAAAGGTGAAATTGGTGGAATCGTGTTTTAGTGGACGTTTACGTTCTGCACTTGTCACAGAAGATATCGTTGATATTTTTTATAAAAATAATATTGACATGAATTTATTTGCAATTTATTCCATCAATAATAAATTAAAATTTAAAAATACTCATAATTTTCATCAGAAAATAGAAATTTATATTTTATCAGCAAAATCAATAGATGAATTTGTAATCACATTATTAATTTTAAAGTCATTATCGTACTGGAATATTAATTCATATTTTTTTATTGTCAACATGACAAGTGGCAAGTGTAATAATGCACATGAATTTCTCATCAAGGCATTTGATATGAATTTATTGTCATCAATACTATTATGTTATAATAATAATAATAATAATAATGAAGTAATGATATATACATATAATCCATATACAAATCGTGCACCATTTCCTTGGATAAAAGTGGAAAATCCATTTGAATCAGATAATCAACATTGGACTTTATATAAAATGCCATATAAAATAGGTAAATAAAAAAATAAAAAATTTTTTTTTATTAAATTATAAATATAATTTTTTATATTCAAATAGATGATGAAGTTTGTGTAAATTTATATTTTGACAAAGTTAAATTCATGGATGGATATAAAATTAAATTCGTGGGGACATCTAATCCAAGTCAAAATTTAAATTCTGAAATGATTTATGATGTAAAAAGTTTAACTGAAAATAATAATAATCCAATTCCTACATTAATATTTACAAATCTTATTTCGCTATTAAATGTATCAGTTGATATTTATTATGATTCAAGAGGATATGAATTAAATGGAAAAATGTATGGTTATTTAATAAAACTTAAAAAAGGATTATACGACATGGCAATTGATGCACGAGGATTAACAATATCTGATGATATAAAAAATACATATCCAATTGCAACAGTTACGGCTTATATTATAACAGTTAAACAAGATTTTTTATCGACATTTGAAAAAATAAGTGAATTTTATGGTACAGATATAATAATTCTATCGTGTATTGTATTTTTTTTATCATTTATTATTATGACAATTTACAATGGACGAAAAATTTTATCAGCTGCTTTAGAAATATTGCGAATGATTTTAAGTACTGGTATGTTAATATCATTTAATAAAATATCAATTAGAATATATTTTTTTATGGTTTTAATATTGGTATTAGTGATTAATACGACATTTCAAAGTAATATTTCATCATTTTTAACTAAACCCACACGTCACAGTGTCGATACATTAGAAATGGCAAGAAATTTAAAATTCAATATTTATCTTCCTAGATTTCTTATAAATTATATACCGTTAAGTGATTTAAATTTCAATTATAATATTCGTAATTATAATTATACTTGTTATGAATATGTTTTGAATGATTCATCTGCTGCTTGTGTAGGTAGTGCATGGAGTTTATTTTCAAAAAATAATCATCATCAAACCCATTTACACATATCTAAAAAAACTGTTGCTGATTATTTTATTACATTTCGAATGCGCAATGATTTTCCTCTAGAAAATAAAATTAATATTATATTCATGCGATTAATGCAATCGGGTCTAATAAATCATTGTCATGAGTTTTCGTATGAAATTCCAATACAAAAATTACATAATATTGAAAATGAAGAGACATCTGCTAATTATCGTCCTGTAACAATAGACGAATTAATTTTCATTTTTAAATTACTCATCTGCGGTATTATTTTTTCAAGTATCATTTTTATCATTGAGATTGTATCACGATAAATAATTTTTATTTAAAAAATGTAATATTTTGTAAACATGAGAAATAAAAAATTAAAAAAAAAAAAAAAAAAAAAAGAAATTAATTCTGTTCATGAATATATTTCATCGATCTATGAAATTTAAATAATTACCAATCGACAATACAACAATAGTATTTAACAAAAAAAAAAAATAATAAAAAAAATAATTTATCACTATCTTGTTTAAGTGTTTCAACATAAAATTCCATCTGTGTAAATACATAAATACACACTGAAATATAGACACATATTTATTTTGTTTCTCATCTGATATCTGGTCATGTTAAAAGTTTTCTACAGCTGATACGGTGATGTATGAAATTTCACAGAAAAAAAAAAAAAATTATAATAATAATAATAGAAAAAAAAAAAAAAAATGAGAATTGTTGGGAAAATGTGAGTGCAAGTGAAAGGAAAAAGAGAATACGTAATGTCAAATGTGGATAACAGTTGCGGTGAGGGTGAATTTTTCGATTTGACGGTAGAGAAAACGAAGGTACCATAGAGTGGGTGTGTTGTAAAAGCCTACTATAGGAATATAGAACCTCAAGAGACACGTAGAGAACGTAAACACAAATAGTAAAGAACACACACGACACACTGGCGACTGATCGTAAAACGAAACTGTAAAACCGTGTGACGCCTTGAGAGAAAAGTCATATATATATATATATATATATATATATATATATATATATATATATGGAGTATCCCAGCAATTTTCTATACTGTCGTCTCGCACCAGGTTACTAAACAGCCATCTCCATGTCTGTTGTATATATACAAAGAATATACAGAATGAATCGCTATAGCTACCGAGTTTTTGACCCCCTCGGGGTTTTCACTGTCGGATTGAAACTGTTTCGATTCCACTTTGGATAGCGACTTTTCCCCTCTCATACCTTTTCTTTAACAACGAAAGTCTTCATCTCTCCCTTTTCTCTATTGCGCGTAGCGTCTTGATGTAAATTTAGTTTAATTAATTTCAAAGTTTTACGATTGAAATTGAGAAGTGGAAGTTGAATGGTAAAGGTGATGAATTCACGTGAATTCATTTGATGAAAAGGAAATATATCAAATAAATTTTATAGGAGGGTTTAGAAAAAAAAAAAAAAAAAAATCAAACCAAATCAAAAGTGAAAGAAAAATATACAAATTTTCAATGGTAGTTATAAATAATTTACATATATTGTTTATATTAATATCTGATTGAAATTTTTTTCAATGGCTTAAAATTATTTTATATAAAAAAATTCAAGAAGTGCTGAAAAAATCAGTGGTTGAGATATATTTACATTTTTTTTATTTTTTATTATTCAAATGTGTTTTAGTGAGACCACTTGAAAATTCAGTTTCATAAGAATTTTTTTTTTAAAATTTATTTATTAATATTATTATTTTTTTAAAATCACATTACCGTTATAGTCCTTGATATTTATGGATGTTTTTTTATCACATTATGTACCTACAATAAGTGTCAAGATGAAAGAAGACGAAAAAAAGGAAGAAGAAAAAGAAAAAGAAATAAACAAAAAAATTACAAACGAATGCAGTTTAAAATGATATTTTTATGGGTAACGCAATGTCATGACACGCAATGATTTATCTTATATCAGAGAATGCATATAACTGTCCTGATGATATATTATGAATTTTATTTTTAAAATTTATTTATATATTTTTTGAGTAAAAATTTACGTAATTATATGAAATTTTTCAGAATTAATTTTTTATATTTTATTGTTAATTTATGAATTTTATGATTTTTTTTTTAATTTATAAATGATAAATATAATATATGACTTTGAGCAGATTAAAATCAAAATTTTATCTTGAAATAGTGTATTTTGTCGGGCAGTTGAGTGTGTCGCCATCGGTGGAATATTTACAAAATATTTTGAATTGAATGGTTAGAAGGTAACTTGCCTGCAATGAGTATACACCCACGCACCAACATGACCTTGACCTGCATGTGGTTTAAAAGTATATTTCAAGGTCGTGATTGCTGATGAAATAGAAAACTATTTTAGATTCGAGAAATTTATTACCGTTTTCCTGAGATAAATTATTCAATATATAAGGAATCAAGAAATTGTAAATTAGAATTAATTTATTGACTTTATTTAATTAATAATGAATAATAAAAAAAAAAACCCATATGGAAATTGAAATATACCAAAAAATTTATTTACATAAAATCTTGAATATAATATTTATTATTTAATATGTTGCGCATTGTTTTCAATATATCCATATAACTAAATTTTATTTTGCAATATAAATTAATAATATCTATGATTATAAAATAATAAATTGATAATTGATCAACTGAATAAATTTATATGAAAAATTTATTTCTAATCTAATTGAATGAAAATAATTTTCAAGAGATACGAATGATATTGAAGTTGTAGGATACAATGAAAGCGCATTTGAGAACAGTAACATTTTCATTATGTTTGTTTGTTTGTTTAATATTTAGTCGTGGTTGATGATATTCACCATTTTCTCAACTTAAATTCTTGTGACAAATTAACATTTCTCATAATTTTTTTTTTTTTTTTTTTTTTTTTTTTCAATCTCGCCGTTTCTCTAGCTCTCTCCCTGTCTTGCATAAATATTCGTTAATATTAATCCATTTTGGATTTATTTCAATAATTTTTTGTTTACTTTTACAGTAGCGTTCTCATTACAATTATAATATTTACATGACAATACATATACAACTTAAAGAGTGTCAAATATTTAAATGATACAATATAATAATAAAAATATGTCGTTTTCAATTATAATTTTTTTTTTTCTTCTTTTATTAAATTTTTTTTAATTTTTCATTTATTACCACGATTGCCAATTGCACTAATTGTGTGTTAGCTCTAGGCCGAGAGAGCATTTATTCTTTTACAATTTATCTTTGTATTTCCAATTTATTTGATCAACTAACGAAAAGTAAAGATCGATTATACTAATTAATTATTTATTTAATGGAATTTGAAAAATTCCTTCACCTTTCTTTACGTTAAAAAATCGAAGGGAAATACGGCACCTTATACGTTGAAAGCTCATGAATATATAATAAAAATAAAAACGAATGCATATATATATTCATATATAATATCTATATATGTCGAAATTAAGAAAAAAAAAAAAAAAAAAAAAAAAAAAAAAAAACGATGATAATATTTATAACATCTAACCGTGTTCAACACATTGCTAATAATTATTATATGAATTAACGGCGGTGATTATTATCTAATTGAAAAGCTATCTACGTGTTCTTTATAAAGCCTGAAACAGTATTATGCAGACTTTTTGTTGTTTTTTTTTTTTTTTTCTCATTCTTTTTCGTAATTATATAAAGATACAAAAAGATCTTTGTTTTTTAATTAAATATACCGATAATTTTATATCAAAATTCGTTATTTCGATTGTTTGCTATTTTAATGATTATTATTTTTTGTTTTTTTTTTTTTTTAATTTTTTTCTTAAAAAGTGGGAGATAATTTGGCTTTTGCTCAATAAGGCTCAAAAAATTACCGTTGGTTCTTTGATTTATATTATTGTTAATTACAAATAATTTATATCGGTAATGTATACATCTGTTTTCGTTATTTTTTTTTCTTCTGAGATATGATTTTGTATTATTTGTTTTATTTATCTTTTTTTTTTGTATGTGATTTTTGACTTCCAGCTCCCTCACAAATATATTGGATAATTAAAAAAAAAAAATTTTTTTTTTCTTTCTTCTCTTTCATTCATTCATTCATGTATATATAATTTTTTTTTTCAGAAGCCTGTATTATATTTTTTTGTATAGAAGAATTAATATTAATTTATTAACTTGTTATTATTTTTATTATTATTATTGATATTATTAATATTATTAATATTATTAATATTATTATTATAATTATTTTCGGTTTTTCACTTGTTTCATTTTCATTTTCATTTCGGTAACTCATCTCATATGCAAATCAAAGAGTTTTGTAACGTAAATTATAAATTTAATTGCATACAAATTACGTATAATTACATGAACTTAAAAATGATTATTTTTTAAGTTTCCCTAAATATTTATAAGAAATTTAGAGAACATATATTTATATTTATATATAATTTTTATATATTTATGTACGTTTATGCGTTCAAATAATTGCGCATTCATTTTGTTGTATATCATTATCAAAAACAAGGAAATGGCATTAACGAGATCTCAGTTGTACAAAAACAAAAAAAAAGTTATTTTTAATTTTAAATAGGAAATTTCTCTTATAGTCGATATTCCAATAATATTGATAACACAATCAAAGGAAACAAAAAAAAAAAAAAAAAAAAAACAAAAACAAGAAGAAAATACTATCATTATACAGAAAACAAAAATATTAGATCACACATTGAGGTCCATCTACATTATTTAAATTATATTATAGCTCTCATATATCGAGAGCATACGTTGATTTTTTTTTTGTTTTTTTTTTTTTTTTTTTTTTGTTCATAGCTACTTATGAATTATTTATATTTTAATTGTGATTTGTCTGATTTCATCTATGAGTAAATTTCACTGTGTAAATGTATCTTTTTCTTAATTGTTTGTTTATTTTTATAAATTATTATTATTATTATTATTATTTTTTTTTTTTCCATAGAAAGCACCGTGATTATGAAAAAAAAAAGTGTATTTATGCGTTAAAAATATGCAAAAAGTAACCAACGATCCAGACCGGTCAGTGTCTGTGTCTTTATGCAATTGTTTGTGTGTATATATTTATTTCGCAATAATAAATATTCATACACATTTCTCTGTCACACTGTAGACTTATTATGATAAGTTCATACATCTTTTATTACTCAATCACTCTATATTATTCAGTATAATTATTCGAATAAAAAGTATGAATTATTCTTTCTTTGAAATATATATATGATGATCATGAATAAGTTGTTGATGTTGCTGTATTCGAATAATAAATTGCACGTATATGTGTGTAAGTGCATTGATTTGTCTAAGAAATCGTAGTGGTGTTTTGTATTATTACATTTAAGCTGGCTCACAATTTATATCACATCATTTAATGTGTGTGCGGCAGTGGTCCTTAAAGGCTAGTATTTTTTTTTTTTTTCTTCTCATATAAAAATGAGAATTTTATTATGTTTTATTTCTTTTTAATTCCATTTTATAATATCTTCTATAATTTATTTCTACACTGCGACGGTATCAATTAACTTTTCAAATAATTGATTATACAAAAATGCAACAAATTCACATGCATTAATTGTATAATGCAGCCCAAAAAAAAAAAAAAAATAAATGTCATTCTGTCCCGTTTGATTTTTTGATGAAGAAGCAAAGAGTGAGGTTACTTTCACAATTAATGAAATAAAAATTTGATACTTTTATCATCATTATCATCATTGTCACTGTTTCCACCAGCCACAGAAACAGGAGTACCAACGTCTCTCTGGATGCGGCTGAATTATCTGCTATTGTCAGTGCATCGCACGGGTCGTTAAGTGCGTTGTTTCCGCTCTCTTCGGTGGTGGTGGCGGTGGACGTCTCTTACCCGCAATAACATTTGCAATATTCATACTGTGATTTTCATCAGCGAATCGCACGGTTGGTTGACGCACTGGACTCGTAGCATATTCAACTGGTGCATTTGGATCAGTGGTATAAACATTTTCATATAAATTATCTGTACCATAATGCTCTTGTACCCAATTGGAAACATTTGTTTCACGATAATCGGCAATTGCTGGTGGTGGATCTCTAAATCCGAGCACTTCATGGGGCGTTGTTGTAATATCCAATTTGCATTTTTGTGCAACCTGCCATTTTTTTCGCATGACTCGTTGAAGATCCTTCAAAAAATCACCAGGTGGTGCTTGATCGGAAGCAGCCAATTTTTTTGGTGATGTTAATCGCGTACTATCTGATCTTCGTGGTGGCATTGGCTTGCGTTGAGGCAATGCTGGACTACCGGGTTCCTGTTGTGGTGGTAAATTAAACGTTATTTTTTTACCCGTTCCAGTCTTTGATTTTGGTGATGTCGGTGGTTCTTGTATTGTTACACGTCTCTGTGGTTGTGGACTTGCAGTTGCTTTTAATTCAGCGAGATACGGTGGTGTTGCATAATGACCAGAATTTTGTTTCAATGCACTACGTCTGACCGTATCCATATTTGGATTTGGCCTTATTGCTTGTCCGCACTGTTGTACTGCGGGATAAGTACCGTAGATTTGTTCAATTTTTGAATTTTGTCGTTGTAAACTGAGCTGTTGAGCACCATAGGCTGGAGGTGGAATAAAAGGTGGTGGCGTAGTGAAAATTGGTGAATTTGGTGTAAATGTAGGTGTACTTGCATTTGATCCTGGATATGAATTGTGTGGTGATGAGTTCATCACATTATTATTAATGCATCCATTATTTTGTGACATTGAATTATTATTTTGATTCGACGTTGAATTAACTGATGCGTAAATTTGATTTATATTATTATTACGTGTTGGTGTGTGCGTTGGCGTTGTATCTGGTGACATTGAATCTGTTGGTGTAAATTGTTTGGGTCTGGCGCGACGTATTGTACCGGTTTCTCCTACCAATGGACTTGGCGGTGGTGGCAATGAAATTAAACTTAATGATGATCCGGTAAAATCCGTAGTGTCACAAATTGGTAATTCACCAGGTGCTGGTGGTGGTGGCAATGAATCTAATGATAGATTTGATCTAAACATTTCAGGTGGTGGCGGTGGTAGTGGTTCACCATCGGATTCAATTTCTTCAGTGACTCTTGGAGACGATGGTGGTGGTGGCAATGACGTTATTGAATCCATCATGGGTGCAGGTATTGGACTCGTTGGTGTTTTTGATTCTTGACTATCAGTACGGCTATAACCAATTGGACTAATTCTTTCTTTCACTGGTGTACCTGGCGGTATTGGACTTACTGGTGTAACATTACCTGATCGATGATGTCTCTTCAATGTTCCAGAACTCTCAGAGTCTGTACCACTTCTTCGTCGACTATGTCGACGAGTTAATGTACCGGATCCCGAGCTCGTTGGACTTGGACATGAATCCGGTTCATCACGAACTGTTTCACCAACTTCTTTCAATTGTCGCGTGATCGAAGTTAATGGTAATTTTGGATTCATCGATGGTTTACGTTTTATTGTACCAGTTGGAAATTCACCGCATTCAAATGCAACTTCACAACTGCTCGGAGCACCGTCTGATAAACATCCACTGGAACTTGAACTACTAGCACGACTTAATCTACCATCACTTGTATAACTCTGTCGCTGTTCAGAATTATAACTTTGTCGTTGATTATCAAATTGTCGTGATGTATCAGTGCCATTGTGCCTATTTATTTCTGTAAACTGTCGGGAACTATCATTCGTATTATTATATTGTGTTTGGTTTGGTGGTACAGCAATAGAGCTGACCGAACATGATCTTGCGTGTGCCAAAAGATCGAGATCTTCTTGTGCCAATTCATCAACTAATGTTCGATAATTTTCCATCAATTGTCTACCATATTTTGCAACTCGAATACCAACCATCCATCGTTCCATTGTTGCATTATCCTCAGCACACAAAAATTTTATATATTTCGTTGATTTAGGTTGTTGTAATCGTGGATGTTTTACAGCAAAACAATTATCCGTTGGTGCTTTATATTTCTTCTTCCAACCAACACCATAATATACATGATTTACATCAAATGTTGCTAAACACACCAAATCACGTGCCGTCTTAGCTTTTTCTTTGGGCCAGTAATAAAGACCGGATGCTCGTAAAATAAAGTGATATTTTTTCCATCCCTTTTTACCATCTGATTTCAAGTATAGTGGACCCTCAACCTGAAAACATTAGAAAAAAAAAAAAAAATGAAATGAAATGAAATAAAAATGTATTTTTAAATGAGAATAATTTTGCCAACTCGTTGGTGTAAAATCTTTTTTGGCTGTTAGCCCAACAATACTACTATGGTAGAATGAATTTTTCATGTATTGCACTGGGAGAAAATATGGAACAATTGGTATAATAATAATTACCTCGGGTACTCCGACATTGCTACTAGAAAAGAATTCTTCAAGTAAAATATTTCTTGAATGATCGTCATATTCATTTGTATTTCTATCTGATTGACCAAGAAGATATTTTTCAGGTGAAAGAAAAAGATGGTTTTTATCAGGACGTTCAACAAACAGTAATTTATTTTTTGAGTCCCTTGTCCACAATAGTAAATTCTCTACCAACAATTCGTGATCTTCATATACTCTTTCTGAAATTAATATAAAAAAAAAAAAAATAATAAAATATTTATACAATATAATTATGTGTACATTTTCACTTTAGGTGAAAAAGTGAGTGGTTGGATAGTAGTGAACAAAATAATGTGAGTTTACCCATAAAGAGTTCAGGTAAATGTTCAACGACAGCCCATTTAGGATCCATTGCGACATGATTTTTGTCAGCGAGTAGTCGGCAAACGTGTGCAACACTCATTCCCTCATCAACGAGAAGACTTTTTCCACTCCCGTCCAGTGTAAAAGCTTTGATAAAGAGTTTTTGAACGCTTGCCTCGCGCATTTTTTCCAATGCAAGTCGAATTTTCTCTGCCTTTGCTCTGCCTGCTGCATCTATAAATAATAATTGATTCAATCTACGCTTCCACTTTATACAATTATAAATGAAAATATAATTTAAAAAAAAAAAAAAAAAATACATACCCAAAAGTTGATGTGATTGTTGTTGATTAGTTGTGTGTATGGCGGTTTGAGGAGGTTTATGTCCTGATCCACTGCTGCTTGCTGAACTTTCGCTTGATAACATTGACACCGTATCAGAAAATGCACTATCATTGTCTGGGCTATCAGTACGCATACCTAATGAATAAAATAAATTATGAAATGAATAAATAAATAAATAAATAAATAAATGTGTAATTTTTCTTGGCAATGGTTATACATTAATGTGAATAAAAATATCAGGAGAAAAAAAAAATAATAATAAATAAAAAAAATATTAAGTGACTTTAATTATCCAAATACATACCACCATCATTTTTTCCAATATCAGTACTATCACTGGGATTAATTCTACCACTAGATGGTCTTCCAGGTCGTTGCGTGTCTGGCGCCGGTGTTGAAGCAATGTCGCCATCGCATCGTCTCTCCAATGCGCACAACTCGCCAAGAATTGCATCCAGATCGACATCTTGAGAATCTAAAAAATAAAATAAGAAAATAAATGAATCAGGTTTGTATAAAAAACAAAAAAATCATGTTGTATATAAATATGTAATAAATGAATGTGCATTGGCACTCCTCTCTCATCATCTCTCCACTTTTCTCTCTATACACTTCATCGTGTCAAGATAGTATGCAATTAATGATTGAGTATATACCAAGGTTAAAAATAAAAATATATATATTTATTGATGAAGAATTGAGATGAAATATAAAAAAATTTATCGATGAAAGGCACCCGCGTGTCCGTCTCACAATAAAACTTGTAGTACATCAAGCAAACCAGTTTTACATTAATTGCTCTGAAATCTCTCTATATACGTTATGCTTTTAATTATAAGTGTGTGTGTGTGTGTGTGTGTAGATGTGCGTGTATTCAATACATGTTAGCACACTGAAAATCAATGTCCAACATTAGGAATGATAACCGTAAAATTCAATGACACTGTATATGTGTAATTGATCTCGCGATAAATCACAATTTCATTGAATCCCACTCAATGACATTTCAAAATCAAATAATTTTTTCAATATATATAAATTCATTAATAATATTATTTCAATTATTATTCATTTAATTCAATATATATTAATTACATTTAATATAAATAGTGTGAAATAAATTAATCGATTATACACTCAATTATTTATTTTTCCTATCAATTCTATGACGAGTTATTGAATTCATTTCCTTATTGCCAATAACAATATAATCCTATAATAAACGTCTGGACGAGTGTAACGTGTTTATAACTAAATCCAATCGATAGATTGATTCTGTACTTCATTATTTTATCGTTCAAATTATATTCTCAATATCATTGCGATGAATATTTATATATAAAAAAAAAAACAAAACAAAACAAAAAAAAAACAGATATAAAGATAAAAAATTAATTAATGAAATTTTTATTTGGAATAAATGAAAAATATGTTAGGTCAATTGATATTTTTAAATCTCAATTAAACCATCATGGTCATGTTAAAGTAGAAATATAAGTATTATAGATTTTTATCACCTGGTGTGTATGTATATACTTGATATATACACACACACACATTTACATATATACCAGTAAACTCATGCACGCACAAGTCGTCACGGTAATTAATAAAAATATATTTGTGAAACTATGTAATAAATATGAATTTACTCTTTTATTTTGTATACAAATGAGTTTAATAAATAAATTTTTTTTTTTTTTTTTTTTTTTTTTTTCTCCCTTTAGTTTATTATCAAAGCGCGTGTTATTTTATCGTCCACTGTACAATTTAATTCCAGTGTATTATAAATAATTCAAAGGAACATACAACACAAGAGGATGAAAAAAATAAAATAATAAGAAAAATAAATAAATACATAAAAAATTTTATAAATTTATTTTTTTAATTCGTCCAGATAATAGAAAGTTTATATATAATTATGATGATGATTGTTTTTTTTTTTTTTCCTTTTTTTTTTTATACACAATAAATTTACATACGTCAAGTGAAATTTTCATCATTATTTCAACTATAAAGAAAAATATGGGTGACATTAAAATTTATTGCTGCATGGACAAGGAACATTGAACGCATATTCGCAAAATGAGTTTTGAGCGAAGGCGTTAAATTCCATCGAGTTTGTAGACGCACACTCGACTGGATTTGTAAGTGCGTGGGCATCAACTTATAACGCTTCTACTTTACCACTATACACATATTTTACTCTACGTAATTCGCATAATATCTCAGTATAAGTCACTGTACGGAGTGTATTTAACGTACACGATAAATTTATTCGATGCGATATCTGTCCATTCATATTCCAATTGACTGCATTGTCATCAATCAAAATTTATATAAACTAACTAAATAAAATTTATACACTTGAATAACAAATTGATTTGATTATATTTAAAAAAAAAAAATAAAAAATATGAAAAAAAAAAAAAAAAATTATCATTTCCAAATTTGTAAGGTAAAAGGGAGAAAAAAAAATAAACTGAATTTAATTAATTAACTAACATAATTTAACTTAAGTTGATATATGTTTCTGTATGTGTATTTGCGTGTGTGTGTAATACTTAGTATAGTTGCATGTTCATGACATCTAGATGACGATTCGCAGTTGGAATGTGTGATAAACTCAGTGGAATTGTCACTAGTGACATGACGAGAGAGACATGACGATTGACATTTGAGTAAAATGGCTAGAGAGCGTGAAATGGATGAAAAGCCAATACTTAAACGTATCTATGAATATATACACACGCGGTTTTGCATTGGTAATTGCATTGGCAAATACATCAGTATTATCGGATTGTATTATATAGTCTACTTCAGTTTCAATTACTCGATGATTGATATTGCATTTCACTGATGAATAACCTAACGGTGTGAATTCAATTGAATTTATTTATATTTATTAATATTAATTGAATAGTTATATTTTATTTCTATTGTTACAGGTGTATTATTTACTATTGAGTTGTCATTACTAGCAAAGAGACGAGTTACTTGTAATGAAAATTTTTATGACATATATCTTTGAAGAAAGACCTTGCTATGTATTCACCCGGTGTTCGGTTGAATGACAACACGGACACGTGTGAGTCACCTCAAGTTTACTTGGGACAATGCCTCTTTCTATACGATTTTATATGATTATTTTTATACACACGATACTGTTCCTCTTTTTTTTTTTTTTTTTTTGATAACAAAGAGGTGAAAAAATTCAATATTACGTTAAAAAAAAATACAAAAAGTAATTTTCCTTGGTCATTGACTGATTTTTTTTGATAAAATTAATTTTTTTTATTTTTTCAATTAAAATAATAAAAAGTATTTAATAATAAATAAATAATACCTTTGACAGTATAATAACCGAGTATTGTCTCGTTATTACCAAAATATCCGAGCATTTTATTATTTATTTTTTTTTTTTTATAATTTTGTATTTATCAAATTTCCAAGGTTTGAATTTGATTAAAAACTCGAATAAAATTAATAACACATATAAATACACATTTTTACACTCACACACAATGTTTAATATCAACTCATGTACACCATTGTATGAAAATAGATTATCCATTAAACAATTTATCCATTGGATATTTCACGAATAACTAATTATTGATAAAATAATAATTCAAACAGTTGAATTTTTTAATGAACGCGCGGTCATGATGTTCACAGCGCGTACGACGGGACACGACTAAAGGCATTAAAAGGTAAAAGCAACTCGTCCACTGTACTTGGCTATAGCTCCTCGCTTTTTCCATGCGCCAATGTATATACACTCTACACTCACGCAACAATTGTATATATACGTATTTATATATATATATATATATAAATTTACCACTCGCTCATTCATTCAACACAAACGTACATACGCGTGAATGTATTTCACAGATATCAAATACAATCACAAATATTATATTTTCATATTAAACAAAAAAATGACGAACTCAATTCTTATCTCAATATTACACAAATTGACATTACATATTTTATGAAGGACAGAATATTTATTATAAATCATAAAATATAAATAATAATATATTGTACAATATATATAATTTTTTTTCTTTGTTAAAATCAATTTTTAATGGATATTTTAAATTTTGAAAAAATAAACCAATAAGTTATATATAAATATTTATATTTAATATTAATTGGAGTACTCATGTGATCATCAAATCATTCATGCACTTAATGAGAAGTTCATTGATCTAATATATATGTATATCAAGAGGACATATTGCGCAAGTCAATTATAATTCGACCTAAATTTCCGATATGTATATTTTCTCGTCATTTTACAGTTTTTGTTTTTGTTTTTATTCATATTTACTTATCTTTTATTTATTTATTTCAATTTTTTTCTTTATTCATTTTTTTTTTTTTGCCCGTTTATTTATTTATTTTTTTATTTTTTTATTGTTGTGTTCTTTATAATGTGATATAAAATTTATATATATATTGTTTATCCGTCGAATATAGATAAGAATATATTGTGATAGTGATTATAAATTGAAAACTCAATTAATAATAAAAAATTATATAGGATATATCTGGTTTATTTGTCACAGTGGGAAGTCCACAATCAAGATTCTCAATCTCAAATTATATATATAAACGTAAAAAAAGACCTTGGAAAAGAAAAAAATAATAATACATTTACGGAAATTAATTGATTTCAACAAATATTATGATAGAAAGAGAAAAAAAAAAAAAAAATGATGAGGAGAAAATTTTTTTTATACATAAAATATCAAACGAAAAAAAAAAAAAGAAAAAAAAAAAATTTAACGATTACCTTTACGTATATTGAAGAATAAAATAAAAATAAAAATTACAGACAAAATATACACAATATCCAACTGTGATAATAAATTTGCAATTAAAAATTATGTAATAATTTTTACGCGTCTACCAATTACAATTTTAATATCAAATAAATAAAGAAAAATCGAATGACTAATTATTGGCATTGATGAAATCGTCCAATATATTTATGTTGAATATTTTTTTTACAGTTGATATAAATGTCCACACACTCATAAATTCCGATTAATATACACCTATACGTGCATATGATTATGAAATGTAAAAGTATACCGGATGCCGAGTCAACCAGCGATGCATTTGTCTCCTCAGCAAAAAAAAAAAAAAAAAAAAACAAAAAAATAAAATAATAATAATAAAATTAATAAAAAAAAAATAAAAACAAAAAAAAAAACTTCTCCCTGTGTATTAATTAACTAATGAATCTCATGTAACATTAAAAATCCTTACAGTCACGCATCAGCTCAACTATTTTATATGTGTACACTTAGTGTGACAGTATCAGTCACAAGTAAATCACAAATTCACCTATTAAATCCTCATCCAATCATACATCTTCATATATACACACGCGCATATATATATATATATATATATATATATATTTACTTTTATCATTATTATAATTACGATAATAATTCTACATGGCATAAAGAGCATTGACTTCAATACAAATATATACCTACATTTATATACCAAATAAACACACAATGCTTATAATATATACCCTTCTCCTCATTAAATTATTGTGGCGAGACTGAGTCTGATAACAACTCAGCCTGTCACACATGATTAAGACAATATATTTATCTACACATAAACATTTATAATTGTGCTAAAAAAAAAAAAAAAAAAAAAGTATTGCAATATTTAAATATGAAAAAATTAATGAATGAATTTAGAATTAAGAAAAAATAAAATAAATCGAAATTTTATATTTTACACAAATTTTTATAAAAATTTTTATTATTTATTTGTTATTATTATTTTTTTTACGTGAATTTTATTCTTATATACACATATACATCTCTGTTGAGTAATATATTATGTATATGTATGATACTTGGCAGTAGTACGAATTGAACGTGGCAAATTGTTACTTCACTGCGAAAACGAATGTGTTTTATTCTCAGTGAATCGGTTTCAAGATTACTCCCGTGTGAATATGAAAAACTAAATGCGAACGCTGCACGATTGAACGAACTAAGAAAGTCTCAAGTGTGTGTGTGTGTATATGTGTATTTGTGTGAATGAATAAAAGTACAAAATATATATAGTGAAATAGTCGTAGTAGTAGTAGTAGTAGTAGACAAAGTTATACAGATAGAAAAGCAATTCTACAAGCAGATTTGAATTTGTTCCCGCGGGGATCGAGCAATTTTCATTCTCTATCTATGAATATGGCGCAGTCATGAGCATTAATTCCTAAGAAGAAAAACAATTTCTCAAAGAGAATAAATTAACACGATAAAAATTCTTATATTACATACATATATAGATATACGATTACTATATGACACGTTAAAAATCATCACTGGACATTTACATGATGTTTTTTGAAAAAAATGAAACAGAGAGGAATGACAGAAATGCCGACACGAAAAAAATCAAAGGGGCGTGGGGGAGATGGAGGTGGAAGAAGAAACAAGAAGCAAAGAAATAGAGAAATAAAAATAAAAAAAAAATATTGAATGTGTGTATGAGGGTGTGTGTATGTGTGTGTATATACAGCGATAATTTCCGGTAGCTGTCACATCTTCAACTTCACATTATATATAAAATGTAATTGCCACTCTCCAACGATGTTATATCATATTTTTTTTTTATTTTATCATGTCAAAATATTAAACATTGAACATTTAGTTAATTCAAACCGACATATTACATTAATAATTCAACTAACACGATAAATAATATTAATTTTTATATTTTCAATTATTTATTTAGTTAAGAAAAGATTTATAATGGTATATCCGTTAGGATTTACATGCTCAGAATTATATATACTCACACACACACACATATATATTTTTTTTGGTATATCCTTGAATAATAAAAATTTTCAAGCTTTTAGTACCATTGTCTTGAGAGATATCTGTATGAAGAAAATCTCGAGGAATAAATGTGTGTCCCATACAATTTAAAATATTCTTTTTTACATTCTCTCATTCTGTACATTTAGATATATTTTCTTATTGTACTGTCGCTGCTTTTATATTCATTGCTACACTATACCCAATTGTAATACGTAACAAACATTACGTGATAGGATTCTCTTTCTCCCTTTCTCTTATGTGAAAATTGTATGACATCGCGAATTTGTCATGATCCATAACTGCATCATCATTTCTTTATATATAAAAAATTGTAATTGTATAAGAAAATTATGATGAGATGTCAAGAATAAATGAATGAATGAGTGAGTGAGTGACATAGAAGTGTAAATAAAATCGATAAATTTTATCTTAGGATTATTTACATGATAGGACAAAAAAAAAAAAAAAAAAAAAAATGAAATAAAAAAGAGAGAAACGAAAATGAATTGATGAATTAATAAAAATAATTTCATTTGATCATGACATTTTTCAAGGGATAAAATAAAAATAATATTGACAATACTGTATAAATTCATTATTATTATTTGTATTGTTATGAATTTATATTTTATCTCTGTCATATCAAAATGAAAATATCTCTGTGTTTTTATTATTATTAAATAAAAAAAAATATCGATATAAAACAAACAAAAAAAAAAAAAATTTTTTTTATTAATTTTAATTATTTAATATTGAAATTTTTTTGTTTTTGGTTAAACATTATTTTTTTCTATATTGCAAGTGGAATTTTTATATATTTATTATTATTACTATTATTATTATTATTTTTTTTTTTTTCATTTTTTAAACTTCATGCCGCGTTATTAATAATTACGTACTGGAATATTCCATCATAATATTGTCTGTAACTATCATCACATATATTGTATTATCTGATTTTCTCTACGTGATTTCACGGTGTCCGTAACTAATATATATATATATGTGTGTGTGTGTAGGTGAGTATGTGTACATCGTTGTGCATTGATAATATATCTAATCCCATATGAGCTAGCTCTACCGTAAAATCGTTCATTTATTACATGCAATTTGTCACCCATGACCATACGTGTATAATCAGAAACAAAAACAAAATAATTTTTTTTTTTTTTAAATTTACAAATTTGATTATCTGAGAAAATCGTATTATAACTGTTTATACATAATACATATATAATACATATAAGTATATAGAATGAATATATAGAAAAAAAAAAAAATTCATCACTGAAATTTATAATTTCAATTGATAATAAAAATAATATATTATAAATAGAAAGTAAAATGAGAAACAGATTTATATTCTAAATTATATACATATATATATTGTCTAATACAGGAAGGTACGTAAACACGTAACTCAACATTAGCTATTAATAGATATTGAAATATTTCGAGAGCATCGTATATTCTAATAATAATACAAAACCTAATATTAGAAATTCACGATTATTATTATATATATATATATCAGTTGAAATTAGTAATGCGGAATATAGAATAGTCACATTGATTATATTTGACGTGTACACAAGTAATATATGGTGATGTATGGATAGCGAAACACTAGTTAGGGTCTTGTTATCAGTGAATATTCCCACACATTAAGAGCTTTACCGTTACTACAATCGTCAACACACTTTCATAAGATGCAATGTCCATTATGTACAGTGTAATCTATGATTTCTCGTGTGCTCCTGTTTCACTGCAGAACAAACGAGACAACATTGTCATATATATATTATAATTATCGCGTGTCATAGATTGTTATATGATATTGAAATCATGAAGGTGTCGCGTAATGTTATAATATAAATTTTCACGATAAAAATAAAGCTTTAAGAAGATATTGAAGAGAAAAAAAAATTAATAATAATAAATAAATAAATAAATAAATAAATTGAAAAGAAATGAAAACCGGGAGAGATTGAAATTTCAAAAAAATCACAGTAAAATATATTTAAAAAGTATAATTTTTTATATTGCATTTTGCAAATTTTACGATGAAAGTCATAAAAAAGTGTTAATAATAATGAGATGCAGTAGAACGAAGATAGACAAAAAAAAGACAAAAAAAAAAAAAAATGGGGATTTCGAAAAAAAAAAAAAAAGAATTTAATTAATTGTAAAAATGACTTATGTAAAAGAGAACTTGAAAATTTAACGATGTCATGAAAAAAAAAAAAAATAATCATGATGAATAAATATATTTTATTTTTTCTAGGACATATGTAAAGTAATAATTGATAATAATTAACATATGAAATCATAAAAGTATTTTTGTCCATATATATACATTTTTTTTTTTACGTTTTTCCCCAAAAATTTTCAAGTGATAAAACTTTTAATAATTTTTCCTTTAGATTTTTTTTTTATCGCAGTAAAAACGAATGAAAAAAAATAATTTTTTTTTTTTTTTTTTTTTTTTTTCACTCATTTATTTCATTATTTAAAGAGGATGAAGAAAATGGAAGGAGGGATATACGAGTACTCAACTCTCTCACAACTTTTAATAACTGGTAACAAGCCACGCTAAAATTCACATAATGTTTATCTCAATTACATTGCCACGACTTGGACCGTGTACACTCGGTGCTTGAGAAACCAAGAGATTTTATATATATATACTCATATACAAGACGCAAAAGTTATTTCAATGTGTTCAAAGCCAAGTAAGAAAAAAAAAAAAGCAAAATAAAAAATAAAAATAAATAAATAAATAAATATGTAGTTATATATATATATACATGGTTGATTAAATCTTTCCGAGTTGTATGAGAGTAAATAACACGTGCATCGTTGAATGAGGAAGTCCAACAGCAAAAGTCCAACCGCGTTTATAATCAAATAATGTCGCTTGGATCCACCGACGTCGCCGAGTTTTTGCAAATATATTAAATGAATATGCGTTGGATATGGTCGTCACTTTTACACGTTTACGTCTGACAGAATAAACCAAGATTTGTAGATACGACACGTATATTCAGTATATATAATAAGTGTGTATAAAAGAGAGGATACACATTTGTGGCGTCTGGTATTTAAATGGCACGATACCGCGTGCACAAAACCATGAAAATTTTACACTTTACACAATTACAAAACATTTCCTGTCTGTCATTTATATATATATAAATAATAATATTATTATTAAATGTATGAAAGTGCGTTATTTTTATTAATTTATCCAATGCAAATTGTGAAAATTAATTGTTTATTTTTATATAGGTCATATCAAAAGATAGAAATGAAAAAAAAAAAACAATAATACGGAAATGGTTTGAGAGAATTGAGTCGGCAAATGCTCGGCGCCGATGAGGTCATGATTTTACGACGTGGGACGCTTTTATCGAGGATGTAAGTTCTCTCGTAGTCTCGCCGAATAAATACATACGGTGAATCAAGAACAATATCACACAATACACAAAAGTAGAAAAAAGAAAAAGAGAAGAGAACAATAAAAGTAAAATAGTGATAAAGAAATGTATTAAGGAGAGAGTTATTAAAGTTTACATTACAAACTGATCGTACAATCGTCAATCGCAAGTTTCACATCGAGTGTATTGAAAAATATATTGTAATAATAATAATAATAAACGTGAGAAGGTGAAAAATAAAATTGACGTGATGATTGGGTGGTGGTACTGGTTGGATTATCGTTAACTTGGTATTGAACATCGTTACATGTCCATTCAGTCAATATATAAATATCCAATATGAAAGCAAACGTATATATATACATATGGACGTATAAATATTTAATTTTTTTCTTTAATATATATATATATATGTTTATAAAGCGATATATGAATATGTGAAAGAGTCAAGAGGCCGTGAGTTTGAAGATGCGATGAGAGATAAAGGAGCCACAGAGCGTACAATCGATCCCATCCCTTGGGGGCCTCTATCGGTATACATAATATTGCATGGATACCGATTCCCTCACGGTAAAATGTGAGAAAAAAAAAAAAGTGAGGAAAAAATAAAAAATACATTCAAGATATAAAAGCCACAAGTAACATCATTTAATTATAATTCATGAGAACAAAATTTAATTTTCCAAATGGTAAATTACGATTTTTTTTTCCCTGTTTCACCCTAATTTTTCACGAAAAAATAATTCAAAATAAAAAAAAAATTATATGATATAATAGTATTAATTATTATTATTAATTTAATTAATTCATTGTCTCCTCAAGTCTACAGGGATTTTTTTTTTTTTTTTTTTTTTTAATGTAATGAATAAATTATCACAATGGCTGAAATTATTTTATTCTCATTTATTTGTTGAATTTTCAAAAGGAAAATACCATCAAAGACGTAATGTGTAAAAAATGTGTGTGGCGTGAATGTATTATGTGTTTTAGCTCTCATTTTTTACGTGCCTTATTCCAACGCTTCATCATCGGATTTTGCGATGGGTTTATATTCATACAGAATAAAAAATACTCTTGGGTCGAACTCAATAATAGAGGATATAAAAAAAAAAAAAAAAAAAAAAAAATGAATAATCACTAGTACTCATATATACATGTTTATATATGTGGGTTTTGAAGAAAAGATATTATTCGACTTACCCTCGAGATTTGCCATCGAAAATCGGTAACTGTCGATTCTTGGTGTATTAATGTCTGAGTTGAATGGCCTCAAAGTAGCAGAGCTCACATTGTCCAAACCCTACAAAAATACAAACAAACAAAAATTCTTACTTCATTTCTGTAAGTGCAAAAAAATATTTAATAAAAATTCTTATATTATCATTTCAAAAAAATAATAATAATAAATAAATAAATAAATAAACTTCAATATTATATAAGTAAAATGTGATTTATCATTTTTCAAGTGAAACGAAATTTTCTATTGCCTCAAGCTAAAAATGAATCTTATCACATCGTATACATATACACAATGAGAATCTAAATTCACAAGAAAATATCGTCTTGAACTGAGGAAAAAATAAATAAATAAATAATGATAATAATGATATAATAGTAATAATAACAGTGAGAAGACGTGAACGGAGAGCAGAGTTGTATGAAAAGCTTCATTGGCCCCATCGTCTTGCTTTCATCGGCTTCCGTTTTAGATCCTTCCAACATTTCCACCACCGTCGTCACCACCAACCACCATCACCACCACCACCACAATCCTCTCAACCCCTTTTTCGTCTCCAACATCAAGCCAACAAATGTGATTCGCTACTTTCACGCGCGCCTGTCAATTTCCTCATCTCGACAACCCCATCTCCTCCTGTCCTATATACTCCAACCATATCAGTATTTCTCAAACACAATATACAATATTACATATATACACACACACACACACACCTTAGACGCAATATTATATACTAAAAGTAATTTTCCGTCTTGCAATGTAAATATATGTACACGTAACTGCAAGATAAATATAAATACAAATAAACTTACTTGATAAAAAATATTTTTCAATAATAAAAAAAATTGTTTTTTAAATTTTATCCGATATTTTGTAGAAAAAAAAAAAATAATAATAATAAATAAAAATTTCCAGGTATTCCTGACAAATCATAAACAATAAATTGATATCGAATAAATATGATAAAAATGTTTACTACGATAAACTTCCGCATTTTTATCCATTAACCGTGAATAATACGAACTGTCATCTCATGCTAGTCTGAATGAGTATATAAACACACATGTATACATACTTTATATATTTATACGGTTGAACGGTCAATCAACTATGAGACAAAGTGTATGCAAGAGAGGAAACACTTATATACATATATACACGTGTGTGTATATAAGAGTTGCGTATGGACATTTCAGCTTTGAATATTTTTCCTATTATATATATATTCTATATATTCTCTGGGCTTTTGCTTCAGATATGACCATGTAAATACATATATATATATATATATATATGTGTGTGTGTGTGTACGTTTGTTTGAATTTTCTGTGCGACCCTTACAAAATCTTGTGTGTCATGAACTCGAATGGTCTTGTGGCTGAGCTGACAGTAGAGGAGAAACAAGTAACATTTATATCTATGTGTGACCCCAATCGTATTTTTTTGTTTTTTTTTTACACATATTCACGTGTACAGTGACAAACTTTATGTACAATTCAATCCAATGACTTTTATAAATCGTCAGTGTACAAAATATATTTCACCTTGGGAAAAATAAAAAATAAATAAAAAAAATAATGTTTTAGTTTTTAAATGATGAAATATTAAAAATAAAATTCACTCGTCATTTCAATTTTTTTAATGAATATTTTATGAATTTTAATAATTTCCAATAATAATCAATTTAAATTCAATAAATATTTTTTTAGATAAATACAAACATATCGATGTGAAAGTAAGTGAAATTCTGTTATTCACAATTCTCAACTACAATTATTTATAATGTACATGTATTTATAAAAATATTATATATATTTATGTATATAAATATAATGTACTCATAAAGAATTTGTATCTGTGAGTTCATTGCAATTGAATTACGTATGAATATATTTATGAACGATGAAATTTCTCTTTCAATATATTTTTTTCCTTTTTTTTTTTTTTTTATATATATATAAATATAAACTTAAAATGATATTGTTACAACAAAATTTTTATACACAACTGAGATAACACGAATATAAAAAAAAAATAATAGTAATAGAATAAAATAAATAAACAAAAATTAATTACATCCACAGATGTAATTAGATTTAAATTTTTTTATCATTAAAATAATTAAGTAAAAATAAATAAAATTTCATGAAATTACAAACGAATTTTTTCTATGTATATTTTAAATTTTTTTTTTTTTTTTTCATTATTATCATTATTTTGTTATTTTCATATTCATATGTAGAATATAAATATTAACATTTAAATACCCACATTTTTTTTTTGTTTTTTTGTTTTTTTTTTTCAATGTAATATATATTATTTTCCATATCTTCATTCTCATATTCATAACGACTTTACGTGCATGTGTTTCACGATGAGACAGATATTTGCCATAATAATCCCAAAATGTTACGTAACCGCGATCTAAAATTTACCTATATTACATACATATGAATGGTTACGTGAAGGTAAATACCATATTGAAACCACCAAACCTCAAACAGCCGTGTTATTCTCAACATACATGTGCCACATTGTCGTAACGTTCAAGATTCGGTTAAACAAAATACGTATTGGGTCATTGGGTTTTTACATAAACATATATAATATTATATTGTATTGGACAATCATGAATATAAAATTCTCGTATATATATGGAAAATATTTATGGCTTGTGTGTGTGTGTGTGTGTGTGTGTGGGTATGTGGTGGGGATTTGATATAAAATAAGGTAAACGTACTAGGCCACCAGGCATAACAATTAGATATGAGTGGATAAGCTGACTCTTCCGGTAATGCGAACCTCGTGAACATTATACACAAATGCTAAGAGATCATTTACCTCAGCATATACCTTTTGCTATATATATTATGTGTGTATATGTATATGTATTAGAGATAAAAATAGAAAATAAAAAAAGTAGAAAAAATAAAAAACTTGTAATGTGTGATATTTATGTCTTAGGATGCTTTGGACCATAATCTTGTATAAAGTAGAGTCCACTACAAAGAGCCGAGTGATATAGAAAAAAAAATAGATATATATATATATATATACATTTTGTCCCTCTCATATTTTACGTTTGAATAACGAGGCAACAGTGAGGAAAAGGGGAAAAAAGAAAAGAAAAAAATAATAATAAAAAATACAAAATATATGATAAATAAATGAAGTGAAAATCTATAATGAAATATATATGGCGTTGTTAATTTTTTATTCAAATATGCAAAATGAAAATTTGTGAATTTATATTTTTTTTAAATGAAAAAAAAAAAAAAAAAAAAATGAAAAAAATCATATGTGAAAATAGAAAATAATTGTGAAATATGTTTTCACATTTTTTTTTTTTTTTTTATCATTACTTTCCATTTTTTATTATTATTCTTCTTTTTATCCCTTTTCCTTTTGTTTCTGTTCTTACTACCCCTCAGGTACTTTTTATTGAGAATGTATAGGATACTTATTTTGTTGAAGTCGATTTGAAAGAGAAATGATTTCGTTAGTGATTCGATTTTATTTTTCTCTGAGGAATAATGAAAGATAAACAACATGTAAACATTTGAATAATTGAATCATTTGAACAAAGCAAAAAAAAAAAATATATATATATATAAATGAAAAATTATCAAAAATTTCACGTTACCGCAATTTTTTTTTGTTTTTTTTTTTTTTTTTTTCTCAATACACAATCAATGACACGAACGAGTTTATCCAACAAGCAACTTTTGTGCCAAGAAAGAAATGTGCTTTTGCAGAGATAAGCAATTTACGATCTTTTAACTTTTGTTTTGTGCTGTATAAGAAAAAAAAAAACGAATTTTCACATCAATATATTTCGATGATGTAAAAAAAAATTGGGGATGAAAAATAAGGCTAAGTGATTCTTACACGAGATGCATTGATATTCTGTTCACCGACAATTTTTTTTTTCTTTCCTGCCCCTTGACATTATATTCCACACTTCATTTATTTTCCCCTTTACATATATACTCCAAAAAATAAATTGATTTTCATTTTAAAAAATTCATACACATGCACACATTGCAATTTTATTTAATAAAAAAAAAAAAAAGAAAAAAAATATCATGTATAAATAATAATAGAATAATATCTCACAAAGTTATTAATCTAATTTTCATAATTGAAAATTAAATAAGTTTGTGATTGTATATTTATTTATGGATTGTAAGCTCTACAAGTTGAAGCAATTAGAATTGAATTGGTGGCAGTTTGTCTGATGATCACGTGAAGACAACGAACACTACGTGCCATAATTTCTCATTCTACCCCCACTTCCTATTTCATCTTTCTCTACCGCAGGTGCTATACAAAATACATAGGACAAGTGTGAGAAGTGAAAAAGAAAAAGGAGAAAAAAAAAATAAGAGCGAACAAATTCAAGTTTGTACGACCAAAACCCATTGCATGGCTTTCCAAATTCGCGAATAACTAAACCTCAATTTGCATAATGTAATGCAAATGTTACTCATTCTTGTTGAAATATTGAGTAATATACTATTGTATACTTACGTATTCCTGAACTTTGTGACGATTCCACCAAAATAATTTTTCCATTTTATAGTTTTTTTTTTTTTTTTAAATATATTTTATATTTTTTATTCTTGAATTTTTTTACTATCAATTTGTATCATGTATTTTTATATGAATAAAAAAAAAATTTTATCGCATAATATTACAATAACATTCAAAAAGTTATAATTAAATATGTAATATTTTCCGGACGGTTTACGTGATTATTTAATTATCATTTCATATGAATAAAAAAATTTATAAACATCTTGATTATATTGTTTTTGAATAATCAAATAAATAATTAAATAAATCAAATAATAAAATACTTGAAAAAAAAAAAAACTTTTTCATATCTCAATAGAAAATTTATATACAAACTTTGTAAATATATTGAATTAAATTTTTGTTCACAATTGTCAATGTAATTTATAAACATTATCTAACCAATTAAAATATTTAAAATAAACGAAAAAAAAAATAATAATAATGATAAATAAATAAATAAATAAAAATAAAATTCATATATATAATTTAAATTAGAATATTATAAAAATGTATTTTTTTTGAATAGTTGCGCGACACATGGACGGTCGGCAACCCCCAGAGTCAATCGTAGGACGGAGTTAGTCCGTGTACTGGATGCTGTCGCGCGAGGGATTCAACGTGGAACCTCAACAGTTCACTATCCTCTTCCACCTTCCACCACTACCCTCCTCTTCTCTATACTCACTCACTCGTACGTTCGTTTGCCCACTCTAGGGTATCTTGCTCGCACGCCAAGCCACTACTATTTTGTATTTTATGCGCATGTGCAGCTATCGATTCTACGAGCGAGTTCCCGCAGGACGTGGTATTCAACAACAAAAAAGCCTTTTCTAAGCGTACTCAAAACGCTAAAGATATACATTGCCTTACGCAATATATAATATATTAATATATATATATGTACATGTATACATGTATACACTTGATATTTTATATATAGGTTTTAGGGATCCCCATGAGTCACCAAGTGGAAAAGTCACTCTCTCGATCCATTGGTTGACCAAAAGCGGATGACCGCGAAACCGCGATCTTTACAATCGTGCGAATGAATCGTCGAGGACAAACAACAAACTCTTTCTATATCTCTCATAAGAAAAATTTCGTCCATATATTTGGGATAACATATATACATACATTTTCATATATTTATATAAAATCTGACAATATTACTCAAACGATTTGTTTTAGTTAAGAAAAGAAAAAAAAAAAAAAAAAAAAAAAAAATTTGACATCATTTTTCGTGTCGTTTTTTGTCCTGTTCATAAATAATATTTTGCAAATTATTTAATGATCTTTACTACTCATGGATATATGAATAATTTTATTCTTTGTATTTCTTTATTTATTTTTACATTAAAATATATTATGTAATGCAAATATGAAATTGTAATTATGGGAACAAAAAAAAAAAAAAAAAAAAAAAACAAGAAAATTCAACACAAAGTAAATAAAAATAAATATAAAAATTTTAATATAAAGTAAAATATTTATATATTCAAAAAAAAAAAATAATAATAATAATTAGTAGTAATAATGATAATAACTAAAAATTCGAGTAAAATATAAGAAGAAAACGTGAATGTGGTTGTGTCTATATTTGAATAAAGTTCATAAAAGTATGTAAAAACTAACCTCACATACTCTAAACAAAATTTTACCATTAAAATTCCTTTGTGTACATGTGGTTCACATACATATATATTTATACATGAATATTTTTTCCTTTCATTATAATCTCATTAAAAAAAAAAAAAATTTTATCCCCATGTCAATATATTAAAATGAAAGTTCAAAATACAATTAAACAATCGAGAATTGTATGGCACTCCATATATATGGATGTACATGCATGTATATACATAGAGTTCAATTAATTTCGGTTGCGTTGAATTTACTGTCTGGCTTTTGTCTCTGTAGCTTTTCCCAACACCCCGACCCCTCCAAAAAATGTATACACACTCGAAGACAGCACTTTTCCAACATATAAATCAAGTGATAAAAAATTGTGTTTTTTTTTTCCTCTGGTTTCTTCTTCCCTTTCAAATGCAAAAAAAAAAACATAAATAAAAAATATCATCAGTTTCATTTTTTCGTATACACGAAAATATACCATCCACTCAATGCAGTCTCGTCAATTTCTCAACTCTTTTATTTTTATTTATTTATTTATTTTTTTATTCCTCCATCAGGTAAAGTGACGAAAAGGTGAATTTAATTCTATCAAAAACATCGCGTTTTCCCCCTACTTCGTGTGTATATTTGAATTTTCTGCAGTCATTTGCAGTGCATATCACTTTGACATTTTACTCACACCCATAATAAAATGCCACTTAATTTATTGGTGAACGTGCACGTATCAACAATGTGATTTACTTCACATTCACATTCTATTTAAGTATGAATTATCCGTGACACAAGTGATGTGCAGCCAGTGTGAATGGTGCAATGATGTGAAGCTATGGATTTCTGATGATGGTTGATGTAAAAAGAAAGAAAGCAAAAAAAAAAAAAAAGCTTCAGGCGCAATATCATGTCAAGTAGACAAGCGAATAAATTTATTATATATAAATGTACCGTAGTGGATTTGGGTGCTCACAACATTATACGAAGACTTTTTAAAAGTTTCCTCGTGAGACCTATGAAATATATTACAGTGAGTTATAAAATGCCTCTGGGGATGATTTTAAAGTCATGTGTCGCAACACATCACGATCAATAAAAATTTCAATTAAATTAAATGACAATTTTTTTTTTGTGTTTTTTTTGTTTATTTTCACATGAGTGTTGTAAAAATATTTATGATTATTTTATTGAATTTTTTATTTTGCTATATTAAGAATTTTAAGAGGATATTATTTTCAATTTTATATTGTACAATATTCAACTGTCAAAAATTATTTCACGTGGATGATAAGTTGAATTTCACTCTGTTAACCTGACACAAATGGATATATCGTGAATTATACGTTTATACCATTTCAAGTACACGCATGGTGGAATATTAATGATTGAGCCCTTAACCGGAAATGCACACGTCAAATATTACCGAGTGTTATATACCACTGGATATATTCCTATATATTTCATCCACTAGCCATTTACCAATTGCTCTGTATCCCATTCACGTTTTCTCCACATTTCTCACTTGCAAATCAAAAATTTTCTCTTCCCTCTCTACTCCACTCCCTATTGTATCTATTATACCGCACACTTTATATATTTTCAATGATTTAGTGAGTACCAATTTGCAATGGTTTGAAATAAAGTGTGTGGGTGCTTTGAAAATGAAAAAAAAAAAAAAATTTTCTTGCCTTTTCTTTAACAAAAATAATTTTTATTTATATTTTCACTTGTTCCCTGTGTTATTATTTTTTTTTTTTTTTTTAGTAACCTACACTAGAGCATCACTTGGCAAACTTTGGCCATCATTTAAAGCTCATGCTGTGTGCTGAAGTGCATGATGATTTCATGGTAATGTACTGTACATTGCAGTTCAGTATATACAGTAAAAATAAGTGAGTAAATGTAAAAAAAAAAAAAGAAAAAAGAATGACGACTAAAGTGAAAAATAGAATAAAAGAATGAAATAACAAAAATAATAAAAAGAAATAGGACAAAGGAAAGGGAGAGTCCAGGGTCAGGGCTCAAGCTTGGCATATTTATAGTTGGCGTTGTCAAGAGCATGAAGCAAAAGAAGAGATTCGAAGAGAGATTTTTCGTAAGAGAGCAAACGCCTCGTAAAAGCCACAAAACGAGCTGGTAGTGAAATATTTTTCTTTATTTCTTGCTCGCTATTATCTTCTTTTTTTATTAACGCATCAAGTAAACTCCTTAAATACTTCACAAGTATTTCATTCCTTCACCAAATGATATATAAATAAGTACAAATTTCGAGAGTGACTTTAAATAAAAATCATTTATTATTCATTGACTTGATGAAATTGACATGAAATTTTTATTAAATCAAAAGTTTTTCATGAATTAAAAAAATTAAGTGTACCAGTGTGAATATTATAAAAAAAAAAAAAAAAATGAAAGAAAATTTTAATAAATAAATTTTTGTTATGTAGAGTTAAATTCTGAAGAGTAAAATTCTCTCTCACTTCAATATTCATTCTCACTGTATATATTTAAATTTAAATTATATAAATTCAACAGTAAATTTTAAATTTTACCAAGTGCATATTTCAATATCATTGAATATCTGATTTTAACTTTACACGTAAATATTTCAATAGTCAATATTCCACATTGAATAAATATTTTTTAATTATTATTCATTTTTTTTCGATTTTCCTAACACTACTGCGGATAAAATCAACTTTATATTTAAGAGAAAAAAAAAAAAAAAAAAAAATTATGAACATAACTATTATTATTAAAATTATATTTATTATTTCTCGTGTTGAATAGTAACAGGAGATAGGAAAAAGGTTATTGCTAGATGAGATGAAATAAAATTACGGCAGCTGGTAAAGAGAAACGGAAGACCCTCCCGGAAATGGTTGAGTCCTTTTATGTTTGCCGTTGGCGTTGTTTTATTCGCGTCATTTAAATAGAAGACTGCGAACGATGAGAGATTTGACTGACAGCATAACCCGTATGTGTATATTATAAATAATATTGAACGACCCATGATTATTATACGCATATTATATTAATGTATATGTGATTTTTATTCTCGTGTGTTTAATGTGCGGTGAAACATCAGTAAACCTCGATTGCTTTTATTTTTCCAATACCCATCCGCACGATAATTATAATGATATTTAATAAATAAATAAAAAAAATTGATACATTATTTTGATAGTGCTCATGTGAATGGATTAATTAATTTGTAATAAATTTATTATTACATGAGATAAAAAAAATGAATGAACTATTTATTGAGATAAAAGATTTACTATATGATAAAATTAAATTGCAGAGTTGTATAGAAGAATACAATGCGGGTATAATAATTAAGATGATTAGATGAATTGAGAAAAAAAAAATTGTAGAGAATATTAATTCGTAGAATTGTCAATGAGAGGAAAAAAAAAAAAAAAAATTGACAAGACATAAAAATATATATGTATATTAATTACAATAGATGAAATTGCAAGATGAATAAATATAAATATTTAATTGAAATAATAATTTATAATTTTGTGATTTGATTAATACTTAAATATATATTGACTACTATGATAAATAAATACATTTAATTTATTTATTATCCATATCAAATCATCAATTTGGAAATTCAAATGAATTTCTATTTCTGAATTGGCAGATTTCCTATCTTGATAGAATTGGATGAACGATGAAATTCAATATTTCAAGAGTATATCACTGCGGTCAAATCAACCTCAATTTCAATCCAATACTTTTATCAAATAAATAAATAAATATATATCATCTCGCATTTCATATCTACTTGATAAAATTAATAAAATAATATTTCTCATTATTGTAAAATATAAAATTTATCAAATCCTATTCATTTTAATAAATCAAATTCAATTTCATTACACTCAATATTTTATAATTATATATAATAAATCAATTATAATATCAATCAATGAGAAAAAATATAAAAATTTATCATCATCATCATCAGATACTGATTATTTGATTCATCATAATCGAATACACAGGACATTATTATTTCCCTGTGACTCGATGATATTGACAGATGTCACTACACACACTCACAATTTCTTTTTTTTGTTTATATTTTTTTTATTTTTTTTTCCTCCTCATGATACTTCTCGTTAATGTAAAAGCTTTGATACAATTTTCTACTTGGATTTCCATTATCATTAACTAACACTAATGATATTGAAAAAATGAGTAGGACAAGAGAGAAAAAAGAAATTCCCTTTTTTCTTTGCCCTTCTTATCTATGAACCACCTTTGGAAGATAAGAAGTACATAGTGTGACGGTAGAAAATAAAAAAATAAAAAAGAAGAAAAAAAAAAAACGTAACGAAAAAAAAAAAAACGAGGAAACATTATCGTAAGCTTAATAAAAAAAGTGTATGTATTTTAAATATATATATATTTATACTGCAGGAAGCGAATAATGAGATTTAAGAGTCGATTTTTTTTTTTAAATTGACTGTGATGTCTCTCATAGCCTCACCCTCACCTTCTCCCTATACAATTTTACTTCATGATTACGATTGCTTTGTTGTTCTCGTGCTCTAATGCTAAACGACGCAAAAATTTAATTAACACATTAATTTTTTTTTTCATCTTTTTTTTTTCACAATTAATTTACGATTTGGTAATAATAATTAATTGAGATAAATGAGAATTGTGAAAAAAAAATTGAATTTATCGATAGTTAAAAAATAAATAATAAAATGGGAAAAATAGGAAAAAAAAGAAGATAAGACTAAATAAAGGGAAAGTAAAAAAATTAGTTGAAATAAACTAAATACATTTTGATGTTAACAAGAGCGATGGGGCTTTGATGTATAAACGGGTCCGTGTGTGTGTGTGTGTGTGTGTACACCAACCGCAAATAGAGTTTGGTCAGATATTCGCTGGTAGATAGTAAAACTTTTAAAAATACGATCACGTATTCGACGTGCGAGCTATCGATACTGCGGAAAACAGAAGTAACCGCAGGACACGGGCTGCTGCACTAGCATTCTTTATCGTGAACGTACATGTGATTTTTTTTTTCTTTTTTTTTTTTTTCCCCCTTTACTTTTACCTTTTGTCTCTCTTTCGCTTTCATTACCGACCAGTATCTCTCTCAATTCCTAATTGAACTTGTGAATTAAATGAAAAATACGAGTACTATGACTTTGATTATTTGCCTGAAAAATTGGTCAACCTAAATCAACTTTACCTACTTCTATAACTTTAACACACACTCACACATACACCCACAAAACACGTAATTTATAAAAAAAAATATATATATATATTAGAGCAAAGTTGAATATTTTATTAAAAGTATGAAAATAAAACACACCCATTGACGATCCCTTTTTATCATAAGTTCAATTATATTAAACACTCGGAAATAAAAACCTTGAATAACCATCAAATATTTTCTACAACTGTCTCCTTTTCTATCACTTTTCTTCTCACAATATATTTCCTTATTATTTTTGATTTATCGTTTATACATCATATACAATTTATAAAAAAAAAATATTTTTTTTTTGTTTATTTTGTTGTCAAAGTAAACTACGATCCTTTTTTTAAATGTCAACAAATCATTTTTTTTTTTCCTTTTTTTTTTGTACTCACACGACAATCATCGATCATTTTTATATAACATTTTTTTCCTCGTATAGACCTATATATATATATACATGAATATTTCTTCTTCCTGACACAGGAAATATCTGTCAGTGAGTACGTTAAGCTCCAAAAAATATAAACATCACACTGACATGGCTTTTAACAGTGAAAAATATTTAGGCCATGGCCAGTGTCACTCAAACGTCAAAATAATAATAATAATAATAATAACAATAATATCATACATTAATATTATTTTGGCGCAGTAAGGAAAAAAAATTTATATACGTGATATTACATACAGCAAAGAAATTATACGAATTCATATTTCTGAATCTTTCCCTCCTCCTTCTCCTCCTCCTTCCTCTTCCTCATCCTTTTATTATTATTATTTTTTATTTATCTCTCATTTAATGAATATGACAATCAATTGACACATTCAATAATTATTTTTATCCTAAAATCAACTCAATAATCACAAAATATATAACACATGTACATACAATTTTATTCCCATAATAAATAAAATATATAATATAGAATTGAATTAATATTGAGAATATAAAATTATTGGAAAAAAAAAAAAAAAAAAGAGTAAAATGATGAAATGCCATTTCAGATAATCATCATTTCCCGATGTGGTATAGAAACAACCAACACCAACGTGACAAATAATTTCTATTTATAACCAGATTAACTGGCGCCAACTTCCTGCTTTCATTGAAAAATATTCAATATCACATATAACTATTTTTGTCATTTAACATTCCAATCATAAATAAATATTCATATTCATGATATATATATATCAATAAATAATAATAATTATTATATATGTTACTATCATTAAAAAAATATCTATTCATTTTTTTCTTAATTATTCTCGATTTGTAATCATTATATAAGAAAACAACGATCAATTCACGATTTGTATTGAGAATTGACGTTTATATTATATATATATATATATTAGAGAAAAAATGCCATAGAATTGCGATGCTTTCTAAGATTAGTTTATTGACACGGGTGAGTGAGAGAAAGAAACCGGCTCTATTTTTATCAGTTATGGGGCGTGTAAGTGCAGTGTTGCACAGAGAAGATATTCTTGTATTCATGTAATCTTTCATATATATTACATAAATATTCAATATTCATTATTTACTATTGATCAAAAAAATATAATAATAATAATAATAAATATATATATATATATATATATATATATATTAATTTTGTCTCTTTTCTATATTTATTTCAAAATAAATTTTTATTTTAAATATAAAATTATTTTTTCATTCATTTAGTATGTATAGATTATACATTTTATTCACTACTATTACATATTATTTTCTTATGACTTTTACTCATTCTCTCATATATTTATGTTTATTCTCTTTCTCTCTTACTATCATTGGATTTTCGAAATAATAAACAGAGATGAAATGAGTGAGTGACGGTCGAATGAAATATGAAAAATAAAAAACCAAGAAAAAAAAATATTCCTTCAGAAGATATTTATTTCCTTCAGGCGTCGAATACGCCCCCTCGTAAATGACGCCCAACTCTCAACTGTTTGGAAAAAAAATAAATAATAATAAATAATAAATAATAATAATAACAATAAAATATGATAAATAATAATAAAAGAATTGGAATTGAAGAAAAAAAATTAATAAATAAAAATAAAATTGATATTTTATTTTACTCACGAATTTTTTTTTATTCTCTAAAAAAAAAGTGAGAAAAAAGAAATTTATTGTGACATATCTGTGTGAATTAATTTTGAATATATATATGATATATTTATTTTTTATTTGTTTGTATTTGTTTTTTTTTTTTTTTTTTTTTTTCAGTATAAATTCCATAGGCATTACGTATTAAAAGGATCCAATGTAGTTTATCATGGTGTAATAATTGTCAAAAAGCTTTTAAAAATTAGACTAAACCATTTTCAAATTTCTCTACCTATTAATTTAATGACCTATGATTCACAAATACAAAAATATATCTATATGCACAAATTTCACGATGCTTTTCTACGACTTGTCAAAATAATTTTATTCTGTATATTCAAAAAATCACACTACAATCTTCATTTACGAAGTGTTTAATAACCGAATAAATAACATTCTCAAATCAATTCGTTTCTGTAGAAATTTATCTCAAATACAGATATATAAATAAATATATAAATCCGTGTGTGGATGTGTGTGATAATTGAAAGAGCGTGAAAGCAGTGGAAATAAAATGTTATAAAGAGTCACCGCGAGTCATTTGACTCGTATTACAATGTAACGAATAGAATGAGAGAAATGATTCATCAAAAGGTAGTCGGAGGAGAAAAAACTAACGTGAAAAAAAAAGTCGGCGACAATTCAAAGTGACTTTAACGATGACAGAAAAAATTGTCGCCTGGGTGGCAATTGATTTTTTTTTTTTTTTTATAATTTCCTCATATTTTTTTTTTTTTTCCCTTCCGTTTTTCCCAATGACACATACAATTTTTTTGTTTTTTGTATGCATTCAAATCGGCGTGTACAAAGAATCTCATCGTCATAGCGGGTGACAATAACACCCAAGTTGTGACTTTGAAAAAATTTTTTTTGACAAAAATCCGCAAAGGCTTGTCCACAATTTAAAAAAAATATATTTTTTATACGGAGGTAGACGAAAACTTTTGCACTTATCTTCTTTAATCCTTAGGCAATGGTCTATGTTATATATTATACATCACATAGACCATCACAACCTTTTCCTGCTGAGATCCACAGCTTGATATTTCCTTAGGACACTGCAGTGCAGTTGAGAGACACCGACAAATTATTCAGGGGGGTCGAGTACAATTGAAACGAATGAATCTCAACGTGCATTGCCGGTGGCCACATTTTTCTTCACTAATATACATATATTTTACAAGGTTACATATATATATATTCTTTGGAAAAATTGTTAGAAAGTAAAATAAGAAGAAGAAGAAGAAGAAGAAGAAGAAGTCATTCGTTAAGATGAAATTGACAAAAATTATAATAATTATTTACTCGCTTTATATTAATATACGGCCTAGATGTAATTTTATCCATATACTCATATACATCCCCTGTAAATTGTTTGTTGTACTTATATTGAGGGGCGTGTATGTATTTTCTGTCGTAAAAATCATTGATGGGAAAAAACCGACTGCTGAGAGTTGTTATGTATTTATATATATACGCGTGCAGATAAATATGTATGTAAAATCCCCAAGTGGAAAATTCTACGAGGGTGAATAGGAGTGTATAACTACAAGAAAATTGATGACGCTGACACACTTCTGGCATGGGGTCCAAAACAAAAAAAAAAAAAGGAAGGAATAAGGAGCAAAAAAAAATTTTTTTTCTTTTTTTTTTTTCGTCACTCCTCCCTCTCCTCCTCTCCCCCGAATCACAATGAAATATTTCACTTTAACGCGTCACACATGTATTGACATATTGATGTACATTTATATAAATAATAATATTATTGTTATTTTTCATATTTTTTTTTCCATTTACGATTTTTTTTTTTCTTTCATTTATTTATTTATTCTTTTTTTTTTTTTTTTTTTCTCTTCATTGACATTTAAATATTACTCATACCATCTCATTTTCAATTCAACGAATATACCCAATACTACATATAATATATGTAGAAATATTTATGTATGGCCGTTCAATAATGACGGTGGATATTTTTCATTTTCATATCCATCCAATCAATAAACATAATATAGATATATATTCACACTGAACACAACTTATTCAACGTCAATTCAAACTAAAAAACGTTATATTTACTTTCCTCATACCACCTATATACATATTTATTCATTTTTCTATTTTTCAATACTTCCAAATTATTTTTTTTTTTTTTTCCACATTCAATTTCACAACTGCAATGAGCAGTGCATGTAGAAAAGTCATTCGTTAGAATTTAAAATACACGAAATAATGTATCGCTTTTATTCTCCACTTATTTAGCCTATTATCTTTTTTTTTTCTCTCTCATTTCACCTCTTTATTTTTACTTTATTCACATTGTGTGTGTATGTGTGTTTGAATTAGGCCCAGGCTCACAACCTCACACTTTTAACATTTAACGTGACAGTGGAAAACTTTGTTTTTCCCACTTTACCGATCCCATTTACATTTATAAATACATGTACAAATATATTTATGCGCTACATATATATTTATATATATTGTGCACGCCCATTTGTCTTTATATAAGAGCAACAGCAGTTCATATATATATATATATAAATGATAATGTTTTGCCTCCGGATGCTACATTTTCACTTTGCCATTGTCGAAATTTCCAAGCTTTGTTTGTACTACTAGAGTGATGCTCATGAACCGTACACGAGAGATATAAACCACATAGAAAATATCAGCGGAAGAAAAAAGAAAAAAAACAAGAAAAATGAAAAGATATTTTATCGAGGGTGGATAGTATAAATACTCATTGGACTGTAAATTAAATGGTGATAATCAATATTTTACCATAGATAATAATAATGTAAACAAAAAAAAATATATATCTTATTTTTACAAGGTAAAAAAAAAAAAAAAAATTCATACCAGATATCGTGTTTCGAATTTTATTTTTAATATTACAGTGAAGATGAAAAATAATAAGAAAAAAAATTTTTATTTTTTTTAAATGAGAGGAAATGAAAAATATTTTTTATAAAGTGATAAATATAAAATTGAATAAAAATTATTTTTGAGGACGGAAAGAGACGACGATTAATATTAATAGGAAAAACATATTTAACATTTTTTTGTTTTTTTTTGTTTTTTTTTCATTTTTTAACGTATATATATATGTATATCTATACATTTACCTAAAGCAATCCCCAATCAATCAGCTGCACCCTCGTCTCTTGAGTATTTTATCGAAATTTTCAATTAGCGTCAACCTCCGCCCGCCTTTATTGCTTATACGTCTCGGTAACATTGTTCAGTTAACCAACCTCCCCAATAATTTTCCAATGTGGATCGAGGGAAACGTCAACTACTACGGTCAGTACATAGTCATAAATACATATAAATGTATATGTGTATATAAGCCCCAAGCAGAGTTTGCATTTCTCCCTTTACGATCGTCATTACCTGCACTACCGACAGCCAACACTATATACGATGAAAACAACCCCCAGGGAGTTGCGTACACGCATGAAAATGTGTATGTATACAACAGTAAAGTTAGTGTGTAAGTAAAGTATAAAAGTTTTTGGAACGTGATTGCGTACGCATAAATTCATTATAATATTATCATGCGATGGCACGTGCCAACGTTGTCGTGCATACAATTTACCAATATTTCTAAAAGCGATAATTCAAAATTCATTTCTATCTTCCACCTACACGTCATTTTACTATATACAATAATTATCTATACTAGCAGCAGTTTACTCTTATCTATTTAAAAATGTTCCAATATAAATGATGTGATTGAAAAATCCGTAGGAAAAGTAAAGAAGAATAATAAAAAGAAAAAAAAGAAAAAAATTAATAAATACTAATAAACTTCATGTGAAAACGGAAGTGACAAGAGATACGACACGCTCACAGTATACAAATTGTTGGATTATATAATTTTCATTTTTTTTTTCTCATGAAAAAAAAAAATATATATATATATATATATTCAGAATAGACGTTGGAAATAAATAAATTTCTCGTTTTTATTATTTCTCATCGTCCCTTAACTCCCGCTCAAATAACTTGCGTTGAATTTAAACTAACAAAAAAAGTAAATACATCGTAACAATTTTAATTAAATAAAAATTTATAATATCATTCGTAAACAAAAAATTCTACAGAATAATTCGAATTTTCTAATTTACACATTAAAAAAGAAAACATCGAGTAGTTTCACAATCAAGTTCTCAATTAATTGCCGTATCGAACTAATCGAAATGTTAATTTAAAAAAAAAAAAAAAATACACACCCATTTAGTAATTTAAGTTTGATAGAAATTTAAAAAAAAAAAAAAACTTCTTAATTTTTTTTTAATTGTCCTAATTTAACTGAATAAATAGAATGAATGTAATCCCTTACGAAAATTATATGTATATATAACTATGCAACGGCTGTTACGTTTCACCCACTGAAATTATTTTTCAATTTTACATCTAAAGAACATCACCCTATACAAGTTTTATTTATATACGCACACACACATATATACAAGTATACATTTATACCACATAAAACTTTATTCTTCATCATTTGAAACATTAATCAGAATTAAGTATGAGAAAATAAAAAAACAAAAAACAAACAAAAAAATATGCCCACAATAAATTGTGACGTAATAAAAAATTTTCAAACATTAAAATAATCATTTGGAGTAAAAATAAATTTTTTCATTTCAAATATATTGAATGTTATATATATGCAAAAAAAAAAAAAAAAAAAAAAAAAAATATATCATCCAAGGAATCATAAACCGGAAGTGATCGTAATACGACGGTGTGGATAGGACATAAATGCGCCAGTGTATATATACACGTATAATATAAAGGCACAATTCCGGTTCAGCAGCTGTGCGCCATCTGTGAATTATATACTTTTGCAAAAGCTTACTGACTTTCGATTAAATCCTCCTTCTTCCTCTAGTTATTTTTAATTCTTATTTTTATCCTTATTATTATTATTATTATTTTTTTTTTTTTTTCAATACACTCGCTTCTCTTTCGTGGAATATTATTTCTATACCAGATATTTTCTTTTTTCTATAATTTTTTATTTGTATTTGATAACAAAACAAGATGTAGATATGAGAGTTTGAGTTTAATAACGCGTGACATTGTAGTTTACGATAAATAATGATGGTCTTTATGGTGTATTATACGAACAGTAAAATTCCCTCACTGCACATATTATGTATATATACAAACATTTTTGTGAGTATTTCTGTTGAAATTATTTGTAGAAAAAAAAAATATATACATATAATAAAAAAAAACAAATTGATATTGATGAAAAATAAGGATAAAATAATTTTTTTTATTTTTTTTATTTCATTCTTATTGCATTAGTTTTAAACATTTCCACTACTCTTGTTTCTTTTTTAAGTTGAAGAAAGTGACAATAAATGAAAATGAAAAAAAAAAATGAAAAATGAAAGAGATATATATTTTACTTGATAGTCCATTTTTCAATGTAAAATGTGTGAACATTTTAAGGGTCTGGTTGTATTTAATATTTTACATTGAAACGAAAGATAAATAGACGAAGAAAATGAGGGGAAAAAAAAAATTTTTCAGGGACAATTTTAGCTACATACATTAATTAAACATAAAGATGATCGCCCGAGGACAAAGAAAAGATTGAGAGAATGAAGAGGAAGTGGTAGGAGGTGAGAAAAACATGCGGGGCGTTTTGTGGATGTACATATATAGCTCGAAGGTATAAACATTTTTATGTATATATATATAGTTTCTCCACTTGAAAAATTCTAAGACATAAATAAAATGTCTCTTGAAGGGTCTAAAACCGATGTTTCCGCTGTAAATATAAAAATATTTATTCGACTAACTAAAAATTCTATCGAATTCGGAATATATTTTGAAAAAAACAAGAAAATAAATTTAAATTTGTATTGTATGCACATCAATTATAATTTTTTTTTTTGCATTATTATTATTATTTTTAAAATTCAATCGGAGAAAATTCAAGTTGAAAAATAATAAAAAAAAAAAAAAATCATGTGCAAAAAATTGACAGAAATAAAAAACATCGAGTTGAATGTAAAGAAAAAAATTAAGTTTATGCGGGTGCCAGGATCCACTTTGTTCTTACAATTTCTCTTGTATTTACGTATCTTCATTATTTCTTAGAATAGAAGAATAATCGACTTGGTTATTCTGTATATTTATATATATATATATATATATATATATATGTATGAATGAAAAAAAAAAAACATTTTTTTATATAGAATTGAAACAAAGACGAGGACGTATAAGAACAAAGCCACATGAATAAATTGAGCAAAAGAAGCGACATACATATACATTTATACGCACAGTATAGAAACTAAAGGAGAAAGGGAAAAAGAGAAAAAGAGAAAAAGAGGAAAAAAAAAAATAAAGGATATATTAGAAGGAAACGAGACAGGAAAGATACTGCAATGTCGCGTGCTCGGTCATCCTGTCGTTGTTGTACTTGTCGCGCGCGCTTTTATATTCAAACCAACACACAATATTCAGTTCTATATATATTTGAAATTGTTGACGACGAGTACACGTGCACTGAAGCCTCAAAAAGTCTGTGCTCGGTCACCGGATAATTCAAGCATCGCGTGGAAACGATAGACACACGCTCTATACATTAGATGGAAAAGAAAAAAAAAAATAAGAAAACAAAAAACAAAAAATAAAAAATAAAAAAAAAATAAAGAAGAAGAAGAAGAAGAAGAGGAAGATGATGATGATGGTGATGGTGATGGTGATGATGAAGAAGAATATAAAGAAGAGCGTCGAGTGAAACTTGAGAATGGATAAGTACTTCATGTCCGTCTGCAGATCCATTAGTAAGATCATGTACGTGTGTGTAAGTGTGAAAAAGAATATCAGCATCGTCGACATCGTTTCATTGACATTTTTGACTCAACGAGTTGGATTTTATTATTGAGCGTACATAATATACATATCAAATCCGCAATAAAATTAAATGAAATAAAATGGAAACAAAAAAAAACAAAAAAAAAAAAATATGACATGAAATGCCCTTCAAAAATATGATATAAAATTCTAAAAAAGATAAAAAACAAACAAATTATAAACACAAGATAAGAATATCATTTTATTTTATTATAATTAAAAGAAATAAATTCTAAACCGGATTTTTATCTTCTATATATTATTGCGTCGTTTAATATATAAATACAAAAATGATGAATGAACTCGTTAGTGTATGTGTTTATAAATTCACCAAATATTTTGTGCAATAACGATGAAAGTGAAAAAAAAAAAAAAAAAAAAAATATATATATATATATATAATAATAAAAAAAGACAAAAATTAATGAATATAAAAATAAAATATGAGAATGTATCGGAATTTTTTTTTGTTTTTTTTTTTTTTTTTCTTGGATAAAAATCGGTATGGTAAAAGAGTCACGAGAAACAACACAAAAATTGCGTGACATTTAATTAGCTGGATAAATATAACTTTCATTATTGTTGGATTTTAAATTTGTATGGTCTACTAATACCTTTTCTTAATTAATTTTATTATTTATTTATTTTTTTTTTTTCATTTTTTCAAAGAATTTGGCGGCATAATCCTTTATATTTTAATATTTATATTTATATTCCAAATACCCATGACAAATGGTACTCTACACCGCACACCAATGAACTAATCAAGTAAAACTTTTCGAATACTAAAATATATAAATATTTTTTTTTTTTTTTTTTTTGCGAATATTTGAAATAAATTTTTATAATTCCACATAACTACATAAAATGAAAAAATTATTATATTTATTTTATTTTTTTTTCCTTCTACCAAATTGATATTTATATTATTATATATACAGATATGTAACTTTTTATTATTACTATTATTATTATTTTTTTTTTTATCTTTAACAAGGCCAAGGAAAGAGAAAAGTTCACTGAGATGCAACTCAATCTCCCGAATTATATGTATAATACGAGAAAAGAAAATGAGAATGAAGAAGTTGAGAAGAGATGAGATACAGAGGTAGAGATACAAGGGAGAAGGCTAAAAATATCTCGATTTTATATGCTTCAGGCCACTGCACTCTGAATTCTTGTTCTCTGATAAATACTCACGTACACACACGCGCGTTCAACGTATTACTGTAAGCCGTCTAAACTTACAAATAATAAACTAAAAAAAAAATATATATATATATATATATTTTTTTTTTTTTCTTTTTTTCATGAAAGAAAATGAAGAAGAATGACGTCAGTATTAAGAATTTATTTAGCCACTTCTGGATATAACTATGAATTTTTAATTTATTTCTTTATTACATGTATATGTAATTTGACTTGAGAGTTTTTATATTTTAATAAATTCATAAATGACACCAAAGACGAAAGTGTTTCAGTTTAGAAATATAAAAAAAAATAAAAAAACTCTTTCGGTTAGAATTTATAATTCTCATCGCTTCAATAAAACAAGTTAGAGAGACCGTCGTGTACGATGTGAAATGAGTTGGGCGATCGTAAAATTTTTGACGGTACGCGATTCGACTCGTCCCAAGAAATGTAATACACGCGCAAAGGGTTTTTATTATATACACGTTGAGAAGAGAGTGAGAATGAAAGAGTGAGAGAGTGAGGGGGAGCCGCGGGCCAATTGTGCCGTCCCTGGGAATGAAGCTGAATATTTTTTCGCACGAGTATGTATATATACTTTCATATACACATATACACATGTATACACATACACACCCATATATATATAACGTTTACACTCATTTACAAAACAAATGTTTAAGGTTTACTAAATGAACCCAATAGTTGAACGAGTTAAGACCTCGTGCGTTGGCTATTCCACCAGCCCGGCGCCGCGTTGAAAAATAATAACTGTTACACCCACGCAAAGATCATATGCGCATGCGTATGCTTAAGATTTTTTGATCATTGATGCGCTTGAGACATTCGGTGAAGAAAAAAAAAAAATAAATAAGTACAAAATTTCATTTTCAACTTGAGCGTGAAAAAAAAATTCACAATATTTTTATTTAAAAAAAAAAAATAATAAATAAATAAATAAATAAATAAATAAAAAAAACCAATAAATTCATTTGATAAATATCTAAGAATCATTATTTTTAATTTTATTCTTTATCACTCATAATTTTTTCGTAGCAATTAAAAAATTGTTTCAGAAAAAAATTATTATATATATTTTTTTTAACAACCAAGTGATTAATATGCACAGAAATTTGTCGGTGTCATTAAACAAGAGTAGCCTAGAATTTTTAACTCATAAATTTTCCACGTTTCAAATGAAGAAAAACAAAAAACAGTGAAAAAAAAAAACCCCATAAGAAAAAAAAAAAGAAAAGAAAAAAATGAAAATAAAAAGTAGAACAAGCGTTGATCTATATACGTCCAACTTTTGTCATAAAATCTCCCCCTCGTTAAATATTTTCTGGGTTAACATTCCCACTTACTCTCATCGGGAAACCCTAGTAGGATATTTTCTCATGACAAGAGCACATTTTATCCCATGTACGTCCAACAAAACACTGGATTATCATGTATCTTATCGTATATGTATATATATATATATGTATATAATTTCAATATATCACTAAATTCAATGCATAAAGAAAATTTGTGAATAGACACGTGTGATATTGTAGGATTTTATTTAAATGATGATAAAGACACTGAGTATCGATAATGATTCGCTAAAATAAAATAAAATAAAGAGCATCATCTCTCGTGAAGAAATGAAATCCTCCCTCACAACACACGCCCCTCGAGACACCCTCTTATATATACCAACATCACATACACGATTTATTTATTTACTACATATAAGAATAATAATAAATCTGAGCGCATTTTCCATATCAGTGCACGAAGACCTCTAGGTCATTGTGTAATCTTATTTTGATATCTAATGCATCAACGAATAGCGCAGGCGTGTACACACTCACATACACAATTTTTCAAATCCCATCGACTCACTCCAAAAGTTTTTCTGCTTTTTTTTTTTTTTTTTTTTTTTTTTCGTTCACCCTCACATAGAATCGCGTACCCACACCGCAGATCAAGATAAATGATGATGATCGTATTGGATTATCGCTTGGGTTTTATATATTTATACGTAAAAGAGAAATGAAAAAAAAAAAATAAAAAAAAAAAATTGAACTTGACAGAAAATAAAAAAATACTGCAGCTAACAAGACCGATTGATCTCGACCACGTATTTACAAATTCATGAATATAAACTCAATTTAGATTAGTAAATGAGATTTATCGAGAATATACTCTCAATATAATTGCAAATGCAACGATCCATGAGATGAAATAAAAAAAAAAAAAAAAAAAAATTAATTAAATAATTAATTTAACAAAATTTTATATCAAAAATTGGTCAATTTAAAACAAAATATACAGATTAAATATACTTTAGAGTCGTACCAATATTTTATATAATATCGACTCTGACATCTGAATGACACATTTGACGCGTGCAACACTCAACGCATTGATGTGAATTATGATAATTTTCATTATATTCTCAAAAACTCCCTTCATTCTTTACACGCGTCCAAATGAAAGGGACTTTACCATTCGCTTTGGTTACTCGTAACCCCGGAGATTTTTTCCATCATTAATATATATATATATACATCTACATCAGTAATACAATCACATACACCTATATACCTATATACCTATATACTTATGTGTATATAACCATGGATCAGGGTGAGAGTGTGGTTATAACCAGAGGGGTGGCAGTGAGTCATGCTTTTACATCTCCCCCTCACTTCTTCTCTATCACGTTCTTATATATATATATATTTTTTTTATTCTACCTTACATTCAAACACACTCGCATACATATAAATGATATTCTTATACTCGATTGAAATTATATTTCCTGTTACAACTAGTACCACACACTAGCACACGTCATCATTTTATATACGGCTCTCTCTTTTATTAACTAAAAAAAATAAAAAAAAAAATATAATAAAATAAAATAATTCACTACATGAATTCAAATTCATTTATACCAATGACATAAATAAAAATACAATAAAAAAATAAATATTATTTTTTATTTACAATTATGTCAAGTCACTTCTATTGATGAAAAATAAAAATACTAAACTATTTATTTTATTTTAATTATATTGAAATAATATATATATATAAAGTGTCAATGTTATATTTTCAGGACCTTTATTTCTAATATAGACAACTAATGCTGAATCATTGGATCAACAGGACGAGTGTAAAATGCGCCAACAACTTCAATTCAAGCAAAAACGAATACGCCTTTTTTTGTATTATATACATTTATATCGCCTGCAGTGTTGTCACGTTTTACAAAGCCGACTTTTGTCTATATACTACCGCCCTTATTATCATCATGTACAATCGTATATATTCGCTTCAATGATGTATCTCATGTATAACAATTCTTTGTTTCGCTCTCTCCATCTTCTCCATTCTCTCACTTCATTTCACACACACACACACACACACACTTCAGTATATATCTTCACCTACAATATTTCCCAAACAACTCAACAATCACATTCAATATAAAAAAAAAAATAAAATAAAAAATTGAAATATTTATATTGTATTACAAAATTATTTACAATAATTACAAATTAGCCTATACTTCATATCTACACATACAAAAAAATATTAAACACATATATATATATATATATATATATATATATATATATATAAACTCATTTACATCCACGTTATATGCTAATGTCACAGGCTTTGTATTTATTACGTTACGCGCAGGCATATAAACAACCGAACATACAACCATATACTACGCGATACATCATGTGGGGATTAAGTACCATAACTGGACACGGGTACTGGAATGTTCGAACGAGCTATAACTGCATTACTGTCAGTTCTCGTAAATGTATATATATATATATATAAATGTGTGTGTGTGTGTGTGTGTGTGGTTAACGTACGACTCATAATTGTCGTGGGGGATAATAGCTCATGTTGCATATACATATCTAGTGAGTAAAGATTAAGTATATGAAATAGGTATACAAAAATGAAAAAGAAATAATTGTTAAAAACCATATATTGCATAAGATATAAAAAGTGCAAAGAAGAAAAGAAAGAAATTTAAAAAAAAAAAAAATTCTATATTTTTATACACGCGTGTGCATTGACGTACAAATTTTAAATCGGGTAATTCAAGTTTTTATGTGTATAGTATTCCAGGTTGGTCTGGTTATATTATGATAAAAGCTTGAACAGTGTAACAATGGATATTTGTAACTGAAAATTGAAACTTTAGACTCTGTTGTTATTTTATATTCTCAACATTCAACATTCAACAATCTCTGGTGAATGTGAGAGTGTTGTTAAAATGTAAAGGGTGAAAGGTTGAATGGTTGAATAAGTTTATATATATACCAAAACATTATAACTTATTCAGTCAAGTTATAACATATGGTAATAACTACTGGATAATATATATTTACAGACAAACAAAAAAATAATAATTTGATAATAATTGTGTGGTGTTACGCAGACACGATGATAATGGTGATGATGATGATGATGATGATGATGATGATGAAAATGAAAATGGCAACGATTTTTTAGGGTGGTGGTAATGGACTTTAGGTGATGGGGGGGGGTCAATTACTTTTAGTATACAATCGTCTTGAAAATTGTACTATACACACTGGCACACAGACACAGCTAATTGTAAAATGGTTTGGTGAAGATTGCAAAGTCGTTAAGTATATATTGGGAGGAGTGCCAGAGCCACAGCCATAGCCACATGGCTATTTGATACTTTCTGTATAGTTATTATACATTGAAACACACAAAAGAAATAAAATAATAAAAGGGAGTGTGATTATATGCGTGGTATATTGATGATAAGAATAAAAGATATTGTGAAGTGGTTGATGTCTAAAAAAGTTTTTTGTAATGGCGTCACTTCAATATTTATATAAAAAAAATATATATATATATTTAAGTTTAGTACAATTTAATTTTAATATAAAATATGAGTGTATACTTTGTTGTTGTAGCTATAATTTTTTTTTTTGGATGTAAAGGAAAAAAAAAATATATATTTTATACTCAATTTTAGATTACTCATTTTTTATACTTGAATTTAAAAACAAAGTTAAGATATTACCCGTTGAATAATATATATATATATATATTTAATGTCCTTCAACAACAACATAATTTAACTATATAATATTAAATTTTATATGTATATAAATTTTATGTACAGTCACATCACGTACCATTCCTTCATCGATGGATGTATCCTCCTCGAAGTAACAATCGTCTGTCGCGTCCGGTGTCACTGCGCCAGTAACATCCGGTGACTTTTTACCATCTTTACCATCAATCCAATCCATGTTTGATTATTTTAAATCAAACACAAATATATAAATATATCAATATTATTATGATATTCACAGTATTGTTGATATTAAAATCAATATGTCACATATAATTATTAATAAAATTGTTTAATAAAATATTTAATCACCCGACACGTTACATGACAGTGTAAAATTAAATATTAACATATTTATAATGTCATCATATGTATTTTTTATATATATTATTTCTCTCTTATTCACGTTATTTATTTATTTATTTATTTATTTATTTATTTATTTATTTTTGTTTCAAAATTTATTATGGTACTTGAGAAAAGAAAAATTATCAATTCATTGTCAATATTGACATTATAAATGAAAAATATATAAAAATATTTGACATTTTTGCTACTTAACATCAAATGAAATTACTCGATTAATTTATTTAATCACCAATCAATTTAATTTCACTCAATCACTCACTAGCACATTCAAATATCTACACACATATACACACACACACTCATATAAATATTCTCCATATAATCAACATAAAAAAAATTATCATAAATAAATAAATAATTGAAAAAAAAAAAAAAAAAAAAAAAAAAAAATTATCAATAAAAATTACTAATTATTTTTGCCAATGATAAACAAAAAAAATATATATATAAATATATATATAAACTTGAAAATTGAAACGATAAAATAGTAATACAAATTCGACGAGTATAAATTCGTAATGTTTTTGTAATTTTTTACTCAATGTAAATATAACACGCGGACGAGACAAGCGCCAGTGCAGCTGCAACTGCGGACAAACAGTGAATACTGAAAGTGGTGGTATAGAGGATGGCTCTGGGGGTACTGTGGGGCTTGAGAGTAGCCGGCCGGAAAGCGACGGCTGCTTCGCGTACAGTCTCCACTCCCGTCTCTCAATTTTATACTATACCACACGCAGTACCACACAACGTTGAGAGAAATGAATAGAGAAGCAAATACGTGTATAACAAAGACAAATATATAAAATGCGTTGTGTTACGTGGCACAAGAACGAGCAAAAGAGAAAGAGGGAGATTAAATTTATGGTACAAGGTACAAGAGTGAGGATAATATAGTGGGGGAAATATTGGATGACTCAAAGGAATAGTGGTAGGATAAAAGGGCGGGAGAGAAGAGGGAGAAGAAGAAAAAAAAAATGAGAGAAAAAGAGAGAAAGGCGACGAAATTCACGTAGCGGGGGCGTGTACAACGTTCTCTCTTTTTACATTTGGGGGTCCTCTTGTTCTTCTTTTTTTTTTTGTTTTTGTTTTTTTTTGTTTTGTTCTCTCTTACTTTGGTCATCCCCCTCTCATCCAACATCATCCCACCACCAAACCATCACACAACGATCGAGCACGCTGTCGTTATTCTCCTTGTCCCTCTCGTCGGGATGTTACACACACGCGGCATTTACCGACACGAGTCACCATCGTTGATATGAGAGAGAGAGAGAGAAAGTTCAGGGACGATCCTTCCAGACGCGATTCAACATCGAGACACAAGCTTGCAATGAGACATCTATAGGGATTCCCCGGGTATATATATTGTATGTGTGCATTTTTAGGGGGGGAATATTGAAGGGTTGTAATTTTAAGGGGGGTGTTGGTTATAGGGAAAATTGAGATGTGGATGTATACAGATCGATTGACGTTGATGGATTAACAGATAATAATAATTTGAAATAAAATCCATATAAATTATTTAATAAATTATTTTATAAAAAACAAACAAAAAAAAAAGAAGATAAATAAAATAAAAAAAAAATTTTTTTTTTGCTTTTTTCGTTTCCTTATGGTATTGATAGATATTTGAAAAAATTATCAATTGTAAAAAATTTATATTGTATCAATTGTAAAATTTTATAAAATAAATAATTCATAAATGATAATAATTAAAATATAAATGGCGATAAAATTTATTTACTAGAAAAAAAAACATGTAGCCACGCAGTTAAATTAACACATTTAAATGTATACGAGCAAGAAAAAAAAAAAAAAAAAAAACAAATGTCTTTATGTATGTGTATGTGTATATTTATATGTATAAGAAATAAAATGAAAGGGGTTGGTGAACGATGCGTCGACGATATTTTGAGTCACGGATGGCTGCCTCTAATGAAATACCGGGTGATACATCCCTGACTCTGTCCGGGTCTGGTGGCAGTAGTGAGAGGGGTTGACGCGGAAGGACTAGACCGAATGAACAAGCGAATGCGGGAGAAAAAAAAAAACGAATAAGAGAGGGAGAGCATAAAGATAGAATGGAGGGAATAGAGTGAGAGAAATAGTACGCAACATTCAAGGGTAGGATTTCACGGTGCAAGAGCAGTAAAGGAAAGGGACATATGCGTGACAGAGATAAATATAAGGACACGAGAATGCAAGAAGGAAAAAGAGAACAAGAGAAATCGCATAGCGTGTGTGTGTGTATTAGAGATGGTTGCCCATGACAACCCACGCGGCTTATGCTTTGCTCCCGGCTTTTGCTTGGAATATGCTACAGCGTGTGTTCGTTTACGGTTTTAAATATATATATATGCATGTATATATTGAGATCTACTATACACATGTCATATATATATATACAAGAGTGACACATAAGCGCACACAATTCAACAGATTCACATTCGCGTGGGTGAATTAATTGATTTCCCTTTTGTTATATGAGGGCGACGTTGCCATTCGATCAGTGAATACACGAAAAATGCGTTATCAGGTTTGACAGAATTCACATTTCGATAGAATAAATAAATATAAAATAGATAGATGAAAAATAGAAGAAAAAAAAAAAAAAAAATGAAAAAATAAAATGTGATAGTAAGCATGAAAATAAATGATAGAAAGAATAAAAATAAAATTAATGAAATAAAGATGAAATAAAATGAATTATGTATAAAGTAAAAATATGATAAATAAAAGAGAAAATATGTAAAAATATATGAGATAGAAAAAAATAATAATACAAATACATATTATTTACTAGGATAAGATAATAAAATTGTTGGAGAGTTTTTGTCGGATGACTAGGTAACTAGTGCGCAAAGTTTATCGGGCCGGAAGTGAATGGCCAACAATATTACGAAAGATTGCAGTGACCGTGTAACTAAATAGATATAAAATTGCGAAATATTCATATAAATATATATATATATATGACAATATAAAAAATCAATGATGACAAACTACAGATGATATAATTTTTTAACATTTTAATTTCTTCATTTTTATATAATAAAAAAATAAATAAAAAACAGTTGATTTTAATTACATTGTTTACTCCTCATTGAATTATACAATTTCCCATCACGCCATATGTTTATGGGTTATCGGACGAATACACCGTAACCGGAGCATAGGCCAACACGTTTCGTTCTGACTACCAATTAAGAGCATTCAACGCCCCGTAATCTGGAATACTCGGCAATATGCAAATACTACCTCTATAAAGGTATATATAAAAGCCTGTAGCATTTACTATGTACAATGCAATATATATATCTGTATAAACAACATATAAATACAGTATAACAGTTTTTCATCCCCTCCTTTAGCACACACGACTGCGGATGTACGTGATTGTTATCACTCTGTTCTACCGACTGGATGTGCGACGCTGACAATGTTAAACATTACCGGAATATAAAATTTTAAAATAACTCAAGTTTATATTTTTTCTGTACACATTTACGCATGAAAAAAAATATATATATATATAGATAAATAAATAGCAAAGGAGATAAAAAATTTTTTTTTTATTGTTAAAAGTAAGAAGATAAGAAAATTAATTGTACAGGCGCCAAGAAAATGTAATTAATTTCCTTTTTTTCTTCCATCATCATCATCTTCTTCTTCTTCTTCTACTTCTTCTGTATTTTCTCGTCTACTGTACTGTATTATGTTATTTATGTATTGAGAGTGTGTATAATAAATGGAGTTGAGAAAACGGATGAATTTGTGCATTAAATTCAAACGCACCGCTATCCTATTGCACGACGATGTGCTCATTGTCGTTTACCACAAACAAATGAAATATATATTTGTATATATATATATATTTATATGAATAAAGTGTGGGTGGGCGCGTTATACAACAAGGCTATTTCATACTCAAGCACAGTATTATACAGGGTCATTATATTCAAACTACACATACTCATCTTCATCTCACCATTTTCTCTTACGTACGGTATACCCATTAAATATACATATAACTAAACACTGCAGAATATTTTCAACGTCAACATCATCATCATCATCATCGTTGGCACGAATGAAAGAATAAAAATAACTTAATGATTACAAAAATGTTTATACTATACTTCCAAATATTTCTAGACAAAAAAATATAAAAAAAAAAAAAAATTCAATTAATATATAAAATACTGAAAAAAAATTAAAAAAAAAAAATTTATTTGGTGACTAAATATTTATTTATCTTATTCAACAATATAGTTATTATTTTTTTAGAAGAGCAGAGAGAGAGAAAGAAAAATATGATAAATACAGAGATAAAAAATAAATAGGCTAAACATGAGGAATGGCAATAGAGAAAAAAATGAAAGATTTACATCAACGACACAACAATCGTATAAAAAAAAAAAATTATAATAAAACAAAACAAAAAACAAAAAACTAAATTAAAAAAAAATTATTCAATAAAATACTTCTATATATATATTTATGATAAAAATATCACACATATGAAGGGAAGAAAAAAAAAAAACGGAATTATGGCAAAGTTAATTTATAGTACATGACGACATTTACTCGTTAGCCTGACGGAGTATTTTATTTTAACACATTGTGGACAGTTAAAATGCATCGCAAGATCACACTCATTGGCGGTAATTAAAAAGATCACAAACACATATATAGTGATAGCAATTTTTGATGCCGCGTGAAAAGAGTTAAAGAATTATTAGAGAGTACCGCCGCCATTTCACGTCCCCTTTTGTTATAACGATATTATATATTATATTATATACATACATGTATGTGTTTGGTGAGTTTGAACGATAGATATGGAAGAAGCGAATTATATAATGCTGATACGAGGCAATAAAGGGGACTGAGGTGGGGTAGAAGTGAGGGGGCGTTGTACTATAACGTGCGATTGAAACGAATTGCCCTCGTTGTAAAACAAAATTGCGAAAGCGACTTATGTATTATATATAATAAATATATAATATAACGATCTTGTCCTATGAATTATCCAAATGTGCACGTGGCACAAGCGTTGAAAAACAATTCTCTATACATTTATTTATCCATAAAATTTATTTTATAGTTTTATACGTACGTGTATGCGTGTGTGTGAAAAGAAAAATGTTTTTATAATAATTTTCAATACGACAAAATATCCTTGTTAGAGAATTCAAAAATACATATGCAATATAATTTTATATGTTCATAATGTAGAGGGCAAATGAAATGGCCAAGACCCCAATCATTTGGGTTAACAAGATAGAATATATGTATGTAGTGTTCTAATTCATTCTTCATTGTTGTTATTTTGATTGTAATGTGAATTACATTATTGGAAATTTATTCAAGTTTATTGTACTGAAAATTTTATTTTAACTATATTCATTTATATCACGTGAAATAAATCAAATTAAATATATAATTATTTGTGTAATGATAAAAAATATGAAGTGAAAAAAAAAAAAAACAAAAAAAAAAATTAGAATTAATTTTTTTTTCTTTGTCATTATTTACTCTCTTTATTTCATAAATATAATGTTACGGGTGGTGTACAAATGGAATTCACAAAAAAAAAAAAAAAAAAACGGATAATAAAATGAAAAGTGAAAAACCAAATGTAAATGAAGTTGAATAAATAATAAAAAAAAATATATACGTATAAATACGTGGTCACACACGAATTTAGTGTAGGAATGCACGAAGTATTTGCAATGTGGAGAAGTCACGGTCGAGAAGAGACGCACAAAATAAGAAAAAAAAAAAAATAAAATAATAATAATAATAATAATAAATAAATAAATAAAAAAGAAGAGTGAAAAAAACGATGAGTATGAAAAAGAAAATGAAAACAAAAATAAACAAATTGCGAAAGGGAGAAAAAGTGAGAAAGCAAATGAGACAGTGGAAAAAAAAAAAAAAATAAATAAATAAACCGGGACACATACACACAAATTGCTATGGGTAAAAAGGTGCACTCAATTCTCTTTCTCTATATCTTTATATCTCCCGTTTTTCTTTTTTTACTTTTGTGTCGTGCGGTCTTCTTTACGTTTTTTTTTTTTTTTTTTTTTTTTTTTTCTTCTTCTTTCTCCATAACCACCACTCTTTGTCCTCCTCCTTCCCCCCTCTCTTCTCCCTATCCTACACTCTTTCTTTAGTCTCTTCGCTTATTATCCTCGCTTTCGTGGCACAAACCGCGAACTCTTTGGCTGCGGTACCAAATTTCATCCCAACCAAAATCACCACCACACGTGCACTCCTCAGCTCTTTACACTATTTGGCCTCGGGCATTTCGCGAGGGATATGCCCTCGTTACGCTCACTTCTTTTCTTTTTTTTTCTTTTTTTTTTTTTTATTTCGTCTTTTTTCTTCTTCCATCTTTTCTTTCTTCATTTTTATTTCCATCACCCTTGGACTTGTTTATTTCTTACCACCTATATTTTTTTTTTTCCACTTCATTTTTTTATTCTCTCTCACACACTCACACAAACTTTATCCATTCATATACGCAGGTAAACACTGTACATTGTATGGCAAAATAAATAAAGTAGTAATGAATTTATTGATTTTTTTTTTTTTTTCTTCTTTTTTGTTTCACATTCATAAAATCAAATTCAATGTACGTAAAACTAAAAAAGAAAAAAAAATTATTATCTTTTTAAATTTTTTATTATTATAAAAGTTAAATGAAAAACTGTGATGTAAAAGCCGGTCTCTGATATTTCAAAAAAAATTTTCCAGTTTACTACATTCATCAGTTTTAAAATAAAAATATACACCTACACTTTAATATTTAAAAATCAAAGAGTAAAATATAAAGGCAAAAAAATAAAATGAAGAAAAAAAAAAACCCATGACATGAACGATTGAGGATATAAAACAAAGGAGTTTTTAATGGAAGTTTCAATGTATCACGAACGCAACCTTATATGGATAAAGCTTTTTTTTTTTTTTTTTTTTCTCTGCCTCACTATTTCTCTTTCTTTCCCTCTGTCGCAGACTTTTGAAAAAAATATATTTACAAGTAACAGAAGCCAACACACAACACACGAAGGATATATATATATATATATATAGTGGTATAAAATATTGCCTTTCTCTCGCTTCATTTATTTCGTATTTTAACCGCGTATTTGTAGCTCCTTAAAAAGCACACTAGGAAAAAAAAAAACAAAAAAAAAACACCATGTTTAGATAGAAAAAAAATTTCGTAAGTGCTTTTTGCCATATTCCAATACAAAATAAAAATAAATAATAAATATATATAGAATTAATTATGATAATTTGATATTTTTATCTTACCATTTGCAGTAAATCTTTGATGAAAATTGTTTTGTCACTGACTTTAAAATTGTCTTTTTTATATCTAATTATATTTAAATTTTCACAATTACTTTCATGTACAATTCTTGGCATTACATTAGATTTAACTAATTTAAATTCATCACCAGACTGTCGTTTCTTTCTTCTAAATGAACCGCAAAGCATTTTTATATAAATAATAACCAATTTTACACACACAAAAAAAAAAAAAAAAAAAAAAAATCCGTTTCTAAATTGAATGTTAATTTTCAAAATATACTGTTCCACTTTACAGATAAGAATAGAAAAATATATGACAGAGGAGAAAAAAAAAAAAAAACAAAACAAAACAAAATTTACAAATGTATAAATAAAAAGTAGGTTTCAGCGACGCGGTTAAATATAATCACCACGAGGTGACTTAAATTCATCGAAGTGCAGCAAAAAGATTCTTCGTACGTTCCACGCGAGTTACTCGTGTACTCCAAGATATACAGTCGTAGTAGTAGTAGCGGTAGCGGCAATAGCAGTAGAAAGAGTAACAATAATAATAGTACTAGAAGTAGTAGTAGAAGTAGTAGTACATTGGTAGTTTCACAAGCGTGTCATGGTTGACTCTTTCATTTATTTCTTTTTATCTTGCTCGTGTCTCTTAACAACTTTCCGTTCTCCTTTGCACCCGACTTCTTTCACTTCTCTCTCTCTCTCTCCACGATAATCAGACTTTGGCGCCAGTCAAAGATTCCTGTATCTGTTTATTTCACTCTTTTTTTTTTTTATTTTGTTTTGTTTTCCCCCCTATTCCCGTTCACTGCACACATTTACTATCCACAAATTGTTACCATACATATTTATATAAATATATAAATATATAAACATCACTGCAACTATAATTTATATAATATTTATTATATTTCTATAATATCAATTTAATTGCTATAATTTATATATATTTTTTGCAATATAAATATTTCAAAACACTGTTACAACTAATTATTCATGAATTATAAATTCCGTTATTCCAATCGACAAGACCCTCCAGCGTGAGATCCTTCCATACTGGGAGGTTATCGACCTTTGATTATTGATGGTAAATGTCTCAATGATACATCAACTCTATAATATGTATATTATATGTAAAAATACTATTTGAATAATAATTATGTATTAATTATACTTTCTGTCATTAGATTTCAAATGACTGGGTTATATATTTTTGTGATTATATTTAATAAAGTTCAATGACTCTCTCCTCTTCTACTGTGTGATGACCCTTCTCGTCTCTTCTAACCCCTACCCGTTATATTATTTGACCTACGTACACATTGCAAATTACATTTATCCACAATGTTTTTATACTTGAATCACACTCACAACAATAAAATTACAAATTTTATTTCATAAATTTTTCATAGTTTTCAATTCACTTTTGTGTTGATAATTATTGTATACAGTGTCACATGACGCGTAAAATAACACAAATGTAATAGGATTAATTGTATATTTAATAGATTAATTGGTAATAATATTTAAATAAATTCTCAGACTCGACGCAGTGAGTGCTGAGAGTCGACTGAAGGCACATAAGCATTTGGTTATAGCGGTCTAAGGAGCCCCACCACGTTGATTTTAACAAACACCCGGCAAAGCCAACAACTCTCCACCGACCGGACGATCAGGTCGCGTGGCGTTCGGCACAGATATGAGAGACAGTGTCTCTCAAAATCGCATTACCTGCCGCTAGATATAACACCTGGTACATAAATATCAAATGAAACGTATTATTATATTCGATATCAGACATTTTTCATACAAAACAAATGAATATATATATATATACATATATTTTTTTTTTTTTTTTCACCATTGGAGTTATCATTTCACACCTGTCGTGTTTATTGTCAATAAAACACCTTTACTATAAAAATACTGCAGATAAATATTGTATTTTTATATGTCAGTGAGTGAGATCCAGTTTTAAGTGTCAATAAAATCGTTATGTTTATGCTAATGGAAACAGTTATATGGTTATAAAATTCGTGTGAATTATCTGATCATCTGCATACCAAAATTATTAAAAAAATTTATTTGATTCTATTGTGTATTTTGATTGACAGTAAATAGTAAATAATAATTTTAACATAAATGACAATGATAAAATTTTATAGCGGGATAAATAAATAAAACTGCATACTCATGTTTACTTGTCAGGGACACACTCATAATTTACTTACTAAAATGTCCTTCGAAATTTCCTTTCTCTAATTATTAATAAACGAAGACCGTTGGTCCTTGAATAAATATTTTTATTTGTTTTTGTTTTTATTTTTATTTTTTTTTTTTTTTTTTTTTTTTGTATAGAGAATTATTATGTATACATGACAATTTCATGATGATATAGAAAAAAAAATATATACAAGTACCTTGCAATTATATTAATTAAAGTTTGTACAACAGTTGTATGATAAATTTATTAATTTTTTTCAATTTATCGTTTGGAATAGACTTCAACTAGAATAAATTGCACTTGAATAATTCTCGTAATTCTTGGACAATATTTAACGACAGTTAAGTAAATAAAAAAACAATAAATAAATAAATTCAAAAAGCTTCCAGGTATTTTTATATTTGTATGAATGTAAAATTTTAGTTTTCATTGTATAAAGTAAAAGACCAATGGAAATAATAAAAGGAAAAAAATTAAAATAAAATAAAATACAATACAAAATAAAAATAGACGACAGTTGGTTTACTACTCCTTTAAAGTATGACTAATACAAAATACAAAGGTAACTAACGTGAATTTGCATTTAAAATGAATATGTAACAAGGGATTATGATCGCCACACCCTATTCAATTGATAATTCCGCATATCATTTCGTGCCAAATGAACTCACGTCATGCAACATGTACAAACCAATATAATTTCAAAATCATCAGTTCAAAACGTGAACATGCAATGAAAAATTGATCTATTCACAGCACCAATAAATTTATCAATATTATTATTTATATATAATGAATAAATGTGATAAAATTATTTCTTAATATTTCGAATTTATAAAACATGATTTATATATAAATAAACACTTCAGAAATAAAGATCAGAATGAAAAAATTCGGGGAGTGAGATAAATGCATCGTTAGAAGCTCGTAAAATGTGTATCCTCATCACTTGTATCAGACACGTGGCACCCTATTCAATGTGTTGCTCACGTGCCATTAGTTTTACAATCATTCTCCTAGTGTTTCGCTATCGAATTGTGTTGAAGAGAAGTTATTACAAAAAAAAAAAAATTTTTTTTTTTTTCAAAAAGTTTGTATTGTAAAAAAGTTTTATATAAAAAAATTTATAAAACTTTTATGAAGAAAAATTTAAAAAAAAAAGGATTTATAGTATTTCATACGTGGCGTGAATAAAAAATGTAAAGGATAAAAGTATAAAGAAACACGCGCGCAAGTATGTGAAGTAGAAAATTGAGAATCCCTGTAACGCAGGTTTTACCTTCAAGATACGCATGCGCTGGTAAACGACAGATGTTTCTCGTCATCGCCAACTGTTGCTGCATCTCAAACATTCAATAGCGTATATTCCATAGATCTGATTTACCAAAAGGTAAAGAAAAGAATAAATATAAAAAATAAAAATAATAAAACAGGAAAAAGAGAATAAAAAGAACTCGTCCCTTTTTCTTTTCTCTCTTATTCATTTTTATTCTCTCAAGTGTCCTAGACAAACTGATCGTGTCCATCAAGTTGAAGTATTTCTCGCTATCATACACACACGTGTACATTTTCAAGTTTAGATGTGCGCGCTTCAACGTCATGTCTTTTTTTTCAAGATCATATACGCGTATATATATATAATGTATTTGAAAAAAGGTAAAGAAATCTCTTATACTTGGAGTGACAAGACAAGTTGTACACATTCCAAAAGACCACTAATGTCCATCTTCACAAAAATATTGTACTACAGAGTGCAATGACACCTAACAATATCATTTGTGTGTAACATGATAATTATTCATTACCATATTCTTTTGTTATTATTTTCAATGTATAATATAATTAATGGGAAAAAAAAAAATAATAATAATAATATTAAATGTCAATATTACGAAAATAATATACAATTATGTCACACAAAATGAACATCTGTCAATGATAATTGACAATTAAATAAATCTTCATAAATACTTAAGTATAAAAAAAAAAAAAAAAATCATAATTACGAATAATGATTATTTATGTGCAAAAATTTTCATCTCAAAATAAATCGAGTGACACATATAAATAATGAAGGGGAGAAGAAAAGAAAGAAAAAAAAAAAAAAAAAAAAAAAAAAAAAATTTAAAACAAAACATGAATTCGATTTGAACTGAAAAACACCTGTCCCAACATGTGTGTCATACGTGTAATATACCTCAGTAAAATTTATATCAAGTGTATAACGCGTAATTTTGTATTCTACATGCGAGATTTATCGTAAGATTCGATATATCTTTGGCTTCTTATTACACATTATTAACTGACAGTAAAAACCGCGGGATGTCCCCTTCTCTCAATATAAACCGGTCACGATCGTTCCAGCCATCACCTGCTCATCGTAATTCATCTCATCTTCCTTCAACACTCATCCAACCGCATCGTCCCAACTCACTATACATATACATTCTTATTTTCACTACCATATTCATACTCTTGATTTTATTTTTCTCGCTTCAATACAAACTTTACCATATATTTTCATTTCATACCGTCTCTGTATACTATACAATTTTCAAATACACACACACACACACGCACACATCCCGCACTTTGTTATTATTATTATATTTATTATTATTATTTTTCTTCTTTCTCTCTTTTCTCATCTTCGTTGGCTTGAGTGCTATACAAATCTCGGCGCGTGAGGGGGAGGCGATTGCTTAACGACGCCAACCACCTGCCTCAAAGAAACACGTGCTGATCGTGGCCACTGAGCAAGGGGGCAGCTGCCACTTTTGTGGCCCTCGCGCTCTTTATGCCTTTTTTTTTTCTCAATACATCTCTCTCCTCTCCTCTTTCTCTCTCTTTCTCTTAACCCACACAACCCTCCCATTTCTTCGCTTGATGCACGTTTACTTCAATAATTTTCTTTCTTTTATTTATTTATTTTTTTTTTTTTCATCCATATTCGAATGTATTTTAGTAAAAATTAAAGAATTATTTTTCAATTAGATGAATAAAAAATATATATATTTTTGTACTCGTAAATTTCATTCGGAGAATGTGAGTTTCTTCATGTGAATGTTATATATGTATATATAAATTAAGAAATATACTGCAGATGGTATATAATGAAAATTACCGTCAGATATGTAATTTTTGCATTGCTTTCCAATTTAAAAAATTTTTTTTTTATAACCACAAGTCACTTAACTTAAAGCGCTACTATTATATACTTCTTTTTGTATGGTGAGCGAATTTTTAACATTGTATTTTTGTATTTTGGTATAATTTTTTATTTTTATTTGTCTATACAATCAAAATATCCATTAATCAATGAATACAACAGATGGCAAACAGAATGGATCCTTGAAAGATATCCAAGTATTCTCTAACGCCCATTTGCTCTCTCCCTGTCTCATTTTATCCTCTCACACGTGGGTATAATATAAATATATATCCCATTTCTAGAGAACAACAAGGCAATTAAAGTGATATTTACTATCAACATTTTTATATATAAGAAAAAAATGGAAAAAAAAGAAAAAAAAAACATTAAAATTATTGCTATTGCTTTGCAAAATAAATTCAACTGCCATTTGCAATTGTATCGTAATTGTACCAACAATATTACCCATCAAACAAATTACTACTACAACAAAATCGAGACAATCAACTTTTATGTTTATCGCATCTGAGAATGATATCGCACAATTGAAGTTTATAACTTGTTATTGTGAAATAAACGTGAATTTCAACAACCTCAATTACATTGAATGAACACTCGAACAAAGGATACTGAAATTGAAGTATAAATTATTAATTATTACATTTAAGTTGATAATCACGTGAGATATTTAAACGGTTCCTTTTGTACAAAAAAAAAAAGGAGCTTTTTAGGATGAATAAATACACGAGAAAAGGAGGTATCTCATTACTTGTATTATAGAGGATGAAGTGGAGTGTGAGCAACTGGATATGGTATACGCCCAAAAAGTTTGTGCAGCTGCTGGTTTTTTGGGGCACGTGCACAAGAACCGTCTTGAACTCATTCTCTTTCTTATTTTTCCCCCATCTATTTCTCTTAGATATATATATATATTTTTTTTTTTACTGAATACAAATATTATACAAGAGATACTAAGGTTTCTTGCTGTTTTATCTGACAGACAAATAAAATATGCTCATATATTGAAGAAACAATAGTACGAGTTGTAACCAAAAAACACGCAAAATTATTTGTGTATGAGGAGAAAATCATATACTGAAGGACATTAAATTCGTTCTATTGAATATTGAAGACGCGACTCATTTTGTATGCGAATAGTATATTAATGAATGAGAATGGCCTCTCATATCTAAATATCGACAATCGCTATTTTGTGTCTGGCTGTAGATATTTTTTTTTTATTTAAAAAAAAAATACAAAAGACAAAAAAAAACGACCACTGTACATAGTTTAATTTTGATTTCAAAAGAATATATATGTACAACTCGAGATCCCCAATTACAATATTCAAAATAATTAAAAAAAAAATTTTAAAAAAAAATAAATAAATAAAAAGATGAGCATATACGACACAAGAATATAAATGCGTAAAGAAAATACTGAACCCGCATACAGATTGTAATACAGGAAACACACAGTGATTGATTTTCTGCAAACTCCAGTATTTCTAAAACCACCCTCATCTATCAAGGATTTTTTTATGTTAAAAAATTACGAAAGTAAAAACGATTGCTCATTATATTGTAATAATATACTGCATTATGTTTTTTGCTTTTTTTTTTTCTTGTTATTTTGAAAAAAAAAAAAAAAAAAAAAAAATGCCAATCCCTATTATTGACCGAATAATATATGAAAAAAATACAGTTTCCATCATTACCATGAATAGATTATTCAACAATAATCCAAAGAAGAATCATATGATAATATTAACAATTGGTAAGGTAGATACCTGTATAATTACAAGTAGAAAGTCCATTTTATGGTCGGACAATGTATAGAAAATGATATTACGAAACTTTGTGTGACAATATTTGGTAGATGTCGTTTCAAACACTTTTATGAATAAATTATGTGAGTTGAAATTTAATGTACTAAATTATATGAATGATTAATAGCATTGTCATAAGCGAGAAAAATATCAAATAGTCGTACTATAATGATGAATGTGTAAGAGTTGATGTCAAGACTTTCAAAGAGAGTGGTGAGGAGAAAGCAAAAAAAAAATTCAAGAACAAAAAGTGGCCAAATTTAAACGAATTTATTCTGTTTATTGAACCAACTGAGGAATCCGAATTGTAACGTCAATATTGATAAGATATGAGATACGATTAAATAAATACAATGAAACAAAGATAGAATGAGATTAGTCTGATCTTTCATGGAAATGATGAAATAATAAACAAATAAGAAATACGAAGAATATGAAATAATGTATCACTTATGTTTGCAAACGCTTATTTTTTCACGAGGATTTTTTTTTTTTTTTTTTTTTTTTTTTTTTTTTCTCTTCTTTTGCCCTTTAGTATCGCGAACCAGGCAAGATCTTTATGGCAAAGAGTATGAACAGTCCACAATAACAAAAACTTTCTCGTTTACATTTGTCGAACTACTGTTACCCAACTCAAAAAATATCTCTCAAAAATAGTATCCAATCATCTATACCTTTAATGTCTCTTTTAATATTGAACTCATGATATATACACACACAAGTTTAAGTTTATACTCAGGGGATGTGATATGCAACAGACGCAAGATACATAAAACGAAGAACGTATAAAAAAAAAAGAAAAAAAAAAAGCAGTTGCGAGATTTAGCAGGAAACAATAGAATGCAAGCACATTACAGTGAAATCTATAACAAACGTGTTGAGTCCGTGGTGCATTCACGTACGTCTCCAAGTTTCGATCGTAAAAATGAATCGCGCAACGAGCACGATAGCGGAAGTGCCGCGCGCGCGGAAGAAGAGAAATGGATGAAAGGCAAGACAAAGACAGAGTGAGGTCAGCGACCAGCTTTATCCGTTCCACGTTGCCAGGTTATCGATCTGCAACTGCCTTGACCGACCTCCATCATGCCAAGTGCAAGTCCAAGGGCCCACTTACCCCCCCCCCCCCCCCCCCTGTGTGTGTGCCAAATTTCAGATCAGATTTGGCAAATTACATTATGGACCAATAAAATTGAATCAACTGGTACACCACGTCTATTCTCATCATATGATAATCATCCCCCATCTCTCTATCTCCGGAAAAATGATTTAATTGATAAAAAGCTATTTAATAATTATCAACACTATCGTCCTTACAATCAACCATCACGAATATATTACAATTGATCCGTGTGTGTTGTGGATTAAAAAATATTTTAGCTTATTATTCGTCCAACCGTAGAAATCAATTAGCCTCCAAAATGGTCATGGTATTTTCATGACAATTGCAAAATACCAATTCCCTAATTATTCACGAACGAGTGAACTGTATAATAATCAACAAAGCACAATGAACTTGTGTATGTGCATACACTTTAATACAATATGCATATAACTATAGAAATTTCTATCTGGAAATGGCTTTGAAAATTCATTGTCTACCCAAAAGTTATATCCACCCTTACATACACATATAATGAATATTGAATAATTGTATTCGTAATTGTTGATGGGTATCAATATTTCATTTTGTGTAATACAACACATCCTTTACGATTGAACGATCAAACATTTGTTCACGTATCATATGTATCAATCCGACAATGTCTACATAGTTACGACAATTGTATCGGTACGGCGTGTCAAACAGTTGAAGCAATACACAGTGAATTACTTGTACCGCACTGCCCAATTGACATCAATTGACGTAGTGTAAAAGACTCACAACACATAACAGCATAGAATACAATTGTAATATCTTTTTTACTATACAACAATTTTATTTTATTTATTTCTATATATATAAAAATTTCATAGTAGATAATTGGAATTTAATTATACATAGATATAAAGATATAATAAAATATTCTTGAAAAAAGTTTTATCACAAGTATATAAATTTATCAATGCTAGTTTGTTCCCAAGGGATTTAACTTTGTAAAACTATTAAAAATAGGTAGCAAAAAAGACTTACCACAGTGAGACTGTCAAGCTCACCCAACCACTCATTGAGAAGTTGCTCGGGATCTGTCTCGTTGTCACTGTCCTCGCCACCTTCCTCTTCGTAACGTTCCATTCTTCTAGTTTCAGTTCCACACGTCTACTCTTTCACGTTCTGTTTGTAATCTTTATTTTCTCTATAAAATAAAATACTTTGCTTTAATTAAATTGTTCACTTTTATGCAACTATAATAATGATAATAATAATTACACTGTATATAATATGAATATGAAGTGATTATAAGGGAATTTTTATATCGTATTTCAGAGCATTGTGCTATTACATTTTATTGTACATTTTGTGATTGTTGTTGCGAATTCATCGAATAAAATGAGTATCCGACGAAACTATAGTAATTATTGTAGCCAACACCAGTAGTCTTTCATCAAATTCACGTTAATGAACCTACTACAGCGCGAGTATATAGCAGGTTCGTCCGAGCGAATAATTACAGTCATGCAACGATGAAGATACATAATATTTGTGACGAGGAGAAATTCTCGTCGACACTCAAACACCTACTTCAATATCAGTAGGTCGGTAGAGACGCAATGTAAGTATATATACTAGATGTATTATCAGATTATGGTAAATGCACATTAGACGTGAATTTTGCTTTGAAATGTGAATAAATTCCATTATACCAATGTATTTGTCCACGACGGAAATAAATTTTGGTTCGAATAGTTTACAGAAGATTGAATGAGGAGGAGTTCAATGATATAGCAAATCCAATAATTAGATTTTCCGCACTGATTTCCGAGCTATTATAGAAGAATGAAAATGGAATTTATGGTGAAAATTCATGGAAATTAAATTACGTGCAATCGAATTGGTTTCATTTGGCATAAATGCAAATATAGATATATGAATGGATATTATTGAAACCTCTTATATAAAAACTATTAATCCGGATTTGAATCGAATAGTAGAAGAGAAGGAGGAGGAAGAGGAAGGGTAATGAGGCATCTTATTATACAGATAGGGAAGTCAAGTCAAATGAAATTCAAGGAAAGAAAAAAAAAAAAAGGAAGGACTTTGTAAAGGATCATGGTTCCTGACTGTCACAGAAGGCAAGGCTATTTCAGAAAAATAGACGTAAAGCCAGAAGAGGTTGAAGCCTTCAACGATCGATGATGAAAGTCCGTGGTGATAAAGATAATTTTATGGTAGAGAATCGTGATGTAAGTATTCAAGTCACGCAACTACATATGGAATAATAAAATTCCAACTGATAATAAACTCATTTTAATTATCATCAATGGAAGAGAAAAATTTTAATTCATTTCAAATATTTTCGAAAATTTCTATATCTATAAATTCATAAAAAATAAAATAAAATAAAATAATATAAAATAAATGAACAGAAAAAAAAAAAATTTTCAGACATAAAATAAAAATTCGAATAAAAATCCATGAACTTTTATACAATATTGATGTAATAATTACGAGAAAAAAAAAAAACTGGTTATCGAGTGGCAATAAAAAATTGTCAATTTTATCAGCACAGTATAGTAAACTAATCGAAACCAATGTCTGCTAGCGTCGAGTTCATGTATTATATATACGCTGACGCACTCTTGGATTAGTCACCAAATCTAACTTGAACGAAGCCTTCTGAATCGATCGCGCCAACTTTTCTCCGCTGACGTGGACGCTAACATTATTCACACAACCATCAGTTTGAGATTACATGACTCTCTTTCTATAAATACGTTCAATAGTATTAGACAATTTTATTATATACTCCTGAGATCATTGAAGATAATTTTAACATTTTCTATAATAAAAAAAAAAATAATAATAATAATAATAAAGAAAAGAAAAATTCCATCTTGATCACCCTCGCTGATAATCATCTATTTCATGTATGCTAATGCTAATGCTCATGTACAGAATGTCCATTTTGAATGGAGCATGATGTTCTTATTTACAATGTTAAGCGATTTAACCCCCAAGAAAGCCACTAGAGTCCTTCAACTATTCGATTATACACTATTGAGTGGTATCTTCTAAACAATTTTGTGATATTATCAAACCATTTACGACAAACCAGTTTTGAGAAGTCTTCATATAATAATTGTCACGTGCACTTTTACAAAGTCTTTATGAGCTTTTACTCAAACACATTGTCCAAGTTATATATAATTTAAGATAAATATTCTACAGTTGGGTGTGATATCGCTGATATACGATCTTGCTCGCCAATCGACCTCTCCACGATGCTATTTCATTCACCCCAACAAATTCAACGACATTCGCATAACGTTCTAACAACTAAAGATAAGCAACTATGAGTTTGTACATGACTAAATCACCATTTTAATATACATATACACAGTTGCATTGGGGTCACACGAAGATCCTGGGTCATGTCGTGGGTCGATGTCAAGGCACGCAAGGGTTTCAAATAATTTATCCAAGTTCATATTCCGCCTATTCTTTCATAAACAATTTTATTATATGATTATATTTCAATGTTTCGCAGACTTAAATAGAGGGGAAATATTTTTATTTTTTTTTTTTTTAAATTAATGTCAAGAATGACAATTTACAATTGTATCAAGAATGTTATCTTTCAAGTCTTGGAATTAATATACATTCACAGTAATTTTTATTACATCTTTTTATAATTATTTTGCGGATATAATAATCATTTTTCTCTGTAGCGATACATCAAACTGATGACAATATTATATATATATAAATGTTTGTAAACTCGAAAGATTGGCTGGTAGGCGTAAATGTAATTGTGCGAAATTGAGGATCATAATCGCGCATCGCGTGCCATGACCGATGTGTCAAGCAAGTATATACTTGTGCTCACTCATATACTATCGTAAATCAGCGTAAGAATGTTTAATGTTACAACACAATTCTCCTTCATAACACTTGATACCCACTTAATATCGTATAGTCACTTTAGTCACAGTGATTTTCCAATTGACTAACAAATGAATCAATAATTTATTATCATACATATTTTCAAAAGAAATACGTAAAATAAATTGGCGAATCAAATAAGTATCCCAATCAATAGGTATATTCGATTGAATTCAATTAATTTGACCTCAATTGAAATATATATATATATAAATTGTTAACGATATTGTATTGAATTTTTATCAATAAATACCCCAGAAAATGACTCAATCACTTCCGATTTTGTAAATGTCGGGAAACATGATTTTTTTTTTTTTTTTTTTTTCTTCTTTTTATTGTAATTGAGTGAATATGATCACTCATTCATGGGATCGTTCAGTGGCACGATAATGGCAGGTCGATTAACATTCACCCAGAAAGGCAAACATAGAGGGGAAATCGATGCTCGCTGGGGCCAAGGTGCATTGTCTCGTGCTCGTTCGACCTCGTATCCTCGGGGTCAATCCCTTGACAGTACAGTCGTTTCTATATGCATCGGGTGTCTATTTTCAAATGGATCCCAATGACAGATAGAATTGTCCTGATAGAAATGTCTAACAGCTCTATCAATCAAAACCACACCCAACTCTTTCATGTCCCGTCTTCCTTTCTCATTGTAATTGATCGCAACTTGCACATATAGATAAAAACTAAATTTCAATCTTCTATTGAAATCGAGACAGAAAAAAAATAGAGATGTGCGAGATCTTATAATTTTTTAGAGGATAGATATATAGTTTATGGAGGGATTTTATTTTTTTCTGATCGTACATTCGTCATTGTTATGAGAATACGACGATGAATTATTGGAGTACGATTAGGGTTTTGCTTTTCCAATATCGGTAAACTTTGAATAGCATTGTCTGGAAAATAGAATACTAGTCATTAGATATAACTTGAATTTTATATATATATATATAGATATTTGTAATTTATTCCTATCTGTCTATTCGGCAAAATCGTTGGGGAAATTATGATTTTTTTATACCAGCAGGAAATGGCGATGAATTGAGTGGAAACGATAAAACTATCAATTTTTTTATTTTTTATTTTATTCATTTTATTCGAGTGCTGACAAGAATTTTAATTTATTTAGTGCAATAAAAAACGCAGATATAAATAAGGAAATTCAAGCAGTACAATGTTGCGTGGACAATTTAAATCAAACAAATTTATTTTTCAATAAAACACTAGTCATTATCTGAGAATGACTGTCGCAAATTACGTGAATGACTATTGAATTTTGTTATAAAAATATTTATTGCATAAAGACGACAGATAATAATTATCTAATTCAATTAATCTACGTTGACATCAAATGGCAAATGGCCTTGTGCAATCGAGCGATTGTTGATAAATCGAAGAAAATCACCGACACTGGCAATCAGAAAGTCGCAATAACTCCGATGGGATTTCTGATCAATTACCTGTTTCACAACATTGAAATTCTTCGATAATGATTCCACAGTGATTATAATTAGTAAACTTTTCTATTCGTATTTATTCAATCAAAAATTTTCATCTTAAAATTGACTTTGATATTCTATATAAAATATTCATGTAAATTTTAAAAGTTTATAAAGTTGAAGGAAGATCCGGAAGTTCATTAACAAGAAGGCAAAATGGATAAGAAATAAATAATAAAAATAATTCGACACAGAAAGAATTAAAATCACATATAAAAAAAAAAAATAAATAAATAAAAAAAGACAAAAAATTCAACGTTAAATAATTAAACCCACTAACAAATGTATAATCGATTGAAAACCCATAAAACGTTTGCATCGTCTTGCCCCTTTCCTATAACTATTGTCCCTACTACATGGAATAATTTTCTGAAGTCCACAATATCGATTATTTGATAAATAATGCAAAGACAAGAGACTCACGTCGCTTGTCAACTTTCGTATCATAACAGTTATATAAAAAAAAAAAATAAAATATTGCAGCAAGAAATTATCAGTAACTTCTTCATTATATTTACTCAACGACAATTTTTTTTTACATACTAATCATAACTTTTTTTCTAAAATTAGAAATTAGAAATTAGAAATCGTAAAACAATATTAACCCGGAAACCAGGATATCATTAGTATTTGTGTAACTCAAGAAATCATGATTATTCATGTATATAAATATCGATGACAAAAGTATCCGTGCGCGTGATATTGGTTTTAATTTACTGACCGCGAACATAGTGTGTCGTGAACAGAGCCTGAACCAACCGCAGTATCAACCTCTGTTGGTAATATGACACAACTGCTACTGTATTAATCAGTGTAATAATTAAAATAAAATCAAATCGAGATTGTTTATGAAAAACTGGACGATATACAAATAATAACGTGTCCTTAATTTTTAAATCATATTATTCAAACAACTTCATTTCACTTTAGCAGCTTGACTCTGTGAATATTAATGAGTTTTTACAATTTCACAGTATCACCAATAGCAAGGACCGTATATAGACTTAATAAAAGAAAAAAAAATAATAAAAATAAAGAAGAACCGGTTACTCAACACACGAATACGATGTTCAATCACGCCATTTCTAAACTTTACTGAGACACTATAATGATATTAAAATTCATTGACACTCATATATCCAACCTTGGAAGAATGAAAATATATAAACGACACATCCTGGCAATAGATTTCTATACTTATTTATATCCATATATCTATTTCTATGCGTGTACTTTTCTGTATACATTATAGAAATGCTCCAAGTGTTAAAAAAATAAATACATAACATGCACACACTCACATACATTCCATAGACACTCAATAGATCCAGCACGATAATGTACATTGCTGATGCGTTCTTGCATACACATCATACACCATTTTCTATATACGATGCGGCAATATGCAACGGCATGCGATATTGATCATCAGAGTGAATAGTAGTGGGGGATATATTTTAAAATAGGAAATACAAGAAAACAGGAGAAGATGAGAAATTCGCTTGAAATATTCACGAAGACTCTCACTCGTATTCTCTTTCTCACATTCATTCTCTTTATTTTGTCTCGCGTTTTTCATGTTAACAATATCTATGAATATTTAACAGACGCACTGGTAACTTGAGAGAAATTAAATACTGTTAAAAATATATATCTGTATAAACTATAAATTCTAATTGGTCAATGTTGTTTTGATTATTCAATAAAAAATATATATATATATACGCTATATATCGAAAGTATGTAAAGATGAAATTGATAATGTTTAATAATAAATTTGAAATTAAATAGAAAATAGTGTGAGTTAAAATATTTCTCACGTAAAATATTACAGAATAATTAATTTTATTCACCATCGCAATTTTTTATTATTATTATTATTTTATTTTATTTTTTCTTCATCAGACATAAAAAATGTTTCTAAAATATTGCAATAGCGTGCACATATTATTTTTGCACATTAAAAAAAAAAATAATAAAAAATTACAAAACGCTATAAAGAAAATTTAAAAATATTATTGAGTAATGAAAGTTGATTTGCGAAATATTCCTATCAAAAGTTAATCTTGGATATCGTCGTCAGCAACAAAGATAAAATTATATCGAACAAAAGTACGGTAGAGATGAGTAAGCGTAGAAAATGACGAAGGAAGAATAAAAGAGGGTATTGTACGCGCCAAATGAGACCACGAACGATTTCTTATATCACTCCCACTTTCTTATTCTACCTCTGTCACTTCGTACTCTATTTTTTATTATTATATTTTTTTTTTTTGTTTTTTTTTGTTTCATCATCATCATTATCTTCCTAATACATTTTTTTCTTGTTTTTCTTACTTCTCACTTTTTTATTGAAGCAACGCCCTGATTCAATCGATTCCCACTACCTATACGTATTTCTTATATACGATTGAATAGCCCCGCGTTTACGTCGCAATTTGTTTCGTAAAATACGACGTCGTTGCTTCTTTTTTTTTTTCCCCTTTCTTCTCTTCTCTCAGAATCGCCTTCTTCCTTATTCTTCGCCAATAGTTTACTCACATACATTATGTACAAAACATAATAGCGACAATGAATCCTCCGTAAAATCGGCAAAATACCACAATTTCCCCATGTGTCCTCCTAAAACCATCTTGATAGTATTTTTACTCATGATTCACCCAAAACTTTATTTAAAAAACCCAACGATAAATATAAAATAAAAAAGACAATCACTAGAGAAAAAAAAAAAAAAAAAAAAAAAAAAAACTATGGAAAAATGTGACTAAAAGCATCTTCATTCATCCTATCCAACTTTTATCATAAAGTACATAATTTTTTTTTTTTTATAATTCTTTTATTTTCCACATTATCCATAGATTTTTTATTGAATAAAACATCAATTGAATATATAAAATTTTGCGATAGTATATTTATATGAATAAATAAAGAATATTGAATAATGAGATTAAAAATCAAAGAGTGATAATTGAAACCGTTGTAGACAAAGAAAATTACAAATAAAATAAGTTCAACTTGGGGGTTATCAATAACAATTTTTTTTGTCTCGCAGTTGTTAAACCCCTGACTCGTGAATGTTTGAAAGTTCAAGTGACGGCAGAATAAAGCAAAGAAAACAAAACAAAACAAAACAAAAATACAAAACAAGAATTGAACACGGTTTTCAAGTTGAAATATAAGCGCAAAACTGAACTGATGATTATGTATAACAACATTACTAAGTACTTGGAGGAAAAGGAGGCGCGCTCAATAAACCCTACGTTGCCGTTGGCAATGGCAAAGTAATAATACCAACTTGTACGCGCTTTGACGAGACTACCGTACCGTATTGAAATTGTAGAAATATGAGAAAAAAAAATTTATTCTTTCACATTAGAATTTATTATTGTTAAAACTATTACGTATCACTGTTGAAATAGACGTGTACAGAGAAAAAAAGAAAAAAAATAATAAAAGATCAAGTTTTATTTACAATTTGAATTTTAGTGCTTAATATATCAATGATTGAAATCTACTTACAGTACGATGAGAAATTAATAATAGATAGATAAAATCATACAATATACACATCATGAAACTTTCTCTTTCAATATATAAACTGCACGTAGTAATAAAAAAAAAAAATTAAAAAAAAAATATCATCCAGTGATTTTATCACAATTTATATCCTATTATTTTTTATTTATATATTTTTGTTTACATACTTTCAAAAATTCGACAATTCTATTTTCACTATTTATTCCCACGCATTATCATTTCAATACGATAAACTCATACAATATATATAAGTATTATAAATGCAATAAAATACAATGAGAAAGTGAAAATAATAATATAATACGGTATTCTATCATTCCAGTAATCCAAAATCCGTGAGAAATAAAGTAAAAAAAAAACAAAAAAAAACCAAAAAAATGATAATGAGATGAAAAAATTCTTCATGTATTATTAGTCACAATGCATTTACATAAATGCATTACGTGTTAAAATAGAACTTCCGGTTATAATATCCACCTATCAAATTTCAATGTCATTCATAAAACATCACATCTAACTAACATTTATATTTAATAAGAGACATATAACACCTATACACACTTTGAATCGTTGCCTTATAGAGCAGGTCGGTGACTCCTACGCTAAGAATAGTAAAACGAAAAAGAGAATCACTAGTACAGGAAATGAAATGGAAGTTTAAGTGAGATAGAATGATAAAAGAGAAGGGCAAATGCGCCACAAAACCATATTATAAATGAATGGTACATGTATATATTACTACCAGCAGAAAAGCTCAAACAAACGCGCACGTACACGTTAGTTTTACTTTTTTTTTTCATTTTTTTTCATTTTTTATACTGCCTCTCCCTACCACCTCCACAACCCTTTCCATCTATATTTTCTCATCACTCATTCACTCTCTTACACACACACACACACATACACACACACAATGTTTGCCTTCATCGTAAATACAATACTCTTAAAAGCGGGATAGACTTTTACGAAGTGCTTTTCCGATCTGCAAACGCACCACTCCATAGAACGATAAAAAAAATTAAAAAAATAAAAAAATAAAAAAATATGTACCGTGAAGAGTAAAGAGAAATATCGACGACATAATGTGGTGGGGGATAAAAAACAAAGTGTAAGAATAAAAAAATATTGAAAAAAAAAAAAAAAAAAAAAATAGTTATAAGTGAATGAATAAAATGTGGGAGGAGGTGAAAGGAGAAGGTGGAGGAGGAAAAACAAGCGAGAGTATATCAAGAGTGTGTACTAATCTTGACTCAAGAGTGGGTCTTCGATTTGCCAAGAGGAGGAGGGATAATGTAATAGTGTGCGTACGATGAATGAGATTTATCCGCGTTCATATTTCATCTCTCTTTATCCTAAGTATATACAAAGAACTTCATTTACAGTATTTTATATGTGTATATATATGTATATATATTGTTGAGTATTTTACAGTTAGTTCATTGGATCGGGTATTTCTTCATTTCTCATTTCCTCAATTGAAATATCCATTACTGAACTGTTCTAAAGATGTTGTTTTCTTTTTTTATTTATTGTTTTTATTATTTATTTTATGAGAACACGTGTAATGTGTAGTAAAATGTCAAGATCATTCATTGAGTAAATAAAAAACTTGTTTGAACCGATGTAAATAAATAAAATTTAAAAGTAAATTACACGTTTTTAATAATATTGTAAGTATTTAATATAAATTAATAAAAAAAAAACCTATACATGTATTATGTATCAAATTAATGTAAAATAATATTCATTCAGATATATATATTTTTTTTTATTATGAGTATTGAATCCTGTCAAATTTTCTATTTTTTTGTTTAAAAAATAATAAAATTGAAATATATTTATAATTTATATACAAAATAACGAAAAAATTGATAATAAATCATGGAAATATTTAATGTGAATACATAAATAAATATACATATATATATATTTAAAACTGTGTAATAATATGTGATAAAAATGATTCATAATTATGTCGTGATAATTTATATATATTAACAATAAAACAAAAAGTAATATATAACATTTGATATGTGATAAAAGTACGAGAATAAATTTATAACGCAATCGTGGCGCCATGTATTTATATTCTATTGAAAAAGGACTTTGATACAAAATAGAAGATGAGGGAAAAAAAAAAAAAAAAAAAGAAAAAAAATCTACCACAATTCATCAAACACAATATCATGACAATTTAATTACTTCCTTCAATATAAAACCCTCTCAATAATTAACATCATCATACAAATAAAAAAATCACTATTTATCATTACTAATATTTAAACTAACGTATAAAAATTATTTAGACATTAAAAATATTTGTGTAAACTCTTTATATCAATAAAATATAAATAGCGATTAAATACAAATTTATTTGTATCCATATCATGAATTTTATTTACATCAACATTGCAAAGAGAAATGTTGATTGCATATACTCACAACAAACCTCGAAGAACTACCAAACGGGGCAATTACTACGTTCTACATACACTCCACGTCTTTTTCACTACACACGTACATACACACGCACATGTATATATATATATATATTCGCTTACAATTGCATATAAACTTTTTTTCGCGGTCAAACAGGCGCCATCAAGACGATTGCCATCCGAGTATCTCCGATCCACCGTGCATATACATATATGTGCATATATATATATTTACTCCTGTGGACTTGAATCTACTCATGAAAAAACGCGAAAGTTTCCCCTCTCTCTCCTACCCACCACATTTTTTTTTTTCTCTCACTTTATCATTTGATTCACGATGTTACGTTTTACTTTTTCATTGCTAATAAATTTTTCAGTATCAATGTTGAGTGTAGGACTTGTAATCTCGTCCGTGAATATTAAAACTGTTTAAACTCTGCTTACTTTCACTTTGTATTTATGTATGTGATTTATAAAAAAAAAATTTTAATATATCAAATGTTTTAAAAAAATTTTAATCCCAATTTGAATTAATATAATTAGCTATCAACACGATTTTTTTTATTTATTCATTATTATTTTTTATAAAATTAATGAGTGTATATTATTATTATTATTATTAATATTACAGGAATTTATTTAATGTAAATAGTTCACATTTACCGATAGAAATTATCTCGCAATGAGAATAAATGGGTTTCATTAAATCGATTCATGATATAAATATAGATGTACAAATGGATTTTATTCATATATAGATTTATTTACTCTTCCATATTTTCTCATTTTTTCAATGGCTTTCTCACTCAATATATGTATATATGTATTATGTACAAATGTTCGTATGGGGAATTGATTGACGTTTACAAATAAATCAATCCTCTACGTGATTAATCTGAAGAATAATTGTTCAACGTGAGGTAAAGAGAAGTGAAGAGGGAAGAAGAGAAAAAAAAAAAAAAAAAAGAGAAATATATGAGTGTAATTTACCAAATGAAATATAAAGATTAATAAATTTTTTTCACACTTGAAAAAAATGAAATAATTCAAAAAGAATTTGTAGAATTATTTTTCACAGTATTTTAAATTATTTATTCATTATTATTATTATTATTATTATTATTATTATTATTATTATTTTCCATTTTTCGTTTTCTATTATTAATCATTATTTTTTAATGTAATTAATTTTCACAATATTTTATTGATTGAACTCAATAATTATTGGGACATAAAATCTGAATGAGAAATAATTGAAAAAATTTGTGTGTAAAAATAGAATAAAATAAACGATGCGTAACAGAATTTTTCAATTGTAAATAAAATTTTGTTTTTCCTTGATATATATATACACGTATATAATTTTTTTTTTAATATATATATATATTACTATTAAGTTGCATGAACAAATACGCCCGCGTTCCAAATTGCCTTTACACATGTTTCCACGTGAATGAAAAATTGTGACAATATAAAATACAGTGAAACTCGATCTGTACAGCACGCGCATATACCCTCAGAGAGACATACACACACCCACACCCACACAGTCGCATTGCCCATAATAAACTTTTTTTTTTTCGCGCATATACGACAATTTATTCATATATATCTATATATATAAATGGATTTATAATGTATAGAAGACCTTGTAATAATATTAATTTGAATAAGAGCACATAGAAATGTATTGTTATAATTCATTGCACATTGCAATGTTAAATCAAATCAGATATAAAAAAAAAAAATTCTATTTAAATTTTAGTACAGCATTTTTCATTAAATAAAATAAAAATCCCATATTCCGAGTGAATAAATTCTTATTCAATATAAAAATACTCAAATTTTCATATACCAGCTCGTGTGTATATTTACATACATTTTTTTATTTTTTTTTTATAATAATAATAAACCAAAAAAATATCATTAATATATTGACGATTCAATGATGTCCTTGACTTTCATTTGAAATTCACTGAAAAAAAAAAAAAATATATTGAGCAATTAGAGATGAGGTCAACATCCTCATTTAACAAAACTCCGAGCAAATATATATTATGAAATAAAATTTTTTGGATAATTCATCATTGTCATATATTTAATTTTGTCATATGGCACGTCATTGAACAATGGACATGTGTTGAATGATAAACGAGATAACATAAAACAAGACAAAGTCGTCGCGACAAGAGGGGAAAAAAAAAAAGTTGAAAGAAAAAAATTTAAAAAAAAATTGCGGTCGCATCAGGATACATATATAAACCAAAAATAATATGAAGCAAGAGAAATGTGATATATATATATATATATATATATATATATACATACATACTTTTACATACGTTACCCATACACTATTGCTTGAGAGCACGGCCACAAAAATCTTTTATATAATCCATATAATACAAGAAAAAAAAAATATATATATATATATGGCACCGAGGTCTTGTTCACGTTCACGCGCGGTTTTCCAAGTTCTCAACTTCATATTTATACTTACATGAATTTATACATGTATATACACAATTTCAAACAATATAATTTACTATTATATATATATATATATTTCTAGCCTAGCGGTGCTGAATTATAATTTCAAGGCAACACTGTAAAACAAATTATTTCTAATATTCTACACACTACTATTCGCAAAACTATTCACAATCTCGCTTAATTGTACAGTAATTTAGATTTTCATTTTATTTATTTATTTATTTATTTTTGTTTTTTTGATTAATCCACTTGAATAAAATAAAAAATAAAATATATAATAAAGCCCAGATGTTGCATTTTGAGAATAAAAAAAAAAACAACAAAAACAAAAATAAAAAATTATAAAAATATAATTATATCTTTTATTTTATGCATTTACAATTATTCTTATCGTGATATTTTCTTTTTTTTTCTTTCTTTTAAATTCTCCATACTGTTTGGGTAACATCCGGTTTTAACTTGAGTGTTAAAGTGCCGCTGAATTTCTCACAAATGTAAATGTATAATTATATACAAATGTCTATATATCCTTCTCTTACAATCTTTTTCCTATATATTCGTTGGTTGCTCCCCTATGTCTATTTTGGGATTTTGCGACGTGCAACCAGAACACACGCCAGACACATCAGCAAAGGGCTATGTATGTATATATATATATATATTTTTTGTCGTCTGCTTTCTATGCAATCAACAGCCAGTGCATTCCTCCATATAAAATTTATTTTGTTCTTTATCTCAAATATAAATAATCGCATATTTATCATAATTTCCTTTATTTTCACTGATAAAATATCAATAATTACTCTAAATAGTATTTGCTTCTATTGATATTTTGGTTTGGAGTATAAAAAAAAAAAATAATTTTATATAAGAAATATAAAATAGAGAACGGTGAAAGGTAAAAAAAAAAAAAAAACCTGAAAGCTCACGAGAATTCGGGGAAAAGCCAATTTGGTAAATCGCAACTCTCCCTAAAGGCAAATGCGTGAAAGGGCACCCAGTTAAGTAATATATACATGAGTGTACTGCGAGTGAAATATCAGAACGTCGACCCTACAAAATCGATAATTCAACTGTGGAGAAATGTGCACCGTGAACTTTACCTTTACATCTATATATTCACATATATAAAATCAATATATAAATAATTTGATATGTAAAATTGTATATTTATACAAATTAATTGATAATTAATATTCAATCAATAATTTATTCAATGATAAATTTAATTTTTCATATTTAATATAATGTAAATAAATCAAAGTATTTATTGAGTTGAATAATTATTTGAGTTTCATTAGTCACCATAAGAATTTGCTGTCAATATAAATATCATTATATACACATATAATATATCTACAAGACATTAGTGAGAAAGTTTGTTGATGGTAGTATAAGTTTATAGTTGTACAGTCTGTTGAGTTGTCAAACGGAGGTTCATAACCAATAATTCATTGAGATGACAATCAAGTACTCACATAAAACTACCAACAAACTCACAAGGGAATGCATCGGAAATTTCAAACGTCAATTCATACCACTTAGATACCAATCTATATATACCTGAATAATTATATATTTATACTATATATAAATTTAACTTGGACTGATTAGGATCTTTGATGTATAAGCATATCATTTACATTCTGTGATCTAAATCATGAGCTTTCTAGAAATTCCACATTAAAAAATTCATCAACTATAAATAATAATTATTATATCGATCAAAAAAAATTTTTTTTAAAAAAAATAAATAAATAAAAAACAATTTTTTTCGAATTTATTTATATTATTATTTTTTTTTTCTTACAAAATTGCAGAATAACTGCAATAAATTTTTTTAAAAATAATTCTTCACGATATTTTTATTTATTACATTCCAATCCTATATATTGCCATGCTAAATTTTTTTTTGTTTTGTTTTGTTTTGTTCTTTTTTTTTTTTTTTTCGGTTAACATTGACGCTAACCAGCGGTACGGGTTTGGTTTGTTGTGTGATTTTTTATTCCAATCAACGTTTGGTGAATTCCTTGCCATTTACGGCAAAGACGAGATTCTATATATACATGTATATATAGTTGGAGTTATCCAAAACCGTTGGTGGATCGAAGTATGCGCCGAAGAACAAGAGATTGAGGATCGGTGGAAGTTGAGTTCGCGCGCGATCGAAAAAAAAAAAAAAAAATATCCTTTCCTCTGTCGATTCTAGGCGCCCTGTACGTGACTCGAATAATTTTTCAAAACTTGATCTGCCCCGATCGAATGTGAATCTTTGCACATTACATTTGGACATCACGAAAATTTATATATATGAAAATTTTCTTCTTTTCTACGTAAAAATATCGAATATATATGAAAAAATTATATTTAAATTTTATACAAGCACTATCATATTGCACCAATAAATTAAAATATATATTTTCAATATTTATAAATATTTAATAAATAATAAAAATAATATAAAGCATTGAGCTATCATTCATTCGAAACTATTGGAATAAAACAAAAAAAAAAAATCAAAGAATTTTAAGGATAACAAGAGACAATTTCGTGTTATCAGTATTAACGATTTTCACATTTAAGTGGATGTGTACGAGTAGTGAGAATTGGACGATAATGAAAATCGACTTATTGATTTTGCTGAACACAAGAGATAATGGGATTGCCAAATGAAAAAAAAAAAAAAAAAAAAAAAAGACAAAGCTAGAAGAAAGGAACAAAAACGAATTTGATGAATAAAAATAAAGAAAAAAAATATGAATGTGGCGAAAGCAGTAAATATAAAAAAAAAAAAAAACTGATAATTCTACGTGGTATAATAGTAGAGTAGAGAGAAACGATTATACTTTAGTGTCGTGCTACATTCTCCCTCTGTCTCTCTCTCTCTCTCTCTGTTAGTCGATTACGAAAATGAGAGATCACTTTCGTAACACCTTCAGGCGCCATAATTAACACCGTGGTCGCAAAAAACGTATTTTATTGAGGTGGGATAAGAGATAAGAAGATTTGCACGATCACAAAAGCAAGAGAACCCCCAAAAAAAACTGAAAAAAAAAAAATAATAATAATAATAATACCACAAAAGTCTATGAGTTTGTGCTTATTAAACCCAATGAATTATTGCACGTTAATATTACTCGTATCATCCATAAATGCACACACTCATATATAAATAAAAAAATACAAAATTTTCATTAATTCACAGTTTTTATCGAAATTAAATATCAAACTTAACTGTATCCATTACTCAATTGCAAGATCATATAATTAAGTATATATATATTATTAATAAAATAATAACAATGATGATAAAATATAAATATATATATATATATTTCTGGAATATCTAATCGTATATTGAAATCTACTTTAGAGCCATTTCATTATTTTTCCATTGGCACTTTTCTGAATATTCCAACAGCAAAGAAAATCGCTATACTTTTATATCATTTATCGGATTTTTATTCTGTAGAGCAAGTAGCAACTTTGTACAATATCACCAAAGTATATGATGCAATATGAGTGTGTGATGTAACGTAAAGTAAGCGATAAGAGAAGCTATAACACTGACTTTTTATACCAATGCTAAAGTTGCATTAAAGCAATTGGAATTTGTGCACGAGTCATATAATAAAACTTATAGTGTGCACAATACACTAAACATAATCTCAATGTCATTTTACCATCATCCAACTATTATTGCATTACACGTTTATAAACACATAAGGAATATATATACACATTGTATTATAAAATACAAGTTATGTATATCCATGTTGTATCAACAGCCACAGAAAGATATCAAATAGTCTATCCTATCCTCTTAATATTTGATCAGTGACAAACAACTCACTGTTTACCCACATGACAGTTGTTCTCTACCAGCTTCTTTTCTATATGAATACTTTGCATTCACAATAAAATACTCGACTTACTAATGACCACTCTGTCTGTCTGTCTGTCTGTCTGTCTACCCGTTTCGACTTTCTGTGTCTCTATAATTTTGTCAAAATAAAAAATTAAAAAATTTTCCACGAAGAAAATAATTTTTGTTTTGTTTTTTTTTTTTTTTTTTCTCCCAACTCTACAATTATAAATATTATTATACACACTTTGATATTAAAATTAAAATAAATTCAATGTAAAATAGATATATGATGGAAAAAAATTATGTGACACAGCCATTGGAGAAATTAAAAAAAAAAAAAACTCAACTACAGACCACCCAAAAAAAATGACATGGAAAATGGATATATATTTTTTTTTCTTTTTTATTTCGTGAAAAGGAAAAACAACATCGAATGAGTTACTTCACGTTCTCTTTCAAAATTTATACAGAGTACCATAAATAAAAGTCTGGTCCACCCACGTAAAAAAAAAAAATATATATATATATATATATAGTTACAGTGTGAATTCCAGTGTTTTTATGGAGAAGCCATATATGAGATTGCGGGTTTAATCACGACGGGGGGATTCAAAACTTTATACAGGGATGGGCTTATTCAATAACACGTTCGTTTCAAACTTGAAGACAGGAGGAAGAGAAAAAAAAAAAAAAAAAAAAAGACGTAGAAGAAGAAGAAGAAGAAGAAGTAGAAAAAGAAGATAAAAGTGGAAGGAAAGAAAGAAGAAAAGATGTATGTATTTTGAAATTATGCAGGCATAATATATAATATGGGAGTGGTTGGTACAGTATAAAATGTAAGAAAATAAAAGTAAAGGGTGTCCAAGTCTCAAATGGTGTTACATAGTGGCGCCTGCGCACAATATCACAAACCCAACCTATTGAATCTAATATATAATAATATAAATATATACATTATAAAGAAAATTTTGTTGTTTGGAGGGCTTGTCATTCTTAGAATCCTACTGTGGTAATATAAATGATGAAAGAGTAGAATTGCATCACTATGTGACTGAGAAATAAATTTCAAAAAAAAAAAAATAAATAAATAAATAAAAAAATTATCATATTCCTCCCCCACACACACTCATAAGCATAACCAACAAGTCAACCTTTTAAAAAAAAAAAAAATTTCTTTGAAAATATATTCATTTTCACTTGTATGATTTATATTAGTAAATAAAACTAAATATATTATTATAATTTTTATAGTTTGAAATATATATATATCTATTATATATACAATATAATGAACAGAAAAAAAAATATTATGATCTTTCTATGTTGACTTATGCGGAAATAAATTTTAACCTAATCGTCCATCTATTTCCCAAGAATAATCGAGCGGGTTGGTAGCCCCCTTGGGCACTTCACGAACCATTGACCCTCTCGCAGAGTGCACGTGAGAGAGGTGGTAGTGTGAGTGAATGAGCGAGAAAGAAAATAAGTTAGAGAAGACCGCGCGTGGAAAACCCAGAGAAGTTTCACGATCGAGCGGGGGGTCATTTGGGTCTTGCACGAGTCGAATACAAAGCCTCATTAAATCAGTGGACAATAATGAAAATCATAATAATGATAAAAATAATAATATAATGAAGATTAAAAAAAAAAAAATTTTTTTTATACTTCAACAACTCTGAAGAAATATTATTTGAGTATTTAAGTTGAATATAAATATATTATTATTATTTTTTTTTTTTTTTTAATATAAAATTTCCGATTGAAATAAAATAAATTGGTAAAGTGGATAATATAAATATATGTATTTTGTATTGTATATTAGAGTATCGTGATAACTTCTCAGCGGGAGAATATTATATACATCGTTGGCATTTGCAGGATGAGATTGCGTGTTTCTATATCACTTCACTCTCGCACAACTGCCCATTATCCAACTTTGTAGTCGAGTCGAGTGAAACTTTTTTAGTTCTTCTTATTTTTCAATTTTTTTTTTTTTTTTTTTTTTTTTTTTTTTGTCTATTTTTTGCAGAGTGTCGGTAGATATTGACGCAGTGTGAGATGAGTTTGTCAGATACGAATAAAAACTTTCAAATTGCATTTTAGAGTAACAATATTTTTTTATTTTGTTAATTTTTAAATAGTAAATCACAATGAAAATTTGCATTCATTTATTTATTTTATTTTATTTTTTATTATTAATACATAAACGTATGAATGATGTATGTACAAATAAAAAAATAAAAAAATAAAAAAATAAAAAAACAACAAAAATTTCATATGCAGATTAAAATAATAATTCTATTTTGTTTCACTTGGAATTCAATTTTACCAAGCAATTAGAGAGTTGTATTATTTATATTTTTTAATATTTGGCCATTTTATGGTGAAGGAAAGTTTTCTTGCGGTTGATAATCAGAACCAAATATAAAAATATTTTTTTACATGTATTTGTATGCGTTGGAATATAATTCCCACTCCCACATAAATACTGTACCTTGGGTGATATTACGTATGCATTGGACTTGAGCGCACAAGGTAAAAAAAAGAAATAAAGAAATAAAAAAAATAAAATAAAATAAAATAAAATACAATTTCAGGACTTTAAAAGGAATATTCTCGATGCAAGCGTGACACAAAATTATTTTCTCTTTTCTTTGCCAACACTTCTCTCAAGTTTTTTCATGATTATTATTACCATTTATTTCATATAAATGTATAAAAATAATAAATATAAAACCTCAAGGATAGAGCAAACTATATATATTACAATTTGTTGTCGGTAAAATAAACAAAAAAAAAAAAATAATAATAATATATTTATAAAATAAAATAAAATAAATAAATAAATAATTTTTTTATCTCCCTCGTTCAATTCTCCAATTCAATAATCCACAATTCAAATCATAAATTTATTGCAAAACAATTTCATAAATTATTACTCGTCATACACAATGTGTACAAAAAAAAAATTGATCCACTCGGGCATGAAAAATAAAAAAAAATAAATAATAAAATGAATAAATAAAAATAAATGTACTCATATGAATATGTATACAATTATATATATATGTGTGTGTATATAATTTACGCGGTACGCGTGAATCCTCACAGACACGATGACGAGGAGAATTGGCGCGGTGCTTTCACGTGCCACAGATTCAATCCGTGGCTGAGGTACCATCGTCATGCGGGAGTTCATTATGCATGTCCGCACTATAACTACACCGCAGAATTGAGCGAGTGTACACGCGTACAAACAACTACACACATTACACACTCATTCATATACATATATATATAAAGATGAATGCACTTTAGGAGACGTGAAGAGAAAAGGGGCTGGAGTATGTATAAGAGGACGAACATAACTTGACAGAGGTTTGTATATATATATAATTTAGTTAAAATTACTCGTGAATATATGTATGTGTATGTGAATATATTTGAGATGATGCGTGACTACGTATGTGTGGAACACGTGGTTAGTTATAAACCTCTCTCAGTAGTTTGCATAGGTTTGTTTATCCCACTAATGCTGAATATAAGTACTCGGGTTGCATATATGACTATAGTCATTGTATTCACTCTGCCAAATACATATATATATATATATAAATGACAATAATGTCTCGTATTTATCTATCCATCCGTCAACATAATCCACACAGTTATATATAGATATAGTTGACTTGCATGATGAATCACCATCTGTTCACTTTGAAATTCTCTTGTTTATTTTGATTGCATTTATTGTTTGCAAAATAGACAATTGAAGATTAAATAATACATTGCAATTAAATATCTAGTGTATATACATATATAAATATCATTATTTATTAATTATTTATTACACATTTGAATTATCGAAAAAAAATTGTAAAAAAAAATTAAAATTAAAAAAAAAAAATTTTTTTTTTTTTTTTATAAACGATTTATCATTATTATCACTACTATATTTTTGTCTCGTATTGTTTCAGTATTTTTTGTTTTTTGGTTTTTTCTTTTTTTTTTCGTTTTTTAGACAGAGAGAATTAGTATGCAACGGGACATGGCTTATCGCCATATTTACGACTCAACTCAACGTGCACGGAGTTTTTTTTTTCCACTATAGGATTCACAAAGTCTGTCTGCAAAGCGTAAACAACTATAAATAAGAACATAAAAATATATGTTTTAAGTGAACACTCGTACTCATTTCAATACAGGTGTATATATATATTTAGGATATATGTGAATGTGTGGATAGATAACTCGTGTTTTATTTTTCATCTCTCTCTCTCTTTCTCTCTTTTTCTGTCTATTTACTTGTATTTATGAGAATCAACGTCATCGTAGTTGTCGACATGACGGTCGTCACTGCGATTGTAAAATACACATGAAATACACTATACCATCAGAACTTGGTGCAGTAGAGCGAATGATTTTTCGCTGTTGTGCACTAGTAGTTTTTTTTTTATATCGCCGACTCGTTAATTTTTTTCAGTGAGACTATTAGTAAACGAGACAGAAATATCGACAGTGCATCTTGGAATGGAATTTTAAATATTATAGAAACAGAGCACAGACGAGATATAATAAATAAAATATTTTTTACACGTTTATAAAATTTTTTTATTTCATGTAAATTCAATGAATAAAAATAAATATAAAATATCACTCCATTATTTTATGTTGAAAGTGAAAAATTATGCGGGGGTGTTTTTTTTTTTTTTTTTTTGTATTGCATTGAAATTATGTTGAAGGTAAAGAAAAGAAAAAAAAATTTGGGAAATAATTTATGGTAATATTAATCAAAAAGATATTCACCTACATCATCTTTGAGAAAAATTTTAATTCAACTTCATCAATTATGTAAACAAAAAAAAAATACATATACACAATTATTACAATTATTTCCACGTGTAAAAAATATTTTGGTTATATGAGAAAACAAAAATGAAAGGTGATAAAATTTACAGGATGCAAAAGATTCGCAAATAATTACTCATTACAAATAATTTACCAGTTATTTTTGTTCCCTACATTTTATTCATTTCATCCATTAATTATTATTATAATTTTTTTTTTTTTTTTTTTTTTTTTCAGTTTCTCTTCATTGTACAAATTGGCTTGTGTATACCAGTGAAAATGCACAGTAAAATTAAGTTTATTAACCCGTGGTCGAGTTGGTTAGCCACAAGCTCCTACCACATTCACGAACAGGCGAATTTTCAACCGGGTAAAATGAATCTCCAATGTCATCTGTCTGTTCCAACCTCTCACCCAACCCTTTCCCTCTCACATTCTATTTATCCCTCTTTCTCTTCATCTATCTCAAGAGCCGTTATTCATCAAGAGTTTTGTCACATTCACCCATGGCCAGGAAAATTTTACAAAACTCATTCCAAAAACACACCAATTTTCCACTGAATACTATTTTACTTATGTTCCACTATCCCCCAAAAATTTCTCATATTCATATAAATCTAATGAATTTTGTAAATAAATCTATAGAAAAACATGAAAAAAATTTTTTAAAGGAAAAAAATTAAAAAATTCACATATGTAAATTTTTTTTTTTTTTTTTCCTTGATAAACTTTTAAGAACATTTTTAGTTAAAATAAACTTTTCTGAAATATTATTTATAGTTTGTATTATACATATATATATATATAAGTAGGTAAACTCTGTTAAATGATGACAAAAATTCTTCAAGCGTACTCAATAATTTTCCAGTAAAACTTTTTTGCCTGTTCAACGGATTCTCCTTTACAAAACTTTTTCATCTTCTTCATCACTTTTCCTTCATTCACTGTTGTATAATCGGTTCATCTCTCTCTATCTCTCCCTCTCCCCCCCACCCTCGTTCCTCTCACCCTCTCTCTTTATCCTATCTCCTACCATCCACACCCCCTTTTCATGGAATGTCTCGTGATATCTTGACGGTATAAACGCAGTAAACTTCGACAGGGTATTTCCAATCGTGTTGGAATTTACTTCTTATCCAACATCCACTTCATGATCGATAGCTCCACACAAATACACACACACACACATATATATATATACATATACACGTATATATATTCTAAAAGACAAAACATTCACAGAATTTATCACATATTAAATAATAACAAAAATATCTGAGAAAAAAAAAAAATTAATAATAATATTCAACTTTACTTTATACGATAAATAAATGAAAAAAAAAAAAAAAAAAAAAAAAAAAAAATCTTAAAGATTCTAAAAAATTCAAAAAAAAAAATGTTATCATGATATATGTTCATGTTGTAAAAATTTATTACTTGTGAAAATAATATTTAGAGCAGAATATGAATATATATATATATTTTTTTTTTTTACTGCAAATGATCGTGAATATTTTTATTACCTATCGCAATCATTGACGTCTGCTTGTCTGTATTATTATATACATATATTCGCATATCTGTCTGTTAATCGTGTGTGTGTGTTTGCGTGTTTAAGTACTCAGGGGAGAGAAAGATATATAAAAAGAGAGAGAGAGAGAGAGAGAGAGGGAGAGAAACACTACACACACGCATTTACTATATAATGGTGAGTGCAACAAAGACCAATGAACTAAACCGAGAAGGAAAAGAAGAGAGAGGTGTCACGGGCGTTCACACACGTGGGCAAACATGAAATGATGATGGGGGATGTGAGTGGGCAAAACGAGATAACCACCGCAACTTGAAAGATATAAATGTGAAGATATGAGTAAATTTGAAGAGGACATGTAATTTAATCGTAAAAAAAAAAAATAAAAAAATTTCAAATTTAATTAAACAGTATTTTGCTATTTGTATAAAAATTGAAAAACAATCAGTGAAAATCAATAAAATATTTACAAATACTTTTTTATTCATATCCATATCTATATATTTTTTTTTTCCTTGAATTTTTATTTTTGTGCTCAAATCAGCGGAATGAAAGAAAAAAAATAAAAATAAAAATTCTCGCCTGCAAATGGAGTTGAAGTAAAAAAGAAAGAAAAAAAAAACTCCGAAACGTGGCAATGAACGCTTTAAATTACACGAAACTTGATCGAGGCAACGAATGTCAAAGGTAGAGAAGTAAAGCGTCATGTTCACACATAATGGGGTACCTACTTCAAGAACGTATACCAAACATATATATATATATATATATGCAATGTTTGCGCATTGCATTCCGGTAGGGCTTTCAACGCCCTCTCACCGTTGAGACGAGTGTGAATAGTGCATGGTTGACTCTGTTTGCTATTGACGACTACACCTATATGGTAAATTTATACCACAAGTGTAAGCAAAAAAAAAATATATATATGTCATTGCCCTAACGCAAATTTTTTCACATCAAATTATTTAATTGAAATAATATATCAATTTTATAATTGAATTATTTTATCGACAATAAATTTTTCATATCAATTATTTCATGTAGTATTTTTTTTTTGTTGATAAAATGAAATAAGCAATGAATAATACGAAAGAATTATGAATAAAAGTGTCATAGTAAATTGTCAACCACTTGTGAAATATATAAATGAATTTAAAAAAAAAAAAAAAAAAAAAAAAATGAAAAAAGAAATATATTAAAATATTATAACGACCACTTGGCAAAACCGGTAAAATAACTTTGGAAAACCGTGACCAGGGAGAAAAACGATAAAGCACGTATCGTTTATATTGAGTTTCACCCAACTTTTACCATTACAAACGTCACGTTGAATTGTATATACGTTCTAGAAGTACATATGTATATATATATATAGGTAAACTGTTGGCCAATTCAAGTTGTGATTTTTTTTTTCGCTCAACCCTTTAGTTTTTTATTATTTATAGTTTCTGCCGTGAATTTGGAATATTAACTCGTGCAATTCCACATTTTTCGTATTGTAAATGAAAAAAAAAAACAAAAAAACAAAAAAATCAGTCAATAAAAATATGTATCAATGGCAATATAAATTTATACGATGAAATATTAATTTATAATAGTGATACTCATCAATTTTATTTTAACACACAGTCAAAAGTTATGAAAAAAAATTTTTATGATAAATAAACAGTAAAAGAAAGAAAATATATATTTTTTTCCATTACACTCTACTGGTGAATGGCACATTTTTTCTTTTTTTTTTTTTTTTTACTTCATTATTTATTACCCACAGTTAACCAACACTTTAAATATTCACACACATAATGAGATCGAATTTCAGGCGATTTTTTGCTTTGGTGGGCGAAATTTTTCAATAAAATAAATAAATAAAAAATTATCAAATAAATGTACAACAAAATAAAAAAAAATATTGCAATTCGATTTTTTGTATTTGTTTTTTTTTTCCCTCTCTTATTATTCTATCTCACTCTCTCTTTCCCTCTCATTCTTCAAGATCCTTGTCACAAGTCCAGTGATTATTTATGAAGTTACCGGCACGTGCACCTACGCGCGAAAACGCGTGGGCACACGCGCACGCGAGGTAGAAATACGCCCATGCAGTGTCCCACTAACAAACTCTCATGAAAATCATATACAAATATACCTACAACAACATTCACAATGAAGGATAAATGATTAAATCGTCAAATAATAATTCCAACTTTGAATTATATTTCACTGATATATTCCAGAATTTTTTTTCGTTTATTTTTTATTTTGCATTTACAATTTCGATTTAACTTTTTTTCAATTTTTTTTTTTTCTTGTTCTTCTTCTTTTTTTTTTCTCTTTTATCTTTTACCATACGATATCATGTGTATTTTATTTCCATCAAATTTCATCTCACGATTTTCACACAATTCTCACAAGAAATATATTTATATATATTTTTTTTTTTTTTTCCTGCAAGTGACTTGACCCCTCAACGTGACACGACAATGCTCTCCTACATATCACTGTACTTATACATATATATATGTATACAAGTATATACGGATATATATTTGCTTTCAAGAGAAAAACGTAACAATATAAACCAAAGAAGGGAGAAAAAAAAAAAAAAAGTTGCAGACATCCAGAGAATCAAGAGTAGTAAGAGAGAAATAAAGAAAGCGAATAAACATTTATTTTTACAGCTATCGAAATTCCGATACGTATATTTTGTTTTTTTTTTTCTTTTTTGTCTTTTCATCCATTCATTGTTTACATTAAACATCTAACAATAATATTATATATAAAATTAAATCTTAATTGCATGTAGAATAATCAATTTTTGCCTCAACACACGCAAGAAAAGAAAACAAAAAAAAAATATAATAAAGAATAATATTCGACTACGAGTAATAAATTGATGTGATGAAATGTGAAAGATTTTTATTCTATTGGTAATGATGTGTCGTTTGAAATTTCTACACGATATATAATATATATTTATAATGATTTAAATAGGAAAATCAGACAGATAAAGTTTGCATGAATGAAACGTAAGAGGAATGGATTCAACGACGCGTACAGGATAATAAACTTCCTCATAATCTTCATCATGTTCCACACCCTCTCTACACACAATACGTCTCTCCTCCCGATATCTCACTACTCTCTCTTATTTAATAAATATATATATATATATATTTCATCCGCTTTTACGCTTTAATTAATCCAACATTTGCTTGAATTCCACGAATTTTGATATCTACAAATTTTCATTTAATATTTAAATAAAATTCAATGATAATAATAATTTAATCTATCAATTATAATTTTTTCCATTTCAATTTTAATAATAAAAAAGAGAAACTAAAAAAAAAAAAATTATTAATCATCGATGTGTGTATTTGAAAATTAATACTGAATATTAATTTAATATCAGGTGCAATTTAATATCAAGTACAAATCAATAATTTATATATAACATCCACCCTTCATTCCATCGTATAATTCAAATAAACACACAATATTATATAGGATTAAAATTTATGTATAAGAGAATTGAAAGTTAATAAACATCAACTCGTTTCTATAATTCCGTCACACGCGCACTATATATTTATATTTTTTTTTTTTTAAATCTATTTTACATACGATATTGCGTATGTAAAAATTCAACGCAAGGTGCAGCAATTTTTTATTATTATTTCATATAAATATATATATATATAACTATGTACACACCTATGTACACAATTCACGATTCATATTTGTACTAATATAATCCTAATCGATGAAATACTGTTGGTAATGTATATATATATATATATATATTGTGAATGGATATGTGAATAAGATATAGAGAACGATGAAAATCCGTGCGTGGTTGCATCTAGTTAAATTTGCTAATGCTGCAGGACATGTAGAATATATAAACGCCAACTCGCACTCGCTGCTGTGAAATGCAGGTAAATCGATACTCTCACTCCCTCTCTCCCTCTCTCCCTTCCTCCCTTTCTCCTTTCCTCCTTCATGTCCCTTTGATAACCGATCGATTCAAAACTCCGTGTATGTATATATTGTATACAATAACATATATAACAACCGCGCCTACTTTCATGCGTGATTATGTTCTTTCAATTTATTTTATTTCATTTCAATTTTATTTTTATTTAATTTATTTATTTATATATTTTTTTGTTTATTAATAGATAATATTACGTGTCTATTTTATTACATCAATAATTTTTGAAATGAAAATCAGAAAAAAAAATTGAAAAAAAAAAAAAAAAAACAAAAAAACTGTATTTCTACACAATTAAAAAAATGAATAAATGTAAATTATTAATATTAATTAATGTAATGTCTATATTAACAGACTTTTTATTTTTCATTATAATTAATTTTTTTATTACCTTTTTTTTATATATATATATATATTTTTTTTTTTTCCCCCTTGGTGATATTTCATTATTTCAATATGGATATAATGAGAATAATTTCTTTTTTTCCTTCTTTATTATTATTATTTTTTTTTTATTATTTAATGATTCAAGCAGATTTTTACGCAAGCTTTATGATAAAAGCGTGATGAGGAAAAAAAATTAAGAGAAGTGAAGAAGTGAGTGTATAAGGAAGAGAGGAAATACGGCAAAAAATAAGATGAAAAAAAAAAAAACCAAAAAAAAAAAACGTGGATACTAAAATAAATTTGTACCTTTGTTTCAACAATATACCCAAGTTTACAGAAATTTCGTGCAGTCTTTTTCACCATTTGCTTTCTCTCATTTATAAAAGAATTGAACGGGCAAACGTGAAAATGTTTTTTTTTTTCTTTAGTTATACTCTTGAGAGGAAAAAAAATAAAAGATAAAAAAAATAACGAAGAAGAAAAATGGGAAAAACGTGCGATCAAATGTGAATTATATTCATGCAATAATTTTTTTTTTTTTTTTTTTATATCTACTTGATATGTTATTACACATATACACATGATTTACATACTGGAAAATTTTCCATTTGAAAAAATATACTGGAACAAAATGAAGAAAAAAAAAAAAAAAAAATTACAAAATTATAGTAAAAATATAAAAAAGAAAAGAATGGAAAAGAAGAAAGAAAAAAAGAAAAAGAGGAAATAAACAAATGAAAAATTTGAAATAAAAGCAAGAGACTAAATTAAAATACAAAACAAGCATAAAATTCATAATTAATTGAAATATGTTGTCTTGAATATTACTTTATAATACAACGATATACTAAAATTGACTAGAGACAAGTCAATTTACAGTCTCATAAACTCCCAGCTCAATAATCCCCACGAGCATGAACAAAAATTATATATATATATATATATATACAGTGGATAATGTACGTTACACTGTTGGAAAAATAAAATAAAATAAAATGAGAATGAAAATATAGCGAATAGAGAAAATGCTCAAGGGATTTTCTTTTATATAACGTCCTACTATACAGACCATTACAACGAACGATGATGACAACGACAACACTATATATGGTAGAGCAACCCAGTAATTCAGGTGATGCAAAGAAGAAAAGTGTACTTGATTCGTCGCGAGATTCTCTACTGCAACAATAGAGTGTTGTTTGCAATGAGTTATCGATCACCTCTACACTACTCTCACATATGAACACACACGAGTGAAAAAGGATACAAAAAAAAATGAATTTGCCCATATTGTCGTCAATTCGAAAAAGAAAAAAAATATATGTATGTGTAGTGTCTCAGGACATCCACCTCTTACAGTGTATAGATATAAATATATATCTATACGTGAGTGCGTGTGTGTATGTATGTGTAAAAATTAACAAACTTCCGTAAGTTTATATATACGCACATTTGTTAATCTCGTTTGAAGGTGAAGGAAACGGAAAGTCGTGAAAGATAAGTAAATATTCAAGTGTAATAGAACCAGCTGTTGGAAAAGCATAAAAAAAAAATGAAATACAATAAAAACCATTTTTTTTTTTTTATAATATACAAAATATTTATAATTATTAATTTTATTGATATTACTATTAATAATGAATTTATCTTATTTTTAATTTGTGTAAATAAATAAATAAAAATATATTATAAATATTAATTAAATATTATTGTGACAGATTTTTATAAATTTATCTTTTTTTTTTTTTTTTTTTCGTTTATTCATGATCGAAATATTTTCGTGCTCCAAATAATAACTGTCACATTTATTAAATAAAATTTTTTATATGAATAAACCAGGACAAATTCATCGATTATATTTCGTTTTTACTGTCTTGTTACTATTATTATTATCATTTTTTATTTTTTTACTGTTATTAATATAACACTGATATATATTTTTCCATGACAGCAGAATAGAAAGAATATTAAAAAGAAAAAAAAAAGAAAAAAAAAGAGAGGAACAAGAAGTCATAAAATGCCATTATACAATTTCCTTTTTTCTTTTCATTTTTTATACTTCTCACTGTAAAATCTTTATGAGACAAAAAAAAAAAAAATTTGATAAACACAATAGAAATATTAATATGAAGCTCCCGAAAAAAAAAAAAAAAATAAATAAAGAATAAAAATCGCGTTCAACTGAGAATTAATTGTGAAATCGCGTGAGCGCACCTGTCCGTGGTTGAGTGTAATGGCACACACGAGTTTCCAGACTTTTACTGTGTTGGCACGCGTAAACACACACACACACACATGTATTTATTCATCTCCATCAAGTTGAATAACAGCCCCTCCATAAACGCACAGTCCCTCATTGCAATACCCTCACACTCGCACTGTACACATGAATATATACACGAGACATTAACCCTCGAGCCCTTCAACATGCCGACGTCCTCAACACTCATATACTCTTTCTCTCTCTTCTTTTTTTTTTCCCCCTTCACTTTCATTTTCTCTCCGTTTCATGTAAACGTGAAACGTGCATTCGACATATATTACATGTGTGTATGTAAATATACATATAGATGTATAAGATATAGATGAAATAAATTGCAAGAGGATTTCAACAATGTAAAAATGAGTAGAGCACACACTACTTGAGGCCACAAGTTGAGGGTAAGAGAGATGGACTTTACAAACATTCACGATAAACCAAGTGATGGAAAGAGGGTGGGAAAAAAAAAAAAAAAAAAAGACGAAATACCGACTAACCCCAGTATTACATACGATAATTTTACGGTGCAAGTTTATATATGTACACAAGTGTTTAAAGATTTTGAAATAAGTCATGTAAATTGATGCGATGCAAACACAGTTGGTAGACATATATTGAAAATTTACATCGTAAAGAGAAATTTAAAAAATTAGAAAAAAAAATAATAATAATAAGAAAATTATGAAATTGAATTAAAATTTTTTTTTTTTCTCTTGTCTATCATTCAAAATTGTATCGTTGATTTATTGAATATTCTATTATCATGTATCGTATTATTTAAACAATATATATGACACTTATTTGTGTGTGTGTGTGAATGTGGATATGTGGGTGTTTGTATTGTTAGGATTGTGAGGCACGTGATATGTAAGGGAGTAAAAAACTGGAGGAGAAAACGGGGGTGGAAAAGAAGAGAAAAAAATAAATAAATAAAAGCGCAGTGCCAAAAGGGGATTGTGGTATTGTTCGACGATTAAAAAGTGACTTGAGGCGAGAAAATTTATATATATATATAAAAAGAAAAAAAAAAAAAAAAAAAATCTCGTGCACCCCTTTCCATTTGACATTTTATTCGCTCGTCGTAACTTGAATTTGAACTAAAATGAGCCAAGGGACTCTTTATATATCTATATTTTTTTTTTTGTTCACTCTCTATGTGTATATTTCTTCAAACGTTTCAATAATAAAAATTAAAAAAAAAAAAAAAAATTAATAAGAAGAAAAAGAAGAATAAAGTAAAAATAAATGGTGGAAGACCAAATAAAGTTGAACGGACAATGTGCATTGACTATACGTATATATTTCTATCCATTCGCAGAGTAGATTGTGCAATTTTCACACTTTATTTTTTTTTTATAGTAATAAAAAGTGCAGGTATCTCACAGAATGATCCATGTAATTTAAGATTGAAAAAAGATGAAATAAATAAATAAATAAAATTAATAAAACAGAGAGAGAGAGAGATGTAAAGTTGAATGATTACTCGAATAAAGAGAATTGTTATAACAATAAAAATTCAACTGAAAATTATACTCTCACTACGCAGAGTAATATTTATTACCAATCCAAAAGTCTTTATCTTTCTCTTCTCTTGCGCGCGTGCACCCCTTGTACTCAATTACATATATATATATATATATATATAAGTGCACATGAAATTGATAAGATGAAACCCGCGAGTGCGATATAACAGATAATAATGTAAACTTAACTGTTCTCAATTAATTAGATGAAAGTAAACAGACAGACAGACAGACAGACAGACAGACACACACACACACACACTCGCATACACATCTGTCACATCGATCATAAAAATAGAAAGAAAAAAAAAGAAGAAAAAAAAAGAAGGGGGAGAAGAAATAAAATAAAATATTTAAAAAAATGATAATAATAATAAATATCGGGATGAGTCGACATATTTACACACGATAGAACATCTCAATTCGACTACTGCCTATTAAAAAAAATATCAAATATCAAAAATAATAATAATAAAAATCAATCCTTTATACACATTAACACATCTATTAACATAAATATCCCGGTATATATACATATAATCATTGCTATGCGCATCGTTGTTAATTCAAAATATGAAACGGGAATTTTGAAGAAGCTCTTGAAAATTAAACGTGAGTGGATTCACTTAAAACTCCTTCTATTTCAATATAACGTCATATATATATATATATATTTTCTTTATTTTATTCTCAGTTGTTCCGTAAATTTCTTATTACCTTTCAGTCTTCCTCTCGGTATTATTTTACTCCGTCTGTCCTGCTATAAAATACACGTTATATATACAACAACCGACTGGTGTGTCTGTGTTTCCGCGTGTAAGTGCGCGCGCGCGCGCGTGGCAACCACTTTAGGACTTATTTTTATCGGATGTTTTTTTTTTTTTGTCTGGGCGGGCGAGTACGCCAAACGCGAAATAGGGTTGTATATATGTGTATATGTGTGTGTATATTCCCTATTGCACAAATACGTTTAACCACGCGGACAAGAGTCTACACGCGTGCACACGCGTGGCGCACGCTTGTCATATTTTCCGTTTATACACACTGTCATGCTCGACAATATTTCCCAATGATATATCAAATGTATTTATAATATATTATATTTTGTTCTATTTGAATTCAATTTAAATCTATCAATGTTGAATAGTTTTTTTTTTTTTTTTTTCTCCTCCTTCTTTTATTTATATGATCAAAGCCGAAATTTCTATTTTCTATTAATAGAAATATTGACGTTAAGTATTTTAACGGTACTAATTTATATATACTCGTGTACACACGCACACACATGGCAATCAATAATATTTTTTATATATCAAATATATTTGATAAATTTTTTTTTTGTTTTTTACTTCCAAATCGACTTCCGTTTACGAGTTCATTATTTTACTGATAATATTACGTTTCCAGTCGTGAAAATAATTTAATTTCAACAATATCACGTACAGTTGTTTTTTTTTTTTTTTTTTTTTTTTTTTTTTTTTTTTTTTTTTGTAAAGTGAATAGAAATATAGAATTTTTCATCGCTATTTTGCGATTTAATTAATTTCACGAGAAACAAATAATTGAATGTGTGTGAATGAAAAAATTTAAATTTCATAGATATAATTATTAATTTTTAAATTGTAAATAATTAAACATTTAAATCCTTTGTATAATACAATACTTTAATAATATTCGACGAATTTATCGTAAATGAAAGGAAATAAATAATTCAATGTCACTCGTCTCAATAATATAGCACTCAATATTAAATGTGACCCGGGACAAAGAGGATAAAATCAGCATATTTGTGAATTGGTTTACTCTCATATACATACACAAAGTAACAAACAAAAATAAATGTTTGGGTGTTTTTAAATACACTACGTGTGATCGTGATAATTCGATAGAAAATGCAAATCCATGACAAACATTACAAACACGAAAGTCACGACTTTCATTAAAAATAAAACAGTGGTAACGAGTGAAAGAGAAAGACAAAGAGTGTAAGCTAAATATTGGCGTGAGAAAGGTACAAACATGTCACGTTAATTAGTTTAACTTTGATAATTCGATACGATTGCCATTTTAATTGATCAACTATTTGCGATTATATTATTATCAAACACGACATTGGCACAATCAACTTTCTATTTCAATAATTCAAAATATTAAAATTATTTCAGTCTCGATATTATATAATTTTGAATTAATCAAAACAAAAAATAAATAATAATAATACAGGTTATTGAATAGATCGTATAATATTTTTATTCCATTTTAATATTGAGTAAATACGACTGGCAATATAACAGACAAAAGAATCGAATGGTACAAAAGCTATTATCAATTTCAAACAAAAACACTTTTATACAAATATAACAGCACACAGAGACAATTCATTGCTCTGTGCATTTCGTTTGAAGCAAAATAAATACGTGTAGTAATTTCAACTCGAACATTCAACGAAACAGACAAAAATTCGTGCACATGTTTATATACATAAATTTCCATTTGTAACTTGCACTAATTGTTGTTTCGTGCTACTGTTTAATGATAAAGTTAATTATTACGTTTTACATTGCCGTATAAAAAGCAAATTTATGTAAAAATAAATTTTAAAAAAGTAATAATTCAATTACACGTAACAATTACACATCAAAATAATCTTAATTACAACAATTATTCAATTGTAATAATTAAAATACAATTTTAATTAATAAAAATAATTTAAATTTAAAGAATAAATATTTTATTGAGTAAAATTTTATAATTCTCATCAATGCTGTATAAAATTGTGTCATCTGACATTACTGAAAAATATTTAAGCAGACAAAAATAATATTCAAGGTGAGAGAAAAAAAAAAAATTTTTTTTTTTTCACTAATAAAATACCTTCATTTTACACGAAAAAACTCAAGTATTTTATGAACAAAAGAAAAAAGCACTAGTAGACGTAACCATATTAAGAAAGAAAGAAAAAAAAAAAAAAAAAAAAAAAAAAGTAATAAATAAAAATACAAGACAAAACAAAAGTAAAAACGAAATAATAAAATAAAGATAAATCATTCCACTCACCGCGTTGATTATGTGTGACTATTCCTAGAACTCTCCAAATATGCTCTGGATAAACGACAGTGTCAATCGCGTTTTTCTCACTTGTCACTTTATGCGAAAAAAAAAAAAAAAAAAAAAAAAAAAAAATACAAAAATAAATAATAATAATATATGAAATAAAAAACAAAAAAAAAACAATAATTGATTTTTGACACTCGATAATTATTTTCTTTTTTTATCGTTCACTTTTTTACCACGTTATTGATAAAAAATAAAAGTAAAATTAAAACAAACTGCACTCGCGTGGGTAATATCACCGGTGAATATCGAGTATTGTGTAAAATTAATATTGAAAACAGAACGATATTATCACCTCGAGCCGTCATACACAACTGAATGTACAATCTACAGTGTACATGCGTTGGCTCTGCGGCACTCGCGCATGCCTTCATTAAGCGCACGCAGCCCTCCCTTCTTCTTCTTCTCCTTCTTCTTCTTCTTCTACGTCCCTCTGGCCTCCCTCCCGACACTCTCATAAGTCATCGAGGAATTTGTTGACAACGACATCTCCATGTATAACGTAGAAACTTGTAAACACTCAATACATATCCGACGTGAGATCACGTTGCATCAGTAATATATCTACAAATAAAAATACATATATTATATAATGATAAAATCGCATGTTTATGATAAAAAGAAAAAAAGGATTTGGAATATTTATCACACAGGGAAAAAAATGCAATCAATAATGTGTATAAATTGGATGTAATTTTTTTTTTTTTTTTTTTTTTTTTTTTTTTCATGTAAACAAATGTAAAGCCATTTGAAGAAAAACATCGACAAAGTAAATAAGTGGTGGAGTATTTTCATTTTTTATTCCTATTATTTTATTTTTATTAAAATTTTATTTTTTACAAAAAAAAATTTTCTGTTTTTTTATCAATTTCAAAAATTAATCATCAATATAACGTTGACAATTTTTTTCTACGGGTTTTTTTTTCATTATTTGTATCATCACTAATTTTCCATTTTTTCATTAAATAAGTAAATTTGGTGTTTGCATTCCCATAAATGCAACAGAATAATTTCCACTGCCAGGATTATCAAAAACAATTTCATTGTCAACACGCCAATGACTGTATTGTATTTCTTTAAATAATTTAAAACCTAAATTTTTCATTAATTCTTGATTGACACCAGATGAAAATACACCACCAATTGCTGGGATTTCTAATGCAATTGACATTTGAATACATGCATCAATCAGAGCACTTTTTAAATCTTTTTTTTGATAACTTGGATGGACACACACAATATAAATTCGAAAATAAACTTCGCTTTCTAATTTATCATATGCATCAACTTGTTTTATCAATGTATTCGTCAGGAGAATTATTTTTTCGATTAAATCGCCATTCAATATCTTGATGGATAAAGAAAAATAAAAAAAAATATATAGATATATATATTTCATTTAATATAATATATACCAAAACGAGACACTTTAAATTTTTTTCTCACACATCACTAATACCACATGTGCTACTTAATCAATCAACAAACTTGAATACGTGAATATGTATTGCTTCTATCCAAAGCGCTATTAATTCGCGCAATGGCTGTGCCAATAACACGTCCAGTTTTTGAACTGATGGCAACCAGACTCGTAGTATCTTTCATCCACAATTGAATACAATCGAGATAACATTGAGTGGATGTGGAATCTTTAATAAGATTAATTGCACGACACATTGGATCTTCTGTAAAAAAGTGACGCTGTAAATTTAAAATGGATATAAACGTTTTTTTTTTCACTCACATTTTTTTTTTCGCTCTCTTAACTTTTTCATTTTATTTTATTAATATTATTATTATTTTTTTTTTTTTTCTTTTTCCAGTTCAATTTGAATATAAATGCGAGTCTATCACAAATTCATATATTACCTTTATTAAATGCAATACGTCATTGTAATGATGTTCTTTCAAATCTAATATTTTATATGAAACGGGTGCATGCCAATAAAGTGGTGATTTATTATTTTCTATTAATTTCATTATCATCCCATTTTTATTTTCACTACTTGGTACAATTTCTGATTTATCCATAATTACAATTTTATTTATTTATTTATTTATTTATTTATTATTATTTATTATTATTATTTTTTTTTTTTTTCATTTGATATATTAATGTGTTTTATAATTTAGAAATATTATAGACAAATGCAATGTGAAATTTTTATTTTATAATGCAACTAAATTCATTTATATAAGAATTCATGTAACATGATTTATTTTGTATCAATTAATTTTTTCTACTCTCAATAATGCATTTACCAATTATTTTGACCTGCATAATTCTTCACCTCGACTTTCACTTTTGTCACTATTACTCAATTTATATACGTATGCAATAAAAAATTAAATAAAAATCGATGATGAAGTAATGCTGAGTTTTTTCTTTCTTATTTATTTTTTTTTATTATTTTTTTTTTTTCTGGGTATTTGTTTTGATTAGTTACTGACACTAGAAGGTCATTTTTTTACTGACACTTTCTAATTTGAGATAAGAAATAAAAAAATTCATCAATTTAATTTTAAAGAATGTAAATAAATATTTTTAAACTTGATTTATTAATTTTTAGATTTCACTATTATCATCATCTCCGTTAATAATACAGAATATAAAATATACAGTTGACTGCAACACCGACACTTTTCACGGTGGATGTTTGTTACGAGGATTCCTAGATGTCAGGACAAACCTGCCTCACTAAAAGCATGAAAATTTTTTTTCTCAAACTTTTCCCGGGGATTTTCATTTTCCCTTGAAGCAGTTGGCTTCGTCATCGCCCGGCGAACGGAGGGTGAGCTCTTTAGCCCCTCGGGAATGAGGGGTGGCTTTACGGATTGCTCAATGGGGTGATCACCCCTCACGTGCGTGAACCATGATGCTGTTTGGGATCAGCGCGCCATTTTGTAATTCACCAGATCCACAGTAGATTTTCATATTATTAAATATTATTAAAACTTCAACTTTTATATTTCATTTGTGATTATCAGAGTAAAAAATTTTTTTATTTTTTCACGCTAATATTAAAAATTTTAATATATAATGGAATTATTTATATATATACATATCAAGTAATATTAAGTAAAATTAAGAATAAATTTCATTTTTTTTTCTTGTTTTCTTTTTTTTTTTTTTTTTTTTTTTTGTCTATATATATATTCAATATAAAAATGTGCGATAGTGTATATTAACTATTTAATATCGAATATCGTCATCTTGAAATATTTATGATAATATACATGAGTTTATTTTACCATGAGCATATATTTACTATTCAATTGAAAAGATAATTTTACTCTCCTATCATTTTCAACCTCAAAACTTGTTATCTATCGACAAAACGCAGATAATAATTTTCGTATATATAGAAAATTCTTTATTGTATGATAGTGACATATTTTTAACAAGAAAAAAAAAAAAAATTTTAATAAAAGTATATAAATGTTTTGATAGAAAAATTATACATGTCATCAATTATATATTGGAATTATTTCCAATTTACAATACTCATGATATTTTTTTACTGTGATAATAGATAATATCTCGACATAGATTACAAGTAGACAAGGTCATACATATACATATGATATTTTTCAATCATCAAAAAACTAAATCATTAAATCTATATATTTTAAATTTTACTATATAATTATGTCGTTTTACATTCATTATGCACTATGAGTAAAAATAAATGTTTATCTCGCATTAGTGTAATGATGTCAATCATTAAATACAAAATGCACTTTCATAAATATAATTAGTCAAAATATTTTCTATATTATCACACAAATTACGCATAGAACGTTTTTTCAATAATTATTTGAATATAATAAGTGGCGACGCCAATGCCATTCAACAAAATTGATACAAACTTTTACTCATAACTTTCAAGTTTATTTTTTTTTTTTTTTATTTTTTTTTATTTTTACTTACTCACTCGATTATAAACATAATTTTTTCAATTATATCACAGAGACAGTGAACATATTCAGAATGGTAAAAAATAATCGTGTGCAATGGAAGAATATATTTCTATTTTACGGTTGAGAAATTTCTGAAAAAAACTTTTTTCTTTTCTGTTTTTTTTTTTCCTTGTTTTTTTTTTATCTATCAACGAATGAGGAAAAGGGTCCGCTCACGCAGTTTTATCGGTTGCTACAGGCAACGCCGCCTCGAGTACCATCGTCCAAGGGTGAAGTATTGTATGCCTGTGGCCGTTGGAAAAACCACACAGTCGTGCTTGAAAAGAAAAAAAAAAGAAAAAATGTATTCTTGTTAATTTTCCTCTTACTCCATCGTTTTCTCTCGCTCTCATATTCTGTTACGACAAGGCGCACAGAGGAAAAAAAAAAATAATAATAATAATAAATAAATAAATAAATAAATTTTCACTACAATTTCTCTTTCACTTTACAATAATTTCATAAAATTCATCAATAAATAAATTGTATAAAATGATTATAATAATAATAAGTGGATGGAATAAATCACACGATAATTTATAATTTGAATGGTTGACGAATAAAAAACTAGACAAAAGATCATGGTAGTAGATGGTAATCTATGTTAATAAAATGAAATACGAGTAGAGTGAGAGGACGATGGGGGAAAGACAATAATAATAATAATAATGAAGAGAAGAGAAGAGAGGACTTTTCTCTAGGACAACGACTTCCGTGGCATGCAGGGGTTCATCGACCATCCATGGTTGCTCGAGAAAATTCTATGGGGTCGCTAGGACAACCCCCTTGGAAATAAATGAAGGGTGCCATGCACCTCCCCGCCCTCTGTGCCGCCATGAAAACCTAACGGCATTTCAAACTTTCCCAACGTTAAATACGATGCCAACTTCACTATTTATATAGACAGGATTTATTCGCAAAAAAGAACAAAAAAATTCTATTCTTCTATATTTATAATTTTTTTTTTTTTTTTCTTTCTCTGTACGAATTATCTCTATTTTCCACGAAATAAAGATGTAAAATATAAGGAATCACGATGTCAGGATCACTGATCGATATACAGTGTACAGCATGCGCACCTGACTCTCGTTTAATATAATAAAATTTTTTTTTTTGATAATTTATTGATAATTGATTTAATAATAAAAATCAAAATTATCCATTTGCAAATGATTGATTATAACTTTTATTCTTCAAAAAAAAAATTGCCGAAATTTTGTTATCACGTATTCATTTATTTACTTAAAAAAAAAAAAATAAAAAATTTCAATATTATTTATTTATTTATTTATTATTTTTTTAAATTATCTATAAAAATAATACACATGATAAAAAAATTCTCCCAATTAAAACTGTTGACCTAAATTCAAAAGGGGTAACGACCTCAAAAGAGAAAGAAAAAAAGAAAAAAAAAAACAATAACAATAGTAAAACAAAAAAATAAAATAAAATGAAATAAAATAAGAAAAGGAAATCACGGTGAACGAGGGTGAACTCCCTTCTCCTGATCTCTTCTCTCTGAATGGTTTTTTTTTTTTTTTTTTTTTTTTTTCGGCAAATCATTTTACTCTTTCTTTTCCATCTTCTTCCTTCTTCTCCTACTATATTTATTATTATCATTATTATTATTATTTCCCTCTATTTTATTATTATTTTTTTTTTTTTCGCTCAGGTTATATAGCAAATGGTCGGTTTACTCTTTGAATTTTGGTCGATTCGAAACTGGGTCGTCTTACCTGCGCCACAGTAAATAGAATCCGAGAACGATGGAACATATCACATGTATCCCTATATAATATATATATATATATATAAACATGTGTGTTGCATATGTGTGTTATTATGTTCGTAGGTCTGAAATGGATGTGTGACGAGGGTTGCGGCAAAAATTACACTCGCATTCACCTATATAAATTTATCATGTGTTCCACTTCACGTATATAACCACGTATGTACACGCACATACAGGGTCACGCCTCTCTCGTGGTATACAAGGCCAATCTGAGTGCACATGATTTAGATAGAAATATGTGAGTAATACATACTCTATTTATATACATATATATATATATAAAACATGAGAATCCATATAAATCCTACGTAAATTCAGTGTTTCTCAATTAAATAATGATAATAATTGTTTATCAAAAAATTCGAATAATTTGATACGTGAAATAATCATTTTAGATATCTATAAAAAATTATGAAAAGAAAAAAATTCGATGATTAATTATTAAATTTTTTTTTTTTTTTTTTTCTTGGGCAATTTTTTATGAATATAAATAATTTTGACTAGGAGAAATATAGAAAAATATTGAGAAACTCTGCCCATGTGCATAGGGTAGATATGTATACTTGTATTTGTACATACGTGTGTGTGTGTGTGGGTGTGTGTGTGAATTTATATGCTATGTGCGATGTATTTGGACGATGGGGACGTGAGGGAGAATTGGAGACGAGAGATCTCTGGTCTCTCGTTAGTCATTCAAGTCCATATTCCACCCCTTCTTCTACTCTCTATCTCGACTTTATATACTTTATATACATACATGTATATGTCAAGCCCTTGAAAATGATTTTTTTTTTGTTTTTTGTGTGTATGCTGACAACATCTTCCGGGACAATGCGGTGAATTTATTGTTGTCAGTTCAAGAACATATTTAAATTATTATTGACTTTGTAAATAAAAATAATTTTTTCAATTTATTTTTTTACAATATTTTATATGAAGATAATTTTGTATTTTTACTTTTTATTTTTTTGTTTTATTTGTGAATTTTTATTAATGTAAAGGAAACAAACAAAAAATATTTATATACGTGTCGAGTGGAAATACTTCCGGCATTCGGATTATATTGGATGAAATCCAAGTGAATTTACGAAGCCAGTGAGACCAAGGGTAGGTATGTGTTTATATATATATATATATATATATATAGATATTATTTACCCACCCCAAATTGTTGGGTTCGAACGCGCAACGACCTCGCTTCTAAGAATTCAACGGCGTAGGACTCATTTTCTAGGCAATTTTGCAAAAAAATCATAATATTAAATGAAAATATTACAATTTGAAATAAATAAAATTGTACATTTTAGTAAATATATTCTGTACTGTGTACAATCACAGTTATATTCATATCACGAGTGAATGTCATTGAATTTATTATTCTACCGGAAAAAAAAATAAAAAAATAAAAAAAATAAAAGAGAAAGAATAAGAAGAATGAAAAAAAATGTCCTCATCACTGACAAACGTAAATAAGAAAAATAATTCGAACTTTCTTTATCTTCCTATAATTTATTATTATTATTTTTTTTTTTTTGTTGATCGCTGTTTTTCTCTCATTGATATAAAAAATTCACAGTGAATACATCTATATATAAAAATAGGAAATATTCGTGACATATTCCATAGAACTCGCATGTGCACGCATGAAGATCACAAAGGGGTGAAAGAATGAGGGGGATGATTATACACACATAAAGCGTAGAAGGTAAATGTTGACAAAGAATATATCTACGTGGGAGTGTATAAATGCATGTTCACACACACACAAATATATAAAATGAGTAGAAAGATAGATATAAAGAGTGAAAAAGTGGGAGAACGAATGTACACACGTGCGAGGGACGAAAAATTTTCCGATGCCTATATATATATATGTGAAAAAAAAAACAAGAGAAAAAAAAAAGAATAAAATAAATGTAACCCCCTTGAAAGTGAGGGGTTAGATTTGTTTCGAAGGGGTGCGGTGGTTCGCGCGCTTTTCGTGTTGCCCCACGTAACGCCGTCTAATTGGTCGTCACATTGGCAGCCATCTTGCTTATGGGCGTTGCCTCATTGTTAACGCACAGGGGTGAGTCACCCCACGTTTCACCAAGGCAGAATGAAAGAGGAAAACAGAAAACAAAAAAAAAATATATATATATATATTCTACGCCATATTATATAACACAACGACAGTAGTAACGCATCACACCTTCACCTTTGTCTTACATCACATACCACTCACTTCCTATATATATTTATTTATTTAATTGATTTTTTTTTTTTTTTTCCCGTTATTTCACTGTTTGTTAATTGGCTTTTTTCCATGGATAAACCAAAATACATCTTTGGATATATTTTAATGCAAACGGAATTTATATAAATTCCTGACATGTTTCATTTCTCTACCAAATTACTAACGAACTTAATTCACTGAAGGTTTATACTTGTCCTTTCTCTACAATTCTATTTATCTTTACCTCTACCGTCCGCTTTCTCTTGATTATATCTCTCTCATTCACTCTTTTTATTCTTATATTTTTTTCTTTATATACGACCTCACATGTACTATCTCTGTCCCACCTGCCGGAAATCTAGATATTTCTATGCACCGCCTTCTTATATTTCACCCCTTCTTTTTTTGTTCTATTATTTATTTATTTATTTATTTATTTATTTATTATTATTTTTTTTTTCTATCTACATTTCCTATTTGCATTCTGCACTCGGCATGAGACAAACTCAAGTTTCATCTTCATTTCTTCTTTATATCACTTTTTTTTCTTTTTTCTTTTTTCGTCTCTCTCGTTATGTTTGTCACATCCAATTTAATTTATGTCTTACAATTTATCCACACTCTATACGTATTTTTCTCTAACAAATATTTTTTTTTCCTCTTACGATATACTAAATAACGTACTGTGCAAGGTCACCATTAATTGTACAATTATATTTCTCATCAATTTTTATTTATTTATTTTTTTTTTTCTCGATACGATGTAGGTCAAATAATTAGTATCCTTCATATATACACACCGGATGTCGATAACATAAATTATACAATGAAATAAAATTGTTTCACAGTGTTCAATCATTTATTTATTTATTTATTTATTTATTTATTTATTATTATTATTATTAATTTTTTTTTCTTGTTTATCTGTAATTAACAGATGTCACAATAAAAATAAAAATTCACTTTTGTTTTCAATTTGTCATTACAAAGTTTGGGCAATTTCATTGTATAAAATATATATTTTTGATTATATAACTAATTAAACAATGCATTGATGATATAATAATTACATATAAATAATAATATAAAATAAATAGTAAAATGAATGCGTTTCATCGTATGACACAAAGGCTTCCAATATGAACTACAACGACAGTTTATACCAGCTGTCGCTTTTCAGACCTATCGAACGGACAATTTTCCCTCGAGCAGCTGCTCTAGGATCGATTTTGTGTGCGGATAATCAACTCGGTTGTAAACCTGAAAATACTCAAGAGTGAATTTACTTGTGTATATGTATGTACATAGTAAATCAACGTCGTATACACGATACAAGAGAGACTCAAGTAAGAAACACACTCGTCTATCATTTTCCAAATATCATCGTTAACCTATATACATAACTCTATGATAGTTTAACTCCACCATGTCATTGCTATCTTTATATAAATATATATGTATGTATGTATACAATGTCTATGTACAATTTTTATATATTTGTCTTATAAAAATTCCCGAGTAGACGTTCTGAAGAGGACGTGATTGAACTTGGAAAGATTCGAACCTGAGAGATGGAAAATAAAAATAAAAAAGTTTTTACAAAATTTTTTCGTACGATAAGTAAAGTAAAAAAAAATATATATATATATAAAATCAGAGAATATGTATAAAAGATGTGGAATAAGAAAAGATAAAATGAGATGAAGATAAAGGAAGAAAAATTGAACATACAATATTTTTTTGTAGATTTATTGGCTTGCGCTTCATGAATATATTTTTTTCAAAATTCTAAATCTTATTCAACAATTCGTATTAATGATAAATTTTAATTAAATAAATTGTATGATAAATCATTGATTAAATGTATTATCGATTAAATTGAATTCAAAAAAAAAAATTCATATAAATATTTGTGTGGACAATGGGTAAATAAATAATAAAGAAGAAAGAAAAATCACAGCGTAATAATGTCGGATGCACGATACACAACGCACGTGTATGCATCAGTAGTAAAGTGCATTACCCCCCACTTAAAAAAACCCTCATCATAAAGACACGAATGTGTACGTATACAAAGAATGTGGTAGCCATTTCTCCCACTCTAAATATATTCATTCTACCAATCCGGTGTTACGATTGCGCGCGATTCACGATGCAACCACAACTTCAATGTATATAGACATGCACTTGGGCTTTCATTGCGATCGACATATATATATACGTACACGAATAAGCGAGAGGGAAAAGAGATGCGCGTCAGTGGTGGGGGGAATGCATCGGCACCAGAGAGAATGGCAAAAAAAAAATGAATGGGGGAATATACACATACATATATATATGTTCGCATATTCGCAATGTGTCTATATACGCGCGGAAAGTGCTGATAGGGCAACGTTTTACTGAGAGAGGGAAAAATTATCTTCGCCACTGGCCAATCCCAATTGGAGCACCAGCTATACACGAAATTTTTTTTTCTTTTTTTTTTTTTTGTGCGTTATTATAATGTAAGTATATACATACATGCGGGTGTGTGTGTGTGTGTGTGTGTGTGTAACTGTGTGAATGCACATTTGAGACCGTGGAAAATTGTCCAAATAGAAATGTATTGAAGGGAGTCATATCAATTTTTTTTTTTTTTTTTTTTTTTCATTGATATGTTCAACGTTCGATGAAACTTGAAAAGTTTTTATTGTTCGTTTTACAATCTATATATATGTGAATAAGTATAAATAATAAGGAGGAAGGGGGGAATTTATGTAGAATTTTGAAGTAAATGATGTGAAACGAATTTGATGTCTATTATTGAAATATAAAATTTATAGGAATTATATTTCATTCTGTGTATTCAGTATTTTTTGTTTTTTGTTTTTTTTTTTTTTATATTTTATCAATAAATTTGGATTTATGAAAGAATTATAATGAAATTGACGAAAATGAAAATGTTAATGATGGTAAATGTTGTTAAATTGTAAATATGATTTATGGGAGAAGTATTGAAAGTAATAAAATAAATTTATAGTAGTGACACCATCATAAAACCGCCATTTTTACGGTGCAGTCAAGTTTCTTTTATGGGATTGGTGCATAACAGTGTGGATGCACATTTAACAAATGACCAAAGACTCAGGAGTAAATGATACACAAATAAATGACACACAATATAAACATATAAATTATTCTTTTTATTCATATTGTTTTTGTTTCACTTTTTATTTTTCCCACTTTCCCACTCTACACACTCTCAAAATGTATATTTGTATATACACACTAAAAGTCATAAAACAACTTTTTTTATTTAATTTTTTTTTTTTTCTTTTTTTCTACTCGCCGGAAATGAAGTTTTTTTTATTACCATAACCGTCAAATATAATCTTATACCAATGACTATACACAGATACCATAAACTTTTAAATGAGGGAGTAAAAATTTCAATGATATTCATTCAAATGACTTTTGCAAAAGAAAGAGAAAAAAAAATAATAATAATAAAATAAAGAACAAAAAAATTGGATTAATACATATATGCACTACGTCAATTGTTCAGTCGACCCTTTTTTTTTTTGTTTCATTTCACCATCTCACAATAAAGAATATAAACAACATCATAAATAATTTTTTTTTTCTGTTCAATTTTTTTTCACATTTTTTTTTTTTTTTTTCAAGAAAAAAAATATCAACCCAAACATTCAACCCCGTGAATTTATACCTAAAGGGTTTTTATGCAATAAAAATCTGCAATAAAATTCTAAATATTCAAAGTATTATTTATATACACGAAAGATATAGAGAGGTATATTTTCCCCCATCTACTTCTTAACCTTTCCATTAACAATAGTATAAGTGTACAAAATAAAATGTGAAGGAAGAAATGAAGTATATATATATACATGCACACATGCATAAGGAAGTTTAGGTATAGGTGTATACATGTACGTAATAGGTATATAAGGAAAGATCGCGCGGGTTTTACTTGCCACTTCAAAAGAGAACACAACGTGCCTGCCCCTGAATTTTGTCATCGTTGGATCCTCCGTGAGATCAAATTCTTTTGTGTTACCAAAAATAAAAAATAAAAAAATTATATAAAAAAAAAAAAATTTTTTTTTCTTCCGATTTCACAGCGGGTATAATGGATTCCGTGATCCTTTAGACGCGCTCGTTATCCCGGCATTCGTAACGGTTGCAGCTGTCCCGCGCGAGGAAATGCGAAATAATGAAAATAAAGAAAAAGATGAAGAAAAAAAAAAACAAAAAAAAAAAGGGAGAGCGAGAGAGGTAGAGAGATAGTGGTAGAACGACGAGTGTGAGCGCGTGTGAGAAAGAGAGATAAATAAAGATGAGAATGAGAGAAGTCAAGGATATATTTGAGAGTGATAGAAGGACGAGAAAAAAAATATATATATAATTTTACAGATCATTCACTTGTATACGACTTCATGTAACACTTTTGGTGATTTAAACAAAAAAAAAATAAGTGTATTTAATTAAAATTATTAAAAATACTATTGAAGTATGAATTTTGTTTTTTTGTATTTATTACAATTGATGTAAAATAAAAGTGAAAAAAAAAAAAAAAAAATGTAAATTAGATAATGAGTAAAAATAGAATATGAAATAAATTAATGTCAAATGTGAAAAATGATTTACTGGTATAATAGTACATATATATTTTTGAGAATTTGTAAATATTCAGTGTGGGTTGGATATATTGTATTTTTCCTCAGGCCTTCCATTCGGAGATATATGGTAGGGGCAGAAGGATCATTGAGGCGCAAAAGGACGAGGCGGTATGTGGCAATGCCAGCTGCACGAAAGTCTAAACGCCTGAGTCTAATACCAATAGAACCCAACTGCTCGTGATAGTAGAGAGTGGCGCAGGTTTTGTGCCATGAATTTACTACAGAAAAAGAGAAAAAAAAAAAAAAAAAATGCCATAAACTATATACCTAAATAGATAAGAGTTGCATTGAAATATTTTCATATCCATCTTGTCCAAATTTTCCTTTGTGTTGGAGAAAAAAAAAAAAAAAAAAAAATTCAATTGAAATATATCTAAAACCAAATTTACATATATTTTTTATTTTATTTTCGACATCAATGATTATTACAAGTGCAGATTAGGTATTCAAATCTGTGACAGTTATATATTAAATATGAATAAATTTTTTAATTTGGCCTAGAAAAAATGAATCCCTCTAGCGACAGATGCGAGACGAACTATCACCCACCGGGAATATCCATGAGGATACTGCAGCTGCTGTATGGGCAAGTTAGAATTCGCCTAAATTTTATGTTACCGACTGTATAATCTCAATAAAATTTCATTGATTATTATTAAATTTTTTTATTTGTCACACAACTTGGGACGAAGCACAGGCCCCAGTATTATTCCGACAATTAATTTTCAAAAGTATTTAATATGTATATATTTTTTTTTTTTTTTTTTTTTTTGTCTCAAAGAAATATTTCTTTCTCTATCTTTTTTCTGATAAGCTTGAATAAATATTAACTGTGTTTATTCAATTCATTCATTGCCGGATTTTCAAAGAATGTGTGAACAAGAAATAAAGTAAAAAAAAAAAAAAAAATTGTAAGTATTGGATACGTGAATATATCGAAACAGTCGTTGTGTGTTTGCAATAAAGAAGATTACACATACGTAAGTTTGAGGAAAGAATGAATGTAGAGCACATGATCATATAATGTAAAACGTAGCAGCTGCGTCTATTCTGGGATTTTCAAAGCATTTTCATTTTTCCCTAGGGCATACACCCTCTGTTTTGCGCCCTTACAAACCAAAAAAAAAAATATATATATATATATATATATATGTATGTACGGATCCCATGAGAACATAGACAAAGTTTAGGAGAAAAATCGTTGCACATTATTCTTATAACGCAGTATTAAATTTATACATTTACGCGAAAAAAAAAGGAAAAAAAAAAAATTAATAATAATAATAATAAAATTGTGTAAAAAAAAAATATTTTGAAATAAATTTTTTTTTTAAATTTGATACATTAAATCACAGAATTATTCGCTTCTATAATTAAATCATAAACTGTAGACATAGACATACGTCGTCAATTTCATTACACATTCGATCTCACAAACCCGCACATAAATCAAATAATTTCTAAACCCAACGGAGGGGTCGATTGGTGATTCTAAAGTCAAGAGTGATATTACACGGGGAAGTGAGAATAAAATTTATATATATGTATATATATATATGAGGAATGATGGATAGGCAACCGGAAAAACCGCCAACCACATCATTCAATTAAAGTTGAGTGGACCCTTAAATTAAATCAACATCCATATATTTACCGTAGTGTAAGTAAATATATACACAATGTGACATAAAAAAAAAAATTGAACAGTACATAAATCCATTAAAAAATAAAATCCATATATGTATATATTTTTCATATATATAAAATTTTTTTTTTAATATACCAAAAAATTAATTTTTCCAATTTATCTATTTTACTTTACTCCCCTCCACATTCATTTATTTATATATATATATACATATATACATTTTAATGTAACTAAACACATGAACCCCTGTCACGACGAGCTTAGCTATTTTTTTTTTTTGTTTCTTTTTGGTTTGCTCAAGCAAATCGTTTGCTATGGGAACACCCTGTGTAGATGCTGCAACAATCGATGCGTGCGAACTATGAGAGAAAAGTTGCGATGTGAAGGGAGACCACTGGAACAATTGCCAAACCGAAACAAATTATTCAACGGGCCACTCTTTCATTCTCTCACTCCATTTCTCTTGCAGGTTTCTTTCTTTTATTATTATTATATTATTATTTCATCGCTTTTTTTTTTTTTTTTTTTTTTTTTTTTTTTTTCTCTTATTACTCCTGTGTACATTGCATATCAGTGCATTACACAAAGTAATTAATTATATTAAATATCCATTGCCGTAATAAAATAATTGTTTTTTATGCATTCGAATGAAACAAAAATAAATAAATAAATAAAAAACACCCGGTATATATTTTTGCACATATGTATATATATATATATATATATATATATGTGAATTGTGTGTATATTTGTACGCGCGTGCGTGACCGCGTGAACGCAACAGCCTCGCCCGTTTTTCTAGGCAAACAATTCTAGTATATACGTATAAAATGAGCGCACAAGGAGCGCAACAGCCGCAACCAACAGCAGCAACAGCGTGTGCGGGCCCTAGCGCAAAACCGGCATGCGAATATTTCTAACCAATGATAAACAGAGGCGGGAATCGGTGGGGGCACCCACGTGGTGTACTAGTGACCAATGGGTAAAATGGACTCGTGCGGATTTCAAGCCTGTACGGGCGTTGTGTCGTCGTACAGTATAAAGAGTAAGGAAAAAAAAATAAAATAAAATAATAACAATAATAATAATAATAAAATAAAAGAAAAAAAAAAATACGAAGAAGAGAATAAAAAAATAAAAATAAAAAACGAGTTTGCATCGCTTCGCGTCGTACGAGGGCCTGTAGCTGACGCGAGACCAGCCGTGCTCGAGCCAGAAGTGCTGGAAAGAGAGTCCAGGGTGTACACTGTTTATAACTTGGAGCGATTCTCGTCTCCTCAGCGGTTTTTTTTTGTTTTTTTTTTTTTTTTTTTCAATTTCACGATATTTAATTATTTATTTATTGTATATTAATTTTTTAATTTTTTTTTTTTTTTGTTCCTTTGAACGACAGTTTGAATTGAGTTTTACACACTTTTCTATTATTATTATTTATTGATCATGGATAAGAGAGAACGGTAATCATTTTGTTGAGGGATAAAGCGATCGAGAGAGCAAAGAAGCGAGGACCGAGAGGTAGAATTGCAATTTGATTTTTCCCGCGTTCAGTTGATCAAATCAACAAGTGAATACACAATCAAGAGGTGCATCTACAAACTATCACCATCATCATTATCATCATCATCATCATCATCATCAGCATTGACTGGAAAAGTGTACGCGAAAAAATAGTCAGAGAAAAAACGAGCGCAAGTACGAAAGAAGGAAGGAGAGGTGGAGAGAAAGAAAGAAAGAAAGGGGAGCACGACAAAGAACAAGAGAAAGAGGGAGAAAAAAAAAAGAGATATAGAGAGAGTGGTGCGAGCAAGAGGGAAAGAGAGGAGACAAAAGCGAATCTACACAACAGCGGGCTCGTTGCTAAGTTCGTCTCGATAGTCCAACCGTAACACATCCGCGTCATTTTGCTAATACGAAGATTGAACGTAATCGTTATAAATCAAACAAAAAAAAAAAAAAAATATTTAAAACGAAAAGAAATAGAGAAAAATAAAAAAATAAAAAGATTGCAGTACCAGTGTTAACGAAAGAAAAAAAAAAACCTATAAATAAAAAATAATAATTAAATAATAAAAACACAAAATATTTAATACCGGGCATATATACATATATACGTCATCCGTAAACGAATAAAGATAAAGTAATATACCTCTTTGTGTATGTAATGCCGATAACGAAAAAATAGATATTCATAAAATCGTGTTGCAAGATTTTTTGTTTTTTTTTTTTTTTCATTCATTCATCAATCGTACACGTTACATATATATATATATATAAATATACCTAACGCGTTGCTTCAAGAGAGGAAAAAACAAAAAAAAAACAAAATCGCAAGCTTTGAGATTTACGTTTAATAACCAACGTCAAAGATTCTCTTGTGTGATTTCTTCGTATACGCTATCGTCCAATTGTGTTGTTAAATCACGTATCATTTATTTTTATTTATTTATTATTATTTTTTTTTTTTCTTTATAAATATAAACTCTTCATCATTTTGTGTGCACACGTAGTATCATAAGGTGAAGACGAAGATTGTAAAAGAAAGAAAAAAAAAAAAAAAAAAAAACAATAAACGGTGATAAAAAAGGTGAAGAGAAGAAAAATAGTACGAGTGGTGATCTCGGTGAAAACGAGATCAACGAAACGACAACGTCGCGCGCGTCTTTTGCTTACCACGTGTCCGAGCTCAACCTCGGAAAAGCCGTCACCATTGCGTCGAGAAAGCAGCAACAGCAGCAGCAGCCGCAGCAGCAACAACAACAACAACAACAATCCACCACTCCAACCACAATGTCGAAACTTTATGTGGGAAATTTACCATCAGATTGTAATGAAGCAGCGCTGCGTCAATTATTTCAAGAACATAATTTATCGTGTACGACAATACTCGTAAAACGAGGTGGTTACGCGTTCGTTGATTGCTCAGATCAATCTACTGCTGATCGTGCCATCGACAAACTTAATGGTAAGTGTTGAAAAATATATATATATATATATATATATATAATCATAAAATAAAATAAAATAAAATATTTTTCAATATGAATAAATAGTAGTTTTGCTTGCCACTTTTAAATACTTGAGCAGATTATTTGATGAAAAAAAAAAAAAAAAAAAAAAAAAAGTAAAAAAAAAATTGAAGAATAAAAATGTAAATTTAAATATAGCTTTGCTATTCGCTTTTCTAACGCTTCTGCCGCCTATATTTTGCAGCTTTCAGACACAACACACAACTACCACACTATACGGAAAAATCAGTGATAACATTTTTGGATGAGAACAACTGGCCAAATATTTCTCAACGATTGTGAACAAACGTTTTTTTTTTTTTTTTTTTTTTTTTTTCTTAAATACTATTTTATTTATTTATTTATTTATTTATTTATTTATTTATTATTATTATTATTATTATTATTATTATTATTATTAATTTTGTTTTCTTTGTGCATCGCTTCTTTATCATTTGCTTTTTCAGATTGGACAACGGCGATATCAATACATACATACATATATATATATATATATGGATATTAACACTATTGATGTGTACACACTGTATATATAATGTGACCTATTGCTAGAATATTTAGGGGACCACACAGCCGGACAATTGTAAATATTTTTTTTTGCAGGTTATGGATAACTGAATAGATAAAATAAAACCGTTATATGACACGTAATGACAGACATGGCCACCATTTACACTCATTTTTTGTTTCATTCTTCTGTCGCTTGTTTTTTTTTTTTTTTTTTCTTTCCGCATTAAATTCTACGCTTAATTGATAATTTCCCAAAATATCGTATTTTAAATTGATATTGAAATTTATAATCATTGAATTTCTAGTCACGATAAGAAAAAAATATTTGTGTATAATTTAATATTATTATCGGGAATATTTTTACTTATATTTTAGTTAGCAGTCGCTTGCGATTCAATATGAAAAAAAAAAAAAAAAAAAAAAAAATTAATATGTGTATATGTACATGCTCATGTCTTGTCTTGTCTTACTCACGGTCACATCATTGATGTATTGTAAGTGATTGTCACGTGCATCAGCGGTCGATTTAAATTTTGACGTGTCAACCTCACATATGTCACTTGGAGATATATATATATATATGTGTAATTTTTTTTTAATATATACAAAATGACGTCTGAACATGCGGGATACCGATTTTAAGAGAAAAAAAAATTATTTTGTATAAATATGTTTTTTTTTTTTTTTTTTGTATTTTGATACTAATACCCAAGCTATGTCGAGATAATTACAGTGATCACGCATATAACTGCGTTGAAATCGCAATGAGAACCCCTTTCGTGCGGCCTCGAGAACATTTCCGCCGAAAAAAAGACGGGCAGGCGGGCGGGCTCTTACCGTATTCAGTCTCTCAAAAATCTACGAATAATTCGTTTGCACACGTATAGAAATAAAATTTGTTATAAATTCAAATATCATACTCAACCGAATTTCAACATGTACATACGTTTATAATTATATATAATTTAATTGAATGATTGATTAAATTTTTATAGTATTAAAAAAAAATTCTATTTCATTTATTTATTTATTTCATTATTATTTTTATTATTAATTTTTTTTTTTTTTTTTTTTCTTCAATTTTAATATTATGAAAAACATTGCAACATTATATTCCACACGTTTAATGATAGTCATGAATGATTTTAACATTGACGCACTGTGATATGTTAGAGAGCATACGGGAAGTAGGACAAGCTGGGCCCACGTGGTAGGACTAGTGCGCATGCCCAAAATGGCGGCAACCGGCGCTCGTTGCTATTCGCAAGGTCACACGCATATTTCACAGCGGATAGATAAAGTTATACGATAAAAACGCCAGTGCGGGCGCCAAAATTTTTTAAAAATTTATATTTCAACTTTATAATTATTATTATTTCTATTTCTATTTCTATTTGAATTGATTGCTTGACGTTTTATTTCATTTTACATTGCCATTGGTTATCAAGATAAATATCAAATGAAATCAACAATTAATTTCTGCGAAATCATAACTATCGATCTATACCAAATATTGTATTACATACACTTATATATTAGTTAAACAATGATTTATAGATTGTAATCACTTCACAAATATTCTCTATATATCTGCATTAATATATATGATACAATATTAATGATAGTGGTAATCAAATTTATTCAGATAGGCAGAACAAGTAATTAATAAATATATATGTATTCTATTTTTTTCCTTTCTCTCTCTCTCTCTCTCTCTCTTTTTCGAATGAATAAAACGTGATATGAAAAGTCTGTTGGAATGTTCTCTAAGCGCGCGCGCGGCTTCTTTCGCTGGCTCTATCTTCAGAGTTATCCGTGGCACGTATATAGACACACGGTCAAGGTCACGTGGCAACGAGTGTATAACAGGTCGATTCCGTTCGCGTCCGTTCAAAAAAAAAATAAATATATGTATGTATATATAGATATATATATTTGTATTTGTATGTGTATGTGTATGTGTATGTGTTGTATAGTAAGAGGAACATGTCGAATCACAACGCGAGTCTTAATCATTTCGTCACATTCGTCACGTCCCACGGTCAAGGGGAGTTTGCGCGGTCAAATACAGATCGTAAAATTTTGATTGCATGGCAAAGTTGCGGCGGAGGACAACAAATATATGAGTAAGAGTCTCAAGTACATGAGATACTGAAATTATACTGTACATACATGTTTATATAGACGTCACGTTAAAAATATATATTTGTCACACTGAAACAAGAGAGCAAAAGAGAAGAGGGACACGTACACACACACACACACGATTATTCAATGACAATTCAACACAACGATCACACAGCGTATATAAATTCCTGATGATGTAACAACCCATAGCAAAAGTGAGACTGAACGAAAAAATTGGACTTGTGTAACGAAAGAAAAACAAAATGTGTCTGTCGTATTTTTTTTGTTTTTGTTTCTGTTTATTTTTTTTTATTTTGAATTCAATTTATGATATAATAAATGAAGGAAAAAAATTTTCTCATGTATTTTACTGTGCTTAATATACAAATTTTCTCATCCTCACTTAAATATTATCCTTTTCCTGCATTTTAATTAATCGCTTTTATTTATCAATAATTTTTATTTTACTGCTTTTGCCAATTAATTATTCAAATGATATAATAAATCATATTATTATTATTATTATTATTTTCCCGCTTTCAAACTCTTGTATTGAGGAAGAAGCCAAAGAAAAAAAAATGGAGAATAAATTAGTTAATAAACAAAAAAAAAAAATTATTTCACGTATAAATATCAAATGAAAAAACTCCCATGGGAGATGAATTTAAAAAAGTGTAAACACAAAAAAAAAAATAAAATAAATGTTTAGAGAGTAGCAAGTACTGTAAAGAATCAAAAAAAGTCAAAAGTGTATTCGAAAATTTATTTGCAAAACGGATATGTCAATCTTGTGATAGAGTGAAAGAATATAAAGTGCGTTGTTACACAACTAGAACGATTGTGAACGATGGATGCATGAGACAAACAACAATAGTATTCTGGCATAGAAAGTATCTAGATACAACGCGATTGCCAGAAGGCCAAAACTAGTTTGGTAGGTTAGGTTTTAGACAAACTCACTTGCGATCATATATGCATACATATATAGATGAGAGAGTTCTCTAACTCTCTTTGGGTCTGCATACGTTGGTACTGAGTCACGAGGCGATTGTTGCGGCCTTGTCCCCGTATCTTCTCCATCATCCACCTCCCTTTCATATATATATATATATAACTTGTGATCGTCATCGTGTGAGTCTCCCACACACGCTCTGGCCCTTTTTAAAGACATTGGAGACTGAGGGTCGAGAGTCAGCCCCACGTCCCGAGACGACAGGAAACTGCCACATTCTTACGTTGCCAATGAAATAAAGAAATAGCGGGAGACATGGGAAAATATTAAACAAGAGAACAGTGAAAAGAAAAATTAAAAAAAAAATTTTTTTCGATAAAAATTTAACAATTATAATTATTTATTGTTATTGTTATTGTTATTTTTTTTTTTTCCTCTCTTTTCTATAATAATCATTTTGAATTCCCATGAAATAATTATCTCTCGATTATTTTATGATTATAGTAAAGTCAAATATGAGTTTATGTCGAAGAATTTGAAGAAATTCATTAATTAGCATATAATTTAATGAGATTTATCAGTTGGTGGAGCTTCAACATAGTCATGTTGAGAGCGATAATACACGTAAGCCACATGACCGTTTAGATGTTTCTCACATATATTATATTTTTTTTTATTTCACTGATGGCTCTCGCTCTGTTCGCGCGCCCGCTTTACTTTTTTTTTTACCTTCGCGCATTCAACCGTGCGCACCTGTGTGCGTCACATATGTATGTACACGTGTAACACACTCAAAAGAGCAAATATATACATGTATATTTATACATATCTATATGTATATATATACTGTTGAAGGGACTTGAGAGTGTCTCGGCATTTGGATATACCCGCCCTCTGCATTGGCTAGACGAGCAGATGCCCCTAGGAATATATTATATTTCGCTTCTAAAATGGGCGGCTCTCTCGTGTCGGTTTCCTCTACAACAAATCAACAGTGGTAAAATTCATTTTTCAAATAAAAATAACATTAATATTTCGACAATTTGTACAATAAAATACAAGAATACGTAATATTATTACGTTGTAAAAATCACAAAAAAAAAAATGAAAAAAAAATAAAAAAAATCAATGAAATTACACGTGTATGTCCATCGTGAGTGATGGAATATTTTCCCCCGCGCTTGTTTTTGTTTATACATTTATTTTATTCACATTCTTATTTTCATTACTATTCTTGTTATATTATTATATATATATATATATATATATATATATATTTTTTTTTTGGTTATCTCTCTGGTCGATTTGTCGCGTGCCACACAAGTCATGGCCCACCTGCCTTCCATTCAAGTAAAAAAAAGCGAGCGTTATATCTGTCAGTGGTGTAGAGTAAAGGCCAAATGTGTACAATGAGAATGAGAATGAGTAAAAGAAAAAAAAAAAAATTAAAGTGCGTAAATTAATATCATTAAGAAAATTTTTTTTTTTTTTTTTTTTTTTCATCACATTTAATAATAACAATTATTATTATTCATGTATCCAAGTTTAAGAGATTAAATAATTATTGTATTGAAATCCTTCATTATTTTTTTTTTTATTTTATTATTATTACTATTATTATTTTTTTTTTTTTCTGTATTCTTTGATATCAAATATTTGTGTCAATGAGAACCACTGTATCGTTAATACACAGCCCCGACACAACACGAATATATAGTTTAGTGTAAAGAAAAAAAAAAAAAATGTTTGCGCGCATTTATAAAGAGGAAGTGCTATCTTTAGCCATGAACTGAAGCAAAGACGAAAAGGATAAATAGAAGGAAAGAAAAAACGTGAATTTACTGAACATGCAGCAGAGTCGATGTAAACATATATATATAATATCTGAGAGAGAAATTACAATACTCATTTTATTCTTTTTATATTCGTCGAGTTTACGGATGCCGGTGGCTGTGTGGTTTTGAATGACTCCCTCATATTTTTCTCTTTTTCTCTTGTTTCTCTTTCTCTCTTTCTCTCTATATATATTTCTTATCCATGCACTACTTATTTCCTTCGTTTCTTCTTCACATACACACACGCGTGGGTGCGCGTTATATATTTACGTACACGATGTCATGACGTTTGGTCTCATCGAGTGATTCTCCCCCTTGCACATCGATGCTTTGCGTTCGCGTTCATTTTTTTTCTTTCTCTTGTGACGCTCGTTGTTAAGAAACAACCTCGGTGACACGTGTTTGTTTTAGATACCCGGCCATTGACTTTCAGCAAACAACCACGTACATATATACACTCGCATGTATACATTTTTGTTCTTTCTTTATTAATTTTTTTTTTTTATTTAAAAAAAATTTTTTTTTTCTGTTTTCATTTCCTTCTTGCTGTCTCATGCGAATAGACTGTATAATTCAATAGGTAAAATATTTATACGAATAAATATTCTTGGATAATTTGAAAAAAAAAAATTGCAATAACTTTACAAATAATTTTTCATTATTTATTAATATTTTTTTGATGAGAAAAAAAAAAATTAATTTAATCTCCTGATAAACAAACTAATACATATATATATTTTGTAGTGAGAAAAATAAAAAAAAAAAAAAAAAAAGGAAACATAAATAATGAAAGTGATAGTTTCTCGTAAAAATCTATACAACCTTTGAGATAATGTCAATTCACTTTACCTTCACTCTGCTTCTACCAAAACGATTTTTTTGTTTTTTGATTTTTTTTTTTTTTTGTTCATTTAATTTAATTTTTTTTTTTTCTCTTTTTTCATATTCACCTCCTCTCAACTACACATTGGTTTATGTATCTTATATATCCTCACGTTCTTTCGACCCGCCATTTCGTCCCTCTCCCGATCCCTCCCCCACCGCATCTCTTACTCCTCCATCACTCTCGAATCGTCCATTCATGGGAACGCGACACTCAGCTCGTTGTAGGCCCATCAAGAAAGTCACTCTCTATATATATATATATATACAGCTCAATCGTATGTGCTGTATTTTATACGACTTCCGGGTGAGATCAACATCACATCTAATCCTCGTGGACCAATTTCTTTTGCTAACAACAATGAAGCCAATGATTCGTTGACGCGTATCAGGAAGTATCAACAACAAAAAAAAACTGCGTCTATTGTTATTGTTATTAATATTATTATTATTATTGTCGTCGGGAATTACGTAACTTTATAGACTTTTTTTTTTGCATTTATTTATTTATTTATTATTTTTTTTTTTTTTCCCTCTTAAATATGAAGGGAAATGTGATATTAGTGATGGTATTATCGTTGAGACAGGTGTCATGAAAAACTTTATATATGGTGGTGTGTGGCACCAAAAGCGATTGTTCCTCGCTCTTGATAATTTTTTTTTTTTTTTTTTTTTTTTTTTTTTTTCTTAAATTTTTATTATATCTCATTCATTTTTTCTCCTTGTCGTCTCATACTTTGAGAAACACCTGCCACGCGTCTTGCGAGATTCGAAATTTTTTTCTCATCTTTACGAAGACACTCCCTTCTTGTTACAGAAAAAGAGCGATAATATAAATGAACGTATAATGGACAATATATATATGTGTATATTTATGTGGATAAAAAGTGCATGATTGTGTGCACACACATCGTAACAAGATTGAAAACAAACCAGACGGATTATTAAGAAAAGTTATCTGACATAATTATTAATTTTTAGTAAACAGGTGGTTGAATTATTTTTTTTTTTTATTCATTTTTTTGTCTCTTAATTTTTTATAATCACGATTTATTTATTATTATTAAACGATTTTTTTTTTTCTTTTTTTTTTTAAATGAAAATTTCATTGAATTATTATACATACGATGATAATATAGTGGCGATACGAAATATCGTGTAGAGAAATTGCAATGACAACGATTGTCATTAATCATCGAATGGACGGATATTATTTTAATTCTCTGGTCGTGGTCCAAGTTAATTTCCAAGAACGGGCCACGAGTCTTCGTCCCACTCACATTTCATCGCGGCAACTACACGACAAGTGAGCCAATAGTGAGCGTGAGTGAGAGAATGATCATGCAATGTGTGTCATTCATTTCGCCATCTTTACAAACACGTTCTATAATGATATATTGTATTCATATAATTTATTTTTTTATTTATTTTTTTTTTTATTAAAAATTTAACTAATTAGTAATTTATTAAATATATAACTGTGATAATAATTATTTTAATTATAATGAAACCTAAATATCATATACAATACAAAACAAAATCAAAAAAAAAAAAAAAAATACACGTACATACAAAAATCAAGGTAATCCAGTATTTTCCGGGTATCGAATTGAATTATATAAATAAACACTCGCTATTTCAAGTTTCCATCAAACATTTTAACAAAGTGCAAAATAATGACAGAGTTTCGAGTGAGATACCAATCGTAATGAATATAATAATGACATTATTTAATCTTCATTACTACATAATTTTTTGTAATTTTTTTTTTTTTTTTTTTTTTTTTTTTTTTTTTCGGTAATTTAAAATGCAATTTAAACGATTTTGTCCGTGACCAAATGAGGATCAATCCGCTTAAATAATTTAATGTGTGTTGAACGAAAAGAAAAATAAAAAAAAAATTACGATTTAAAATATTCCATTTAAATAATCATTGATATGTAATTATCAATTAAAATCCCATAAATATAATTTCTAGAGAAGAAAAAAAAAAAAAAAACAAAAAAAAAAAATATTAATTCATATGTAGAATAATATAAAAAAATAAAAACCATATCCGGACTCATTATAAAATTAATTATATCTGCTTCATCATTATACATACACATAAATATCTATATATATATATATATATATATTTGAACGCCAACATTATTCTATTTATTCTCTTTTGATAATGAATATATATGGCATCCTTGGCAGTGAACGACCGGAAATGTAGTTGTTTTGTGTGACTGCGAAAAATTGCTCATCGAGTTCTCTGAACTGAACAACCGCGAAACTAAAGTAAAAGCCGGTAAAACAGAGAGAGGTATATACAAGTTTTAAAGTAAATGAGAATAAAGAGAATGAATATATATTAGGTAGGTTATGCGTTGGAATTCAGTGAATTCTAAGCTCACTCAACTCACCTCTATCTATACATATATGTATGTATACACCTATTGGTTGTATAGCTCGAGTTTTAGGGGAGCACTAAAGACCTTGAGCCCCCCGGGCCCAAAACCGGGTGATGGCGACCTAGTACTGACCCACTATAAAGGCACTTGCCATCCTGCTTGTACATGAGGACAATCCACTTTTACTCTCTCTCCCTTGGGAGAGCCCGCTAACCTACTCTTTTGCCCACATATATACACCGGCTTCTTTCCCCTCTCCCGCTAAAAAGTAAAAGAAGAAAAAAATAAAAAAATCCAACTCTCGCTTCAAGTTTTGCTTTTACTTCTTCTCTTCTCTACTTCCCCTTACCTCAATCCCGCACACCCTCCGTTCCATTCACCCTCTATAACTCTCTGTTTCTTTCTTCGCTTCTAAACCACTCTCACTCTCTTTTCTTTTCATCATTTATTTATTTATTTATTTATTATTATTATTCTTTTATATATATACATATATATATATTTTTTTATCACTCACTCGCTCTCTCTCTCTCTCTCTCTCTGCATCAGCTTGCTCTTCACGACTACACCCTCAAAATAACGCACGTGTATATGACCGTTCTCTCTTGCTCTTTTGCACTCAGGCCAATACATATGTATTTATATATACGAGTTTTGGAGAGTGATGAGTGTACGCTGGAGGGAATACCCACCTAGTATAGCATAGCAACTGCTGTTTCTGCATTTCTTAACTGTGTGCCCCATGTTATAAAACTAATACATATATATATATAACGGGTGGTTAAATTTGAAACAAAAAAAAAAAACAAAAATTTTTCTTCTCATTTTTATTTCAAATTAATTGTGAGTGAATAAAATTGCTGCGAAAAAAATTTCTGTATTAAAAATAAATATAATTCATTCTGGTTTACAAATAAATATTTAATATAAATCAAAATCATATATATATATATATATGCGTGTGTGTGTGTGTGTGTTGCACGTGTATTTACTCGTGCATTGGTAATGTGGAGTATGTGCAAGCGAATATCGTATCTACAGAGGACACTCAAAAAAAAAAAAAAAAGACAAAAACCTGTTCGTACGAGCAACTTTTATGGAAACACTTGCGTACATTATTATAATATTCATGTGAGAATGGCACAGAGTGAGTGAGTAAGTGAGTGAGGTGGTGGTTGATGCAAATAGGGTAGAGACAATTTGATATGGGATATTTCTAAGTAGCCATCTAGTGGTTACAATTCTTGCTATGTCCTATTATTATTATTTTTTTTTTTGCGCCCTCTTAATGTATATACATTCTTATCTTCATCTCTCTCTCTCTCTCTATCTTTTTTTTTTTTTATTTTTCTATATTCTTATACACGCGTATTTTTTATTCATTTACATTCTCAAGCTCTTCGACCGGATTGATCTCTTGCTGTTCTAAAATTTCGGCCAATAACGACCGTTGTCTTTTTTTTATTTTTTATTTTTTTCTCTTATTATTATTGTTGTTCAGGGCATATTTCTCCCCACTTTTATAGACTCTTTATGAGTGATTCGGCTACTCGTCATAAACTATTGTCAGAAAAGTTCTATTATTTTTTTTTTCTCTCCCCCTCCCCCCCCCCCCCTTTTTTTTTGTATGTGCAATTTTTTTCATATATTTCTATATCCATCTGTTACTGATACTGCAAAAATTCTGAGCACCATCCGTTAATTTTTTTTTTTTTTTTTTATATTAATTTTAATGTTTGAAATTAAAAATCATGATTTAAAGTTGATGCATGAAAAAATATTTAATGTCTTACCGAGTGTGTTATTACTTTGAAATGAAAGAAAAAAAAAAAAAAGTTACCTAATAAAATATTTAATAATAAGACAAAAAACAAAAAAAAAAATGAAATATTGCAATACAAAAAAAAAAAAAAAAAAATAATAATGGATGCAAAAATGAAAATAAAACCGGGAAACGTCGCAGCTGGTTTATACTTTAAAGATGTTGAAGAAAAAAAAATAATAAAAAAAAAAAGAAGTGCCAAAGAGTCTTCTTCGTTTCTTCGTATTATTCTATTTCTTTCTTTTTTTTTTTTTTTTCTTGCTTTTCATACGAGGAAATATATTGTGAAAGGAAACGTTGAGTTAATCTGCCAGTTAAACATTGAAGAATATACGTGTAGTAAACCATTGCAGTTAAAAATCCCATGGACATATTCACATAACCTTTTGATCCTGATTAGAATATGACTAGAGAATACAACAGAGAAACCCAACTAAATTTATACTGTGCGTTAATATCCCTGCATCTCATTTTTTTTTTACATGACAGCCTGGTCACTTTTGCTCTCCTTTTATTTTTTCTTTTCCTTCTACTGTTACCTCAATGCTATTTCTACTATTTCATACACGTGTGCAACTTCTCAAACACCCGGAAGCGAAGATGGTTTTCCGGTTTTACATAGATATCCGAAGAAACCGGTAGTTAATATGCACGTTATATTTTTTTCTATGAGAAATTTCTATTTTCATTCCCTCTCACCAGTACAATTGTTAATTTACATTTTATCAGGATTTATAAAAATTCTCAATGAAAAAAAAAAAAAAAAACAAAAAAAAAAGAAGTAGAAAAGAGAAAAAAAAAATCATATATAATTATAATAATTATTTTTAATTTTTAGGTTATACGTATTTGGGATCGGCATTGGTAGTTGAACCATCAGTTGCCAGTGGAGCAAAGAAACGGTGAGTATTTACGAAATATTTAATTACCATTTAATAAATATATCCATAGATAATAAAAAATAAAAATTAAAAAAAAAAATAAAAAATAAGGAAAAATAATAAATTGCGCGGTAGATACGTATCGTTGAAACAGAGTGAAAAAAAAAAAAATAATAATAAAAAAAAAATACACGGTAATTTAGAATTTTACTGCCTCATTTAAAAAGTAAAAGAACGAGCTTATTACTGGTCTAATAACGATATTTGAAAGCCGCTGGTGCAACAACGATCAGAATATCTTCGCCCAAGTCTCACTGTTTCTTTCTTCTCTTTCACTCTGTTGCTTATTTATTATTATTATATATATATATTTCTCTTTATTCTCGAACTCTCCCTCTCACCCGTTTGCACGAAGTGAACGAAAAAGTGTGGCACCTGCCTCCTTCTGAACTGCTCCTCATCGACTAAAAGAGCACGAGGGAGAAAGAAATGAGAAAGGAGAAGATAAACAAAAAAAAAAAAAAAAAAAAAACACAAGACACAGACAAGCCCAGTCATCGTTCGCTCGTGCCACACAACTGCAATCTGTTATTTCCCCGTCATTCCCCCAACAGTGGGCGCCTCTTTCCCCTCTCTCATCGCGCGCACTTATATATCCACCCTCCCTGAGTGACTCTTTTATTGGGCAATTCCATCCCCAATGAGAGAAGTGTGTCTTGAGAAATGATAAAAATCCACAGAGAAACATGTATATACCGATATGCCATTACTCGTCTGTCATTCTCCATTATTTTTTATAAATATACATATTATTTAATATAAATAAAATTACTGTATTATAATTATTCATATGAATAATTAATAAATAATGTGATAAATCAAGTGTATTTAATATTATCGATTCATCGCGAATGTGAGAAATTTTATTTATTTCAGATAAATTTGCATTTATTTTTGAAATAATTTTTTTTTTTTTTTTTTTTTTTTTTGTTATGTACAATCTCTTTCACTTCATTTCCCCCTTATATTCACTCTCTTGACTATACAAACTATGTATCTGTATACCATGTATATATAGCTAAACATTAATTTCCATATAAGCCGATATGTTTCAAATGTAAAGTAACAACCTGAACTACTGGAAACCAACGATGAACAATAATAAAATGTATATATATATATACATATGTAAGAAAGTAGAGAAAACAGTCATGTATATATTGAAACAGTGTGAACTGGTATGCGGAATAACTAGTTTCTATTATTATAATGTTCAAACCCTCTTTCCTTTTTTGTTTTTTCTTTGTTTTTTTTTGTTTTTTTTTTTTTTTTTCCTGCTTCACGACATTCACAAGCACACGATGCACACTCACTCACATCGCATCACTCATTTTTTTTATATATATCACACATCCTCATCAGTATAAATTCAGTTTATATAGAATAAATAATGTGAGAACTAACGGTCTAATATGTCAATCACCGTCAAGTTTTATCGTGATAAAAAAAAAATTATATATTTTTACACGTAAAATAAATTTATTTATTTATTTATTTATTTATTTATTTATTATTATTACTATATTTTTTCATAAAAATCCAAATTAAATTTCACATATGATTGATTAATAAATTGTGTAGAATTATTGTATTTATATATGTATATGTGAAAAAGTGTCAGAACGCGTGTATGACCATATGTTTGATGTGTGACCGCAAGAGTTTCAAGCGGCAATGCAATAAACCCTGCACTTTGTGTTATCCCCCCAATGCCACACAATGCACCAGACACGTGCATATACAATTCATTGTTCTGTCGTATTGCACATGCACCACATTCACGAATTACTACCAATAGACTTGAAATATTCACGCCCCACTTTTTTCCTCCTCTCAGTATATTTTTATTATTCATGTAAAAATAATTAAGTTATATATGAGTTTGTGTGTATATAAACATGAAGATAATATATATATAAAATTAAAAATACTGATGATATTTCTATTAATTTAAATATTTATAATTAATATGTTACAATATATTTATATATATGTAATGATCATTTGAGCTAAATGTTTAGTGCGGAGAGGGGAATTCTCCCCTTGACAATAATTGTCATTGGGTTGCATCTTGATTGAATAATTTATATTGCGTGTTTATCTCACTACACGCAACAAAATTACACTGCAACACATAAATCATTATAAATACCAATAAAAATTGATATAATGACAAAACAAAAATATAAAAAGAAAAAAAAATAAATTAAAGACGAAAAAAAAAAAAAAAATACAATACAATAATAATAAACTAAACTGAATTATCCAGATAAATTTATCCAATTATTTTTATCACATTTACTAACATGATTTGGAAGTGATAATGTTTTTTTTTTTTTTTTTTTTTTTTTTTCTCTCCTATATTCATTACAAGATGAAAATGACAATATTGAAGTTGACATATTCACGGTAATCGCGTGGTGCATCGTTTCTGCTTCATTTCGCACTATAACGTCCTTTTCCCTCTCTTTTTCTCTCACTCTTTCGCTCCTTCTCGACTTACTACCACCACCATTACTACAACTACTACTACTACTTTGGCGCAGAAGAGAATGCGCTCGTGCATTTGGGGGCCTCCCCATTCTCCCTCGAGGCAACCGACACGCAGTGAATCGCGCGCACCGAATGCGGCGCGTGCCAACCTCGTGCAGTTCTACCCCCTCCCTTCATCTTTTTTCATCCTCTCTACATACACATTATATATATGCACGTATGTACACACATATATATATATATATTGATATCTCTCCCTCGTCATATTGCAACATCACCCCCTTTCGCGAACTCGACATTTATATTACTCTCCCACTCAGTACCGTTTTTATTATTTTATTGTTTTTTTTTTTTTTCTGCTCCACAATATTCACCCACTTCGTTTGTATATATTCACATGCATTTTTCATACACTTGTTGCACATTGCAATGCGCATGTACCACTCAGTATATCCCTCCAGAGTATTTGAATTGATATGCGATGAAAAAAAAAAAAAAAAAAAAAAAAAAAATGGAAGAATTTTTTTTTTTTCGTTAACGACAACATGGAGAATAAAATTGATGCGTACAGATTGTAAAACAAAAAAAAAAAAACGTTAAGAAGTGGCTCGTTGAAATGTTGAAAATTTAAATATACATTTGATTTGACACGTGTGATGGACAAATGAAAGAGAATAAGTAAAAGTATTATATATTTATATTTATGTATGTATATATATACACATATACATGTGTATGTATTATGAATGAACGTAAAGTGAAGCAGTTTGCAAAACGAGTCAGACGCACGAGTCGAGTATTTCAGTATATAATCAAACTGAAGAATCTCTTTCTCGCGTATTTATACGTTATAAATATATTTGTCGTATTTATTATTATTACTTTTTTTTTTTTCTTACTTTTATTTTCACGATTTGATGAGATGAGTAGAACGAAAAGGAGAAGAAAACAAATATATATATATATATCATCCGGTCTTCAACTTGTTGCAACTTCATAGTGAGATTATATTATATATAAATATACACGTAGTCCCTTGAGCAAACTGTTCGTTTGTATTATTGTGTGTTGACGCGCAAAAAGAGGCAGGACAAACAGCCAACTGGACTTTTACAACACGTGAAACTATTCAACCGTATCCTTCACCCTATTACTATTCATATAATTATACATATGTATAAATAAATACTGTATCTCCGTAGTCAATATCATTTTCTCACGTTTCAAAAATCAAGTAGACTACTACTACTACTACTACTCAAAAAAAAAAAAACTTCTTTCTTATTCATCATCTTTTTACTCGACTTTTATTATTCAATTGTAAATTGAAAACAATACGTGTATAAATATTTATAGAGATACATCTACACGAATAAATTGGCGCGCCCCACAAGCACAATCTTCACTTCGGTGTTTGTTCAAAGTATCGTTTCGTGCCTTGGAGCAATCCCGATTAGGCGAAAATAATAAAATAAAAAAAATAAAAAAAATCAAGTGCCAGGATGCAGCTGCATTCACATTACATTCAAACAGCACAAACAACTCATCATAAACAAATATAAATCGGCTATTTATTCATCGTACTTGAGATAAAATAATTGAATCACATAAACAAATCATAAAAAAAAATTAAAAAAAAAAAAAAATGTAATAATAAAATAAAATAAAAATGTCCGTTTATTCATCGATTGAATTACTTATTTGGCTACTTGTGTATAATTTTTTTTTTTTAATCCTCATTCTGTACAAATATTTCAATGGATTTTCATGTCGATATTTTTCGATAACCGTCTGAGAGATTTTTTTATTATTTTTTATTATTATTTTTCTCTTTCTTTTTTATTATATATATAAACAGATATATATATATATATATATATATATATATATATAGTTAATTCTCTGGAGAATGGGTTGGTAATAACAGGGCTAACCAGGCTCTGCGTGCCACCATAGCGATCGACAGCTTCAGGCGATATATACATATTCACTGAGGTGGAATGCAATTTGCGCACTTAGATAATACACAAGATGGAGATACGGTGAGAGGGAGTCGACGTGCTAAAATGCGATTATCGTTTCGCAGACATGATGGAAGGAACGCGACGTGCTAAATGATTGTCACACATACACACACACATTCAGAATGTATTGATGGGCAGGTTAAGAAATTGAAATAGCAATTGGTGTAGCATTTAACAAAATATATGTCTTTATGATAATTTTTTTTTGTTTTGTTCTGTTTATTAACATAAAAATCTACGGTGTGTATAAAATATTATCCAACTAGTTCACGGAAATTTTTTAATACATCAGGATAGAAAATTATATGTGAGATAAGTGGAAAGAGAAGAAGTGAAAGCACGTGAAAAAAAAAATGGAGAGTGAATTTTTTAAAACGAATCCGCAGGTGATATGATGGAGGGAATAATTTTTGCGTCGCTTAATTATTTTGAAATTGATGCACGCTGACGTGCAATAATTATTGTTATCCACCAATGTTGGCCTTTGTTCATTTCGGTCGGTGCGTCTTTAATTTTGTGAGCGCTTAAGCCAACAACACTATATATTCCTGGTTACGCTTTGACGCGTGAGTTTCTGGGACGATCGTAAACTTTTGCTCCACTCGTGAGAGAAGAGAAGAAGAAGAAGAAGAAGAAAAAAAAAAAAAAAAAAATGAAATAAAATAAAATAAAATAAATTTAAAGATAAATAAAGTGAAGAGGAAAGAAGGAAAGAGGAAAAGAGAACAAAACAGAACAAAACCGAAATAAAAATAGATGGAATGTACAAAGCGAGGAATCAACAATGAAAAACAACTAAAAGAAAAAAAAAAATGAGAACTGGTAAGGCGCGATTTTTCAGGTGCATTCTACGAGGCCACAGACACCTGCCTGGTTAACCTCAGTAGCACGTCGTCTTAAAATTATCGTAGCAACCACGATTTCATGTTTTAAAATTGTTGCACCTGGTGTATACATATATACTCCAACTTATAAATTGTTCTCTTAATTATTATTTTTTTTTTCTTTATCCATCTATATATATATATATCAATAATTTCAGTATCAGAACCACAAAATAATTGATCTAAATAATCGGAGTAAGAGTTCATGTTTATATAAATAAATAAATAAAAAAAAAAAATGTGATTAATATAAAATAAAGATGAAGAAAAAAAACTCATTTTCTCAAACAAATTGATTTTGTACGACGATGTGACTTGATATACCTCGAGGTAAAACATTAATTGATCATAAATTGCTATCTTAAAGGCCTGTAAAAACACCGGTCGACGAATAATCAAAGGGCTATCCCCACTTATTCATTTTCTCTCTTACTACTTTCTTCTTCTTATTATTATTATTTATTTTTTTATTATTTTACATAAAAACCAACAGTTTAGTATTGAGATGGATTATAATAAATATAAAGACAGAGGGGAAATGAGAAATCGAGCGAAAATATGACGATGAACGAACGATTTTTTTATTTTTTATTATTTTATTATTTAGCGAATTGAAATTCTGTAAAAGAGTGGCGAGACACATTGTGGAATAATGATAAGGGTGATATTTAACGGCGATTTCGGTTAATTGGCGTGACCGAAACCTTGAGGATAAAACAGACAAGAATCAAATGAATTGCGTGGCAAAAGAGGGAATAAAGTGAAAAGAGGAAACTTTGAACACAATCATCTTGACACCTGGTCATCAATACATATTCCTCCTTCCTTTTTTGTCATGGATTCTTTTTTTTTCTTTCTGGTTATTAATTTTTTACTCATTTATTATCACTTTCAACGAAAACAGAATTATTAACAGCACGTGGACGTATTTATAAAGTTACGCTATAAATTTTGATGCTTATGACTCGAATTGGATTGTTTTTTGTTTTTTACGTGCGTTTACAAAAAAAAAATTATAATAATATAAACAAAAAAAATAATACCACGATAAAATACCTCATTCCTACATCCCTTCAATGTATCCAACAAAAATATGCGTTCCTTGTTTACAGGGGTGGCGGCACCGCCCTACCGGACTCCCCAGTTGGCCAGCTCGGCAATGGATGGAGGTGAGTCTTCCCAAAACAAAGAAACAATTTTTCCTAAACAATAACCAAATGGAAACCCACTATTCTCCTTACCCCCCCCCCCCACCCCCCACCCAAAAGCATTAATCAATTCCTACAATATTATTTTTTGATAATATATTTAATAAATTATATAATTATTTTTCTGCATTAAAATTCGCGCATATGACAGAGATATATTTTATTCGATAAAATAATAAATTTACATTTATTTAAACAAAATAATATTATTTTATTTTTTTATGTTTAATATTATAATTAATTCGTCAATTATTCATTTAATTAAGTATAATACACAACAAAAACTTGATGACAATCAATTTATTTGTGGATTTACTTGTCACGAATATTAAACAAGAATGAAAGAGACAAATATATATTATACGAATTGTCAATTCTTTTGTATCAAATAATATACTTTGTGAACTTATATTTTCATTTCCCTATTTTACTCTCTGTATAATTCAACAACTTGAAGAACCGAGCGCACGATCAAATTTCTCAATGTACAGTAAAAAGTTTTTCACAAGGGTGCGCGTGATGGTTTTACTATTGATTCTAGAAACTCGCCCATTCACGCTGTATATATTTTTTCTTCTTTCACTTTTGTCTTTTCTCAATTGTTAGCCCACCCCTGCTCATACTACTGCTATTTACTATTACTATTACTATTACAACCACAATCGCTACTGCACATGTTATTATTATTTTCGCTTCTGCTGTTGGATATAAAATCGAATCGGTGCGTTGTCTTCATGACAGTGCCACTTTTTTTTTCATTTCTTCTATCGACTTTTCCCACCACTCAACAAAAATATCTCTCAACATTCTCTCTATCACATGACTTTACACCCTATTTTTCTACTTTTCTCATCCGAATTCACTCTGGCCTTTCCATTAGTTCATCTTTCACTACTATTTATTACCCACCACCCCAATATTATTAGATTCCATGGCATTTTCAATTTTTTTGTAAAATCTTTTTTTTTAATATTCTTTATTTCAATTTAATTGTTTTTCATCCTCACATCACAATAATAACTTTAATAATTATAATATTTAATCTTTATTATTTCGTTATTGTGTATGGATATATTTTAGATTGTACGTGACTGATAGGAAGATAAAAATGTACTGCTGCACTTTATCACAATATAAAAATCCACTTGACTTTATCCCCCCATGCGCACATGCACTTTCACGAATACTCACTATGAAAACCTTTACAATTTTTTTGTATATTATTTATATACCCAAAATTCATGAAAATTATTATATAACACGCTGAGCTAAATAAAAAAAAAAAAAAGGTCTTTCAAAATAAAATTACCACGCGTGTCATAAAGTGAAATACATTTATATATATATATTTTTTTTTCTCCCCCTTGTGAATCCCACGCGCAATGGTCAATGGAAAAGTTTTGTTTTGGTCAAAGTTGACCCTCACATGGAAATTTTATTTTGTAAACTAATTTTCACGCCGAGAATTTATACATACAATAATTCAACAAATAAAATAAAACTTTTCAAACACTTTCTCCTGTATTAGTCTATATATATTTTATGGTTGACTATTTTGGTAACCATTTGGTCCTCATCATTCGTCTTTACTATATATATATATATATATATAATACATAAATATATATCCCGACCTATATATAAATTCTTCTTGTGGCCACGCTCCATTCACCTTTGTATTTACGAGCCGTGCAACTATTAATTAACGTTAAAGACAGCGCAGCCCTCACTGAACCTACCCCAAAACGTCGTCATTACCCTGAAAATAGAGTGGGTTGAGACAAAGAAATATATATACAGTCCATCATTCTGACTAGCCTAGCATATGCTTTCGATATAAAAACAAATTAAATTTGTGACCTTGAGTCACTTATAATAACGAGTCAGAAAAAAATAAAAATAAAAATACAAACACATACACATACACATACACATACACACTCGTATTTACACATTACCAAAACGCATGTGATCATCATTTATGATTTTATGCGTTTATATTATCCAAATGCTCATTGCAATGTCTTCCCTCATCGTCCCTATTTCGTTTTTTTTTTCATTTACTTCTATATTTATTCATTATTATTATTTACTTTTTTTTTTTTTTTTTTGTTCGAGACAACGTAACTACTTAAGTCGCACATATATAAATGCCAGAATATATATATATTTTTTTTTTATGGGGGAGTGTTTGACTGTTATGAAAAGCGGCCTAGCCTTGAATTTATTCCCCTCTGAAAAAAAAAAAAAAAAATACCATATATATATACGAGTGTGTATATGTGCGCATGTGTATATATTTCGTTTACCGCGAATTCAGTCGGCCCGACACAGACTTCCGCCCGTCAATATAATTCCACCATCGAGACACACAACTACTATATAGTTGTATATATGTATTCATTTCAGGTATGCGTTCTCCTGACCTTCGAAGAGTAATCGATTCAGGCAAAGTGTGTATGTGTGTATGTGTGTGTGTGTGTGTGTGTGTTTTTATGCTTTTGAGAGTCTCAATGTTCTATCTAGTAGAATAATAAATTATATCAGTATATTGTTGTGAGAGGTAAACGAAAAAACAAAAGAAAAAAATTTAAAAAAAAAATTAAATAACAAATAAAAAATTGTGTTGTTATTTTTTGTTTGTTTTTTTTTTTTTTTTTTTTCAACATGAAAAAAAAAAAACAAATTCAACATCAGACACGTTGCAGTCTTGTGGGTAAATTTGTTGACAATAAAGATTCTGTGCTTCAATACGTCGAGACAATAGTGTAGTGTTTTATACGATAATATATAATAAAAATATATAAAATAAAAATATTTTACAGAAAGGGTTTTAAGGCGTCAAACTAATCAATTATCTTCTTGATTAAGCGTAAATATGCAGGTACCTTGTAAACTTGTGCACAACTGTCTTCTTTATCATGGAGCTTTATCGTTGGAGTATAGAAAATTATTGCTACAGGGTCCATGTGTCTTCTTAGTCAAGTATAAAATTGCAACTGATGACAAGCGCAGGGAAAGAGAGACGTGTGAGATGTGTATGTAAACGATAGATATATCTATATAATATCTATATTCTGCACTTTGTCAGTGACACCTTCAGGGTGCGCTTGTGATGATCACCTCAAAAAGATTTTGTCGAGGGTAAAAAATAGAAAAAAATAATAATGTATCCACACGATTGTCACTGGTATATTTTCCTCCGGGAGAATGATAAAAAAGAAAAAATTTATTATATTTTTTTTTTTTTTTCTCCGGATCTAAGGAACAATTGATGCGATCACTTTACAAATGAAAAATGTGAAATCTTGCGAAACAATTTATTTATATTTAATAACAATAATAATTATTTTCTATTTACATAATAATTTAAAAATGAAAAATAGAAAAAAAAAACTTTTTTTTTTTTTTCACGTATTGACGTGTTTTTTTTTTTTTTTTTTTCTTCATTTTTTTTAATGACATCATTTGACATTGGAACTTTACTATTTTGTAGAGATAATCATGGATGGGATCACAATTTTCAAACGATGCTGCGAAGAGAATTGTTCATTGTGTGTAGTTTATTCATCAGGTCAATAATTCATTTCGACTGCACATAAATTTAATATTTCTTTTAGTTTTACCGCATTATTTATTATTATTTTTTTTTCCAAACACAAAGTATTACGAAATCGTCGTGTTTTTTTTTTGTATATAGTTATATCGAGAAGAAATAAAAAATCTTGAAAATAATTATTTAATCGATCATTATAAAAAAAAAAATTAATTTATGGTCATGCAAAAGTCAATCAACCTGTCCCAATCGTCCTCCTTCTTCTTCTCCTCCTTCCTCGTTCTTTACACCATAAAACTACTCCCTCCCAAAATTCTTTATTCACATATATTCATTCATATACTCGATATCACTTCACATCCCTTCGAAATCTGCGTAATTCAACAATTTGTAACCATAATTTTGTTCATTGTATATATACATATATCGAAAGACTTGATTGAGTCAATTTTACTCTGCACACATCAGGTGTGCATGACATTAAATTGAACCCCTGTGGACTGTTCCCCATGTTATTATTATTGCTGCACATAATAATTTTTCTTTTGTTTTTTGTTTTTTTTTTTTCCAATCAATCTCCAACATCAAAATACAAAATTATTGTTAAACTATTTCAATATAATTATCACACTTTACCATTAAAAAAATATTTTCATCGAATAAATCAAATCCTCAAATACCGGAAATACAAACTCAAATATTTTTTTTTTTTTTTTGTCCTCTCATAAAATACACATATATAAATAAAATTTAGCGTGAGAATATTGCTCACGAACACTCACGAATTTTCTTCGTACAGAAAAGAATAAAAAAAAAAAAAAATACTAGAAAAAATTGTGCGCTATCAAATAAACCCACGATGTATACGACCACCTCCGTTGTTCTATATATTTCATTTATAAACCCCTATGATCCCTGAGCATATATATATATACACACACACACACACACGCACACACATATATATATACATAACGCGTTGTAGAGGGCGTAGCCGAACATTTGACCTGACTCGGGAATTCTCGGAAGGAAGTATATCCTGACGCTTGAAATTGTGGGACCGGCGCCTGAGGACATAACTGAACGGATCGAGGTCACAATACCAAACACTTTGTTGTTTTTTTTTTTTTTTTTTTTTTTTTCTTGTTTTTCTTGTTTTGTTTCAACACTCAACGAAAACATTGAGCCTCGATTTTTATTTCTCAGTGACTACTCTAATTTCAAAGATATCATCCGCGTTAACTCTTAAAAACACGATTCATTTCCAGATGTCCGGATTATACGAATCCAGTATGTTCCACATTGACACAAGTATATTGCGCACTATTTTTAGTGGGTATATTTCATGTGTATATATATATATATATATATACATGTGAATATACTGGCGCCAAGTAATAATATCGATGACATATTCCGTTAAGTAGTGTCATGTGGGACTTGAAACCGGAAAGCGCATATAATAAGAAATACATATTCTCACACACGCACGTAAATTTAATATATTATACAATGTACCACGTACATTTAATGAATTATAATATAAAAGATGGCGCATAGATAATAATCATTGACGACAAAGCGTCATCGCATATCTACACACGTAGACATTAGCTCGATAGGTTTTATTTTATTTAATTATTATTTTTTCTTTTTCATTTTTTTTTTTTTCGTTTTTTTTTTGGCGGTAACGCATGTTTGACTGTTACGCACACGTTTTATCTTGGTAGCTCTTACGCTCAATTCTCTGGGCATCGATCCCTTCTCATATAGGCATTGGCGCGCGTCTTTTTTTTTTTTTTTCACTCCCTCCACTCTTTTCATCATTTTTAACATTGGTACAGAATGAGAGAGCACGATTGGATAGAGCATACAACGGAGAACGATGCTAGATTATATTTATTTGAAGGTTTTGAGTGGGGGAAATTTGGCCTTGACAGTATAATGGAAAGCCCGCGCTTTACGTTTCACTCCTATTGACTGTACAGAGAATAGAGAAGTGGTGGTGATGATGATGATGATGACGATGATGATGATGATGATGACGATGATGATGATGATGATGATAGTAGTGGTAGTGGCAATGGCGATGTACGAAGCAAAAAAGAAGCGAATGCAGTTGCTTACCGGCATCCACCAGATGTCTCGGTGGTTCACCGGTTCGATGACGTAGGCATTTTCCAATTCGCGCGGTTGCCTTTGGGCTAGAAGAGAACACGCTCACGCTCTCTGTCTCTACATTCATATGCAATAGCGATTGGGGTGGGGTATATGAGCTGTCCCGGGCGCCGGGGAGAACAGAGTGGGGAGACACAAACGAGCAAAAATAGTGGTGGGGGAGTAAGAACGAGAAGGAGATGAAGTTACGGCTCACCGCGCGCTCCAACTGCGCTCCCCACAGTGGGGACAAAATTACCGAGAGGGTGGGGACACTGGGCGCGGCCTAAAGCATCCCGACATCGCGATCCCGCTGCGTACAACGAATTATAAAAATAAATATCAGTGTATACCGCGCTTTCTCTCCACAGATATCCCGGCAATATACTCACGTTAATTCACACAATATTATTCTGTTTTTGTTCGCATTCATTCGCGATTTATTATCATATTGTCAATCAATAATTATTACAATATTATTATTATTATTATTATTATTCTACCGTTAAATTATATATTTTTCAACGCAATATTTTTATAATTAATATACTTTATCTATTGTTAATTGAATAAATACATCAACAATTACTTTTACCACTACTACCTCTACTAATATTACCACCACCACCACCACCACCATAACTACCACTACCACAACTACCACTACCACTATCGTCGTCACCACAATCATCACCCCACCACTACAACGATCATCATCACCGCCCCGATAGTACGCACGCGTGCATTTACGTGACGTGCGTACACCAAAATCTAAGGAGGATAAAATTTACGTTTTGGCCAGTATCGTACAGGAGAAAATACGCGTCGAGCGCGTGCTCACCGCCACCTCCGTTTTTTCGGTCTCGGACATTCTTTCAAAATTCACAGTCACGTATTGTTTCATTGCAATCCTTGGTTTTTATCTGGTGGTTAGACAGAGAGAGAGAGATAAAAACGTGAAGCAGTGAACAAATTAGGGAGAGGGAGAGAGAGAGAGAAAGCGAGGAGTAGGCAAAAAATTTTTACAAAATTATCCCTCTGTCTATAATATCAAGGAATAAATTTGTGTTGAAATTTTATTAATACAAAAAAATTGCAATAAAATAATTGAGTGAATTTACATATATACAACGCAAAAATATACACAAATTACAATCGAAACAATTGCCAAGCACGTTTTGGTATTGGCACACGCCAGTTCTCATCGGCGCCACGTAATTTCCCATCTTCTTCTTCTTCCTCTTCTTCAACTACCTCTTCTTCCTACTTATCATTTCCCCCTCCCAAACCTCACTGCACGTGTGAGTGCGATTGTATATATGTTTATATATACACGTATGTATATATCACATTCTTGTTTTCACATCCAAAACAAAGTTATCACTCTCAGTGACTGTTGTATGTACATGTAATTGGTATATATTAAATTCAACCAGACATTTAAGATACTATATTTTGTCTTGTCTCAACTTATACACATACATAAATTTCAACTGTCTCATTACATTGGTATAACTGAGTCGTGGCTGATATTTGAAATCAAAATTTCATTCATTAACGATAACAAACTAATAGCCAGTGTCACTGTTTCAAAATTATATTCGACATTGTTCAAATAGGAAATTATAAGAGCGATACACAATTTTTTTTTTTTTTTTCTCAATAATAAATTATCAATCGTGTGAAATTAATTCACTTATCAAATTCGCTGCTCACTTTAATTACGCGTGAGTAAATGAATAAAAAATAAAATAACAATAAATAAATAAATAAATAAATAAATAAATAAATAAACAAAAAAAAACAACAAAAAAAAAGTAAAAGAGTGAAATAGGAAAACAAAAAAAAAACAAAAAAAAGTGAGAAAACAAAATATTAATAATATGAACATTGAATTAATTTTCCCCAAGTGCTTTTGAATGATAAATAAATAACAAAAAAAAAAAAAAAAATTATATATGTATAATTGAAAATAAAATTATTGAATGATTGTGCGTGCATTGGGCGAGTTTTGAAAGGTGCAAAAGAAGAAAGAAGGGAAAAGGGAGATAGAGATAGAGAGCGGAAGAGGCAGAAGACGGTAAAGAAGGGGAGAGTGAGAAGGGCGAGGGAGGTACAAGGGAAGGAAAAGGGACTGTGCACGCGGTCGAGATACACAGTTCCAAAGAGCACTTGGAGAGGGGCAAGAAGAGGGAGGAGTGAGGACGCTACCATTCTCGTAACAACTGTCGCCGGTTGCTAAACCCGCGTGAAGAGTGTATTGCCAGTGGTGTGTGTTGTCGCGTACAACTCATCGTTCTTAAGTTCGTGATTACATATATCTGTATATATATATATATACATATGCAGATAAATAAATAAATAAATATATATACACACACACACATATATATATATATATATATATATTTGTTTTTTTTTTTTGTTCTGTATCGTCATCGCCATATTTTCATTTTAATTCGGGCTGTTATACCTGTGTCAGCCAAGAAGGGATAATCCAGTGTGTGCCAGTGTTTCACTCTACCTCAATCGTTGGCTTCAACTAACGAAATAAAAAAAGAAAAAATAAAAAAAAAATTTTTTTTTTCAACAAAAAAATATATTTGGTAGAGATAAAAAAAAAAAAAAAAAAAGAGAGAGAGGATAATAAATAAATACATGTATATACGTATACATATGGATATTATAAATATATTATAATTAAATAAATTATAATTGAAAAAGTGCTCGAGTTACTGTAAATACGAGTATAAAGAAAAAGCGCCAGTTTTGTTTTGTTTTCTTCGTTTTTTTTTTTTTTTTTTGTTTTTGTTAAAAAAAACAAAATTCTCTCGTGAAAAATTATATATATATATATATAATACAAAAGAAAAGAAAATGTCTGTGGATAAATTTGGCGAAGGTGGTGTACTGCACAAGGAAATGGAACGTCTGGATATTGAGGATAAAAATGGAGAGACCGCAAGGTAAATTTATTAGTAAATAATCATTATAATTTTATATTTTTCCAATATATTTTCCTCTTTATTTCATTAAATTTTATTTATATTTTTTTTTTGTTTTTTTTTTTTATGTCACAAATTGTTATCTGAAAATATTAGGCGTTGAAAAATACCAATTTTTCATCAACATGATAAATCGATAAAATTATCAATGAATCATTTTGTATACTGACAAAATTTATGAGTTACGTATATAATTTATTTATCCAATTAAAACTAAATATACCGAGTGTTTAAATGTAATAAAATTAAAAAGAAAAAAAAATTAAATATAATTACCCCATAATTTTTGTAAGAAATATCATATTAAATAAATTAAACTCAAACTGTATAAATATTTGTATACATTTCCGGTGCGCATTCCTTGGACGATTTCTCGGTCAAGCTCAAACGAAATAGAAAGACCATGAGAAGTTTTTTTTTTTTTTTTTTTTCTTTTCTTTTCTTTTCTTTTCTTTACCTTGGCGGACGGATAATATTGTAAAGGGAAGAGAGCGAGGATACACATATATACATATAAATATATATAATAGAAACGACGAGTAAAATAATGTGTGTTTGTAAGTCGGTGTGCTATGCGCTCACACTCCAAGTAGATATGAGTCATTGAGAGAGGTGATGGTGGCAACTGTAAAACGCCGTTAACACGGGTGGCAGCGCGTGTATACCGCATGGCAGCCTAAAATAGTTTCGTTTCGCTATATAATGCAGCATTAATAACGCTGGAAAATATATAAAACTATATATGTGTAAAGGGCAACGCTACCCTACATTATGTAGGGTGTGTATATATATTACTTTGTCATTATTCAAATATATACATGGATAAATTCAGTGGAAAGGCGCGAGTAAATGTATCCTTCACGCACAATTTCAATTGAATTCGTTATGAAAAATAATTTTTCATTGAATATTTTATAAAACTACACGTACACACAATATAAACACTCTCATTTAATTAATTTTCGTCATTTATCAAATATTTATCCAATAAATTAATATAAAATTATTATTATTTATTTATTTATTTATTATTTTTTTTTTTTTTTTCATTTTCATTATTTTGATTGTTCACGGTATTTCAGATGTTATTAGTAGCTCATGACATTTAGTCATTTTCATATAATCTTTTGTACTAATAAATCGAGAATTCGTGTTTGGTTGCGCCAGCCTAGACAAAAATGCCTAGAACCTTCTATTTGTAAGAGCTTCCCGTTGCGTGTGGCGTCACACTACTTGGTATATTCACGTCCTATGTGTGCGTCCGTTTTCCGGATGTACGCACTTTTCTGAAAACATTCGATCGCCGAAATATATGTATAGAATCTACCGTGCGCGCGGCACGACGCAAGTCATCATCACTAACACACAACTTTGTGTGTTCCATTCTCTCTCAAAAAAATTTTCCCCGTCACATCGAGGCCACCAACCAACGAACATATATATATATATACGCGTGTGCGTCCTCTCTCACACACCCGCCACTCCATTTCAACGTTCCAGGAACTTATCCTTCTCTCTTTATCTATTTCTTTCTGTCTTTGTCGCTCACTCCTTCTCTCTATTTGAGCCACCACGAAACCGTAATTTAATCATGTGAAACCATTCGCATTTCGAACGATAAAACCCGTTCAACATTTTGTAGATGGATTTTTAGATTTTAATCGCGTTGCTCTCTCTCTCGGCTGGTTTTCCACTCGAAAAAAAAAAAAAAAAAAAAAAAAATATCAACTTTTAAAATGAAACTTGTTAATTTTATTTAATGTCTTCATTAGTTGGTTTATTGTGCGAAAAATGATAGAAAAAAAAAAAAAATTAAAATATACATAATTTGTAATATTTTAATGACATTATTTTATTATTTAAAAATTAATTGCAATCGTTAATTGAAATGTGTTGTTGTTATTTATTTATGTATTTTTTTTTTTTTTTTTTTTTTTTTTTTTTCTGTTTATATATTTATGATATTTTATTTCAACGTGTATTTTCGACAATGTCACGGTGACTACTACTCTATTCTTTCAGTTTGGAGTATATATATATATATATATATTCATATTATATACATATAAGCATAACGATGTATGCCTGAAGCCATGAACACGAGACGAATTCGAATGTGGATGAAATTCTGAGAAACGCTATCCATCGGCCCGGCATTAATGGCGACCGGTGCGGTTTAGACGATCGCAATTCGAGGTCACGACCATCTTTTACTTCACTAAAAATCCAATTCCCTAAGTCAATATAATTTTATTCCAATCGTTGCGCCGACAAACACATTTTTCGAATATATTTCACGTTTACATATATTTATCCTACTATTCACCAGTTGTGTCTTACAATACGTTTTACATATAACTAAATGTGAAATAATTATTTTCAATTTACAAACTCACACGTCACGTATGCATAAACGCACACACACACCTACGATGAATAAATATATATTACAATAATAATGAAATAATAAATGATGAATTAAAAAAAAATAACATTATAAAAAAAAAAAAAAAAAAAAAAAGTGTTTGATTTTTTTTATTTCGTTTTTAACAAAAGTTATCTCATTAAAGTGCGTGTGATTTTGTCGCACTCGAATCTTGAAATTGCGTGCGCATGTCTATGGCGTGCGTTCATATACAAATATCCTTGGTGTGTGTTTGCACGTGGCTCTATCTTTTGGTTGACAGCTGCGTGTCACCCCCGCAATGTCGGTAATGTCAATAACTTCCTTGTTCTCGTGACATTAGGCAAAGCATCGACGAAAAAAAAAAATTATCAAACGATTTTATTATTATCATTACAATTATTTATATATATATATGTATTTTTTTTTCCTTTTTCATGTGCAGTAATACAAAAATATATCCAACAATTGCAAATTATGAAATGAAATATAGTGAGTGAGTAAGCTGAGAAAGTAAATGGAAATTTGTTATTTTCAATACGGCCAGAGATATTTTGAAAAATATAAATACGATGATATTGTAAATGGTTGATTCTGGAAAAGTTAGGTCCAACAGGTAATATATAAATAGTATATATAGACAAATGTAAAGGAACACAGCGGGCCCAGGGGTCTGTTGTTAAGACCTTTCGTATAAGCACATTAAATTCGAAAAGATTTCCAAGAAATGAGTCCGTTCAGGTCATCACTTTTACATACCATAATACAACAGTATACACATAACATTTGGAGATTTCTCTCATCTGCAGTACAAGTGTATTTGTATATTTGTAGTAGTAGTAGTAGTAGCAGTAGTAGTAAAAGTAGTTTATGCGTTATATATACTCTCTCGTTCTCTTTCACGCTGTGTGCTCTACCTCACCCACATCGCTCATTCGCGCGTCTTTTATGTTTCGTTCATGGCCTCAAACTCGACTACCTGAGAATATTCGCGTTACATTGTAGTATGGGGATCGAGAGAAAGAAAATAAAAGAAAAGAAAAGAGAGTAAAATTCTATGGAAGGTCTACGCATTACTTTGACCCTTAGCCAAGAGGATTTCTCAACTATAACTGCTGACTTCTCCCTGTTCTTTTTTTCTTTTATTTCACTATCTGCACATGTATATATACCTGGACACGTTACTTGGGTGGGAATATTTTCTTATGGCTTATCCCTAATGATCATTCAACCACGACTGGGTAAAATTGTCGGTTATGTGGAGGGGAAAGAAAACAAAAAGAAAAAGAATTTACGAGAAGTATTAACTGAAGAATACATTCTATTTCTTATACAGAGATGTGGACAATCGATTAGATATGCAATCACAAGTTATTAAATGTATTTACTTCATGGCAGTAATTTTTCCTCAATATTTTTGAGTAATGACATTTTGTTCGTAATTTAAAAATAACGGTAAATATTATATTTTATATATGAATTTTAGAAATTAAATAATACATTTTTATTTCAATTTTAACTGAAATATTTTTCAAAAAATAATTTTTATGAAATTTATTATTATTATTATTATTATTCAGTGACAAATTTTCGATTGCGTAAAAATGGCGGTGGATCAGGGGAGACGACGCCATTTTTTTTTGACAAACTGGATTTTTATATCCGTATTTTACAATACACGTGAATGCGTTTGTGTATACGTATGTACGTGATTTATTGGCGAATTAAAATTTAAGTTGAATAAAAAAGAAAAAAATTGAAAAATTGAAAAATTAAAAAATTATTATTAATCAGTATTATTTTTTAACAAAGAAAAAAACATAAAAATTCCACTGAAATTCATGATAATCCATAGAATTTTTGTATATCAATTTTTTTTTGAATTTGACTGATGTCATTATTTTTAATTTTTTTGAACAAGACCATTTAAAATAATTTTTATTTTTTCTTTTCGTTTAACTCATTCTCGCCTCCCCCTCTCTCTTTCTCTTCTTCAATCTCTTATTTCTTGCATTACTTAACAGACGTCAACGTATTATTATTGTACATATTATATGTCTCGTGCGCGTGACATCGTACGGAATTCATTCTCAGAAAATAATAGATCATCACAGGAAAGAGTTTCAGTTGCGCGTGACACTTATCACATCAAGAAAATATTCACTGCACTTCTTTATCAATAGAGAAAATTGAAAAAAAAAATAATAATAAATAAATAAATAAATAAATGAATAAATTTATTGAATTATTAAATTAATGTGAATTTGAATTTTACTTTTTTTATTTTTCATTTCTGTTTTTTTTTTATTATTTATTTTTTTTTTTTTGTTCGTAGTGCAAAGTAAAAAAAAGTGGAATTATGCAGAATAATTTAAAGTCAACCCTCCAATTTTGATTTATATCTTATTATTATTTTCATTTTTTCCTTCAAAATTTGTAGAAAGCCATGAGATTTTTTGTTTTCTTTACCCCTTTGACTTTTACGTGGGTGATGTATAGAAAAACAAAAAAAAACACTCTCGTCCTTGTCGTGTTCATATCAAGGTGGCCGATGGTAGGCCAATTACTCGCCCCCTCAATTGCTCAAGTACGTAGATAGTCCTTTCATTTTATACTTCTACAAATTCATCTCACTCTCATCATGGCAATTATAATGTCACAAATGTTTTCGTGATAATCTCTCGTATCCCATATTCATTATTATTATTATTAATAAGTAAGTTATATTATTAATTAGTAAGTACGTCAATAAATAAATAAATAAATAAAAAAAAAGTTTATCCTTCTCACAAATAAATTTACAATCGGAAAAATATTTCTAATAATAAATTTTCTGATGGTAAATGGAGAAAATCTACAGCGATGCTTTGCCCACGCATCGTCTCAAAGTATTGATTACTTTCTGCCTCCAACGAAGAGAGAACTGGGAGTATATAATATATATATCATCCTGGGATAGTTCTACACGAAATGTATATGTATATAAATGAAAGTATAGAGAAGGTGGCGGTAACGTGAGGCCGCCAAGTAAAAGGCCGACCGCTCGCTCTCGCACTCCTTGTGCGTCATCTTCGTCGCCCTTTTGTGTGCATATCGCATTGTCCGATCGATTTGCGACACGATAGACCTCTTACAAACCAAAATGGTTACCTAATACACCTATATATTTATATGTATATATATATATATATATATATATTATATACCTATATCGATAAAATTTGCCTCATTCAAATCGCACTGGTCCGCATGGAGAATGCGATTTCCGAGAAATATCACCCAACTAATCGTTTAAATCGCATTTAAAACTTGTGCGGTCTCATTTTTTGCCTCACGTATATATATATATATATACGTGTATCCAAAGTCCGATGAAATTTAGTTTCTTTATCAACGACGCGAGAAAAGAACGATTCAGCCAATTAGACAACAGTTTGAATCAATCGATCAATTCCAATGAGTAATAAATCACACGACTATTAATTAACGACGAATTCTTTGATTAGTACATAAAATATATAAATTATCATCGGTTGATTTTTTAATGAACTTCACCTTTATCATTTCCCCTACTCTTTAAAAAAATCCCATCGCTGTAGAATCAACATTTATTGCAACCTCGTTCGTTTTCTTGTCTCATTCTCATTTCTTTCATTCGCGGCGAATGAAAAAGCCTTCGGGGCGTACTGACACGTGAAACAGAGATAGACGAGTGCAAAGCCACCGCGTGTTGTATATATAGTTGAAATATATACATTGGAGTGTGTTGTTTTGGATCATCAAGGACGCGATTTGGCGTCGTCGTCTTCGGTGCGGCCGATCGCGCCCTCCTCAAACAAAACGAACGAGTGAGAGATGAGATAGAGAAAAAAAGACGGAGACTCTTAATTTCACATCGCCATAAATAATTTGACCGCGGGGTCCGGCACGTTCAATTTCCTGGAACCCCGATCCACTCTCATGTGTCTTTGTCTTTGTTTAATACACCCTCACTATCCTTTTTTTTTTTTTTTCTAATTTTTTTTTCTCGCTTTTTTCTTCATCACTGTCTTTGCGAATCCTTTTCTTTTGCAAATACTCGATGTGTATTTCGACAAAGTCACTGTATATTTTTTTTCGCTAATTTTATGTCAATTTTTTTTATTAAAAAAAAATTTTTTTTTTTTTTTTGGTTTATATTTAAATAATAATTAAAGTACAAAATAGTACATTGAATTATTGACATGTCAATGATATATGTATGAATACGTGTCGCTTTTGTTTTGGAGTAAAAAAAAATTAATTTTTTTTTTTTTTTTTTTTTTTTTTTTTTTTGGGGGTTGATAGTGTGTAATATTTTTTCGGCGCTTTGGATGTCGAACATTGACACAAGAAAGTGCATTTGGGGATAATGTATCGCATACACTTATTCACTTAAAATGTTTGATGTATTGCTGATACTTTTGAAAGTTGAACGGAGTCGAGTGTGTTTACTTGCAATGTCCAATGTAAACACGAACATTCATTTTATTTAAACATAAAAAAATTAAATTAATTTACCCACGTCATGAACATAAGATATATATGTATATTTTTCCTTACCACAATCAATTATTTTACAATATCACAATTGCAATTGTCCAATTATTGATATTTGAATTTTTATACTGTATTAATTATCTAAGTGTACAATTATATAATTGATCTATTGTATTTCTTATTGATATACAAACACTTGGATATTAATTTGTCCGATAAATCACAAGCCTGAATAATCACTTTACATTGAAACTCTCGCAGTCTCGCCAAATCGATCGATGAACGATGAAATATAAAATAGAACGAGCAAATGGAGACGGTCAATTTTTTCATTAAATTATTTCTATAAAATTTTTTCATAAAATAAATAATTTTCAATACTTTGTAAATTTATGTATATTATTTATAATTGATTATAATTTTTTTTTTTTTTTTTTTTTTTCTTTGTTACAGGTAAGCATACACATGTGTATTAATTAATGGCAGCAGTAGTAACGATTGATTTAAAAAAAAAAATTCCATCTCATTGGTAAGTCACACATTAAAACAATTGGCACTGTCATTGGAAAGATGGGAGACAGAGAAAAAAAATATATATTTGAAGGTAGAGGAACAAAAATCCGGGATTCAGATAAAAGTCAAATCAAACCAAAAAAAAAAAAAAAAAAAGTCGCTTCACTTCCCAACTGCTTATTCACATACGTACAATTTTGTATGTGATTATATTTATATGTATTGCCTTAATTAATCCAACTTCAACTTCATGCTCAATCCATCTTTAACACTCATCAATCTTTGCTTTAATGGGGTCTGTTGATGAAACGAAAAAAAATAATAATAATAATAATAAAAGGGACAAGTTAGTGATGAAAAAAAGTAAATATAAAATCGCTCAATTTTTATATATTTTATCAACTATATAAATACACCGATCCAATTTCATCTTTTCCTCCTCGTCTTTTCTACTTTTTCCTCTTCTTCGCTTTCATAATATCGAGATGAATATAAAGAACGTCATATTCAGAGTTGACTGAAAAATTTCACGATAAAACTTTTGAGTATTTTTTCCTCAAATCAATTCGATTTTATACACATATAAATTCAAATTTAGATTAAAATTCACGAGATATTATTTTTATGTCTTTGACATCACAATAAATCATAGGAATTAAACGAAAAAAAAAAAAAAAAAAAAAACAAAAAAAAATGAATTCAGTGCGAGATTCGTTAAATAAAAACCAACAAACCACCAACGTAAAGTCAATTGTTTAGTGGTCGGTATTTTCAGTCAAAGAAATTTGAGTGTCCACGTCTCAAAACATTCTCTATTTTTTTTTTTAACCAAAATAAAATGAAAAATAATAATAATAATCAATAAATAAGAGTATGCATAAACAAAAAAAAAAAAAAAAAATTTATATGCACATAACTCCCTCTTCAATTATCTCTACGAATAATCAAAGCACTTGGTATCAAACGTGACAATTTTCACTAGAAATATATAACATCAAACCATCGATTTATTTTGTAATAATAAAAAATTAAAAAAAAAACCCTCACTGTCCCTACGCTACCTCTCCTTTTATAACAACACAAAGGTCCTTGAACATTTTGGCCTTGAAAATTTCTCCCTCAATGTCACAAACACACACACACACACACGCACACACACACCCTTTACTTTCTCCATCGGATGAAATAGCGAGGGTGGCCGCTGATACATATATATTTAGTAAAAGAAGGGGGAAAAACGGACTAACGAACAACCCCAAGAGTGTGCACATAGAGAGTGAAAGTAACGAACTAGATGATGGAAAAAAAATAAAAATATAAAAAAAAAAAAAAAAATCATTACACTGAGTTTTTACGAATAATTTACAAAATTCCTAACTAACACACTTAACATAATTTTGTAATTATTTATAATATATACGTACATATACGTATTATACAATAGTATTATAATTGTTAAAAATTATTTGACATACTTTATTATGAATGTATTCATTCAAGATTTACTTATAGTCTATAATTCATTGTCGTTGTCATATCTAGTTATTCATTTCGAATAAAGTGGCGCCTAATAACTGTGGAAAACACTCGTGTGTATGTAATGATTGCTGAGTATATGGCAGTTGTTGGCAATTTCATTGTATAGCTGTATATATATAGCACATTGTGATAATACATTGATAGTAATTTATCGATTCGTTAGATTTTGTGGCGTATATTTATTCTTCATTTTATTATGATTATGATTATTATTATTATTTTATTATTACTATCATAACTTTTGCTATTTTCTCTAGTTCTGTGTTGTATAAATGTGTGTAGATTGTAAATCAATTTTATTCTCGAGTATTCATTCGATTATTTTTATATTTTATCGACGTAAATATATTCATTTTTCTACTGTATTTTACAGTGAATTCTTGGAATATTTATGTGATATTCCGTCGAATTATAATTCAGTTTTCTAACCCTTTTCCCACAATTCGTCTTGATTAAATTGATGCACGACAATTTTATCATAAATGTCACGGTTTTTGCATTAAAAAAAAAAAAAAAAAAAAAAAATTTGATAAATAGAATTAAATTTAAATAAAATATAAATCGAATAGAAAATATAAGAAAAAAAAAAATCATTGTCGATGAAAAGTGAAATAATATTCAGAGACATATTTAACTTGCAACCATAAAAAAAAAAAAAATACGCAGAGATATATTTATATATATATATACACACACTAAAGCATACACGCGTTACTATTTACGTCACTCGATTCGAGGACCACCCACGTGTGTATAGTCGCATCAAATATACAACACTCTCGTCTGAGGTAAAGAAAAAAAAATTCATATTACACTCATAATACATAATAATAGCAAAAAAAAATATATTTTTTTTTTCTTGGTATGGAATTGTATATAATTACAATTAATTCTTATAAATTATAATTAATAGTCCTCTCCTTCCCCTTCCTCCCATCATCCCTTTCTCTTTATTTCTAGTGTTTTCTTTTTTTTTTTTTTTTACAAAAATTATTTCGTTCATAATTTGCATTTACATGCATAAATTTCGTGAATTTCAAGGGGATTAAAATTAAAGAAGAAACTTTTTTTTTTTTTTTTTTTTTTTTTTTCAAATTGCAAAGTGGTGCTCTATTTTCATCTCAGTTTATCCTTTATCCTTGAAAATTAAAATACCCCAACTCACACATATACACGTGTATGTGTATGAATAATGTGAATACCTATAAATTCAGTGCGTTTTGCAGATTCTCCCGGTTTGCCTGGAGTATATGAGTTCAATGTTTATATGCATTAGTAAGAGGTGATAAAGGAAGAGGAAGAGAAAGAGAAAGCGAGAGCGAGCGAGAATGATTGTGGGAGATGGGTGAAAACGAGAGAAAGCGAAAAGACGAAAGAGGTAGAATGGGAAGTAGAAAGTCTAGGTCCCGCTTGTAATAATTTTGACCGAGTGCATGGCGGGAGGCAGTAAAGGAAACGAGTGAGGGTGCGCTACCGCATGCGCTTATTGCCTTAAATTGCTAATTGGGCACCCAGAGGAATTGCCAGAGTATATTCTCTGTACAATTCGCATCTTTCTTTTCTATCCGGTTTTATTCGGTTTCATCCCGTGTCCCCAATGTCGTCGATATATGAGACAGAAAACCGACAAATTACACATTATATATATTTATGTGCGTGCATTATTAATATATTTATGGGAAATTGAGAGGATGAGACGATGTATGAGTAGAAATAATGTGAAGATTGTGTGTAATAAGAGTAGAAAATAAATTGTGAGGGAATAAAAGTGAATAGAGGGAGAGAGAGAGAGAGAGAGAGAGAGAGAGAGCGATTGGTACACGATTTTCACCCTCAAGGACACAAATGCATTTCATTGAAAGGGGTTTTATTTTATTTTTTTATTTTTTGCGCTTCTGGCATGTATGAAAACTTTTAACGAAACCGAGTCACACACGAGTGTTCTTTTATCATTTACATTTCTATGATGAAAATTATTATAAAAAAAAATTAAAAAAAAAAAATTAATAAATTAGCATTGAAATTTTTTTATGAATATTTTTAAATCGAAATTCATGGAGTGTTGATTACAAAAATAAAAATAAAATCGCATTAGTAAATACGTTCTTTTATATATATATATATAAAAGCATTTATTGATCCCAGAGGAAACTGTATATAACGACACGAGGAGGGAGTGTACCTAACGTGGCAGGAAACTCGCTAAGCTGTCAAAGTAACGTTGATATCTAAATAATTTTTCCCCGAGAAATCAAAACAAAAAAAATATATATATATAGATTATAGTTATCAATGGAGTATAAAAAAAAAAAATTTGAAAATTTTTTTTATAATTAATTCAACTATAAATTTTAAAAATAAAATGAAAAATCACAATTAAATGTCTGGAGTATTCGCTCAATGCGCATCCATTAGTTTCAATAGTAAAAGAAAAAATAATAAATAAATATATATATTTTTTTTTATTATAAAAAAATTAAAAAAAAAAATCATTGCCAAGAGGAAATATATACTGATATGAATTAAAAAAATAATAATAATAATAAAATAAATAATAATAATAATACGTGAGTCAGTTTGGTCGGTATATGGGGGTAGGAATTCGTGAAGAGTGGGATAGAGGGCACAATGAGAGCACTTCCTGCTTCGAATGGCGCCGGCGTCCTCCTCCTCTCTCCTCAATCCTCCCTTGCCACCTCCCGCACTCGGTACACTCGATATTTTTCGGGCCGCGCGAGTATTTCCTATCCTACACTTCTCCTCTTGTTCCCCTTTATCCACGAATTCTCTCGTTCCCAGATTCAAAAAAAAAACAAATATATATATATATATATGATAAACAAAAAAAAAATTACTACAGAAAAGCTAGAACGACGAGGAATGAGTTCCTCTGAACTAAATATATATACACGTGGAATTGCGTTCGTCTGGGTTGAAATCCCTCTCTCACATTATATTATGATGATGCACTCGCATACCTCCCGCCTATAATTCATGAATAACTTTGCCTCATAAATACCGTCTACGTCCTCCCACAAATTGATATAAGTGTAACGAAAAAAAAAAAAAACAAAAAAAAAAAATTAATTAAAAATAAATGAAATAAAAAAAAATAAAACACAAATAGAAATTGAATTTATTTGTAATCAAAAATTTTTCGTTGTGCCTCACACTCGAGTATAATGATTTGGTTTTTTTTTTTTTTTTTTTTTTTTTTTTTTCTTCTTAATTTTATTTTATATTTTGTGTCCAATGTATAAATTGAAAATTCTATATGGAAGATTATTAGTAGATATTATTTATAACAGACTCATATCAATAGAGTGTGTATATTCATATACATTTTATAAATGGCGCTTTGGACTATTAATGCGTCAACTCGACCCGTATTGTACACAAAGAGAATATGTTTTGTTGCTGCGCTCTGAATTCTCGCGTGTGTTTTTACTGTGGCGGCGCGACAGTATCTAGTATATAGTATATAGTTTATATAGGCGCGACCATGCTGCCACTATTGAGACTTGGTTTGCATTCGTATAATTCGCAGTGCGTCGCGAGACGTTACACGCGACTTGTGTATTTTTATAAAAATACGTAATTCTCATCTTAATACAATTCAAATTATATATTATGTATTTCAATATTTATTTATCCATTAATAATTTCAATTATACATATAATTTATCATTTTATTTTATTATTAAATATTTATATAAAATTTAAAAGTGTAAATATTCACGAAATATTCATCTGTATTGGGACTGTAAATTGAATTAATTTAATCGACAACGCGATCAGTGTGTATTTCAATCAACAAATGTATCGTATAGAAATTGGCGCGTGGTATAACCACATTTCACGTTTACGATGTCCTGTGTTGGTATTTTCTTTTATTTCTTCATTCGTTTTATTATTATTATATTAATTTGTTAAGTGTTCATCGATTCTTCGATATTGTGATTCTCGATGGGTGAATAGAGAGAAATTGTAAAACAATTTCATACCAAAAGTTGAATCTTGTGATATTACAAATACAAAATATTTCTTTCGATTTATTATTCTCATCATTTGTTTCTCGTATTTTTTTTTTTTTTCTTTATTTTTATTTTTATCCCCCCCTCACCCCCTCCTCCCCACCGTTTATCTATTTGTGCTTTGCTTATGTGTGTAAACTATAATATTGTGAGTTTGATTCATATAAAGGACACTACTGGAGTTGGTAAGACAATAAAATTATTCAAATACAGTCTTGATTATATTTATAATGGTTAAAAAAAATATAAATATTAAATTTTACTCGAATATAAACATTTGCCGTACGTTTTCGTATGGAAATTATAGAATGTCAAATGTGCACGTTATGTATTATTTATTTATTTATTTATTTATATTTTTTTTTTGTTTCGTCTTTGATATTGTATTGCTCTGTAGTACATATATCTTTATATACCAATCGACCTGAAAATGTGACACGATTTCGAGATAATTCGTTTCAACTACACGGACACAGACAAACGTATACAGAATTACAATGCGATAACAACGTAAACCAAGTGCCTCCGTACTATATATTTATTATACTTATATTGTATATACCTCATTTCTTGTGAAATGCTACTGGATTAAATATATACACTGCGTTATAATATCAAGAGGAAATTGTATTGCGTGTTTTAATGGTTTGTTTTATAACCTAATCCATTCAAAGAAAATTCTCTGCAATAATTTTTATGTTATATATATTTTTTTTTAAATTTGTAATCAATTATTTAATAATGTGTTCGACAAACGTTATATTCTCACTCCATTACGTTTTATCATGTTGTTATTATACCACAACGTCTTGCGATTAAATCAATGATAATACCCATTAAGTAATGAGAAACAATTGTTAATTGTTACATTTATCGGTATAGATATTCTTGTATTTTCACACGGTGATAAAGAAATCCCATGTGAATAATTATCAATGAACTTCCGTCAAGGGAATCGACCAAAGACACCACCAACAATATCAACATTTATTTGTCCTAGGTGAGTGCGCGAATAACAACATAATATTGTGAATTACAAATTGGAGTTTGTGAAATTTCTAGTATTCAGAGATGAGAGGACACGAGAAAAATAGAGATGGGGGAATTAATAATGAAATGAAATGAAATAAAAAAACGAAACGGGAGACAAAAATTGAGAATAAATAAATCTTAAGTGTTTTGACAACGACTACTAGTCAATTGTAGCTTAACAAAGAAATTTAGAACTTGAGCTTGTATAATATAAATGTGAGGGTGTTTTATTTAATTGAATTTATAACTATGCGTATGCACATTACGTTATGAAAAGTCACTAGGACGAAATATTGTACAATTATCCTTAGTAAACGTATACCAATAATTTTATATTCTCATCTCCCGCCTTTTTTTTTTTTTTTTTCTTTTTACTTGAAAATTCCACGAATTGTTCAGAGCTACTGAAATTCATAATAAAAAAAAAAAAAATAAATATTTACTATCGTCAATAGTCTATATATAAATATATTTTCGTGTTTCTTATTGTGTGTACTAGATCCATGATGAAATTTCAATAGGAAATATCACTGTGAAACAGTCAGAAATATTATGTAAATGATCATTTTTCGCATTACTATTTTTACAAAACATTTATTTAAATATATTAAATTAATTATTACTCTTTTATTCTCTTTCTCTCTCTTTTTCTCTAAACAAAAAAACGAAATAAATAAATAAATAAATAAATAAGGTTAGTTTCCAATGTTGTCTCTTCAATATTAATCAATTTTAATATTTACTTTAGTATGTGCATGTATATATTTGTGTGTAGTAATCGTAAAGAGTGTGACCTCGCCCATCGAGAGTTCCTCGAAGTACGACGGGGCAACGTGACTTTCTTCCTTTTATTCCTCATTATTATTACTACTACTATTACCACTATTATTATTTACTTTTGTCGGCGATTGTGCAGGAGTCATGTTAACAAAATGCACGCAAGGCAATACACGTTTTATTACATCATATTTATATGTGTATGTGTGTAAATACAAGTCACATAATTATGTGATAGTCAATTTAGGAAAAAAAAAAAAAAAAAAAAAATTGTCTCGCACGTTTAAAATTTATTTCAATATTTGTACGATGAAATTAAATGAATATATTATTGTAAATATATTTATTATTCATAGAAACAAATACGTGAGAAAAATATTTATGTGTGTGTGTGTGTGTGTGTGTATCAGTGTGTAGGTTAAAGATGTATCAATATATTATTTTCTTGTTCATACGATGCTTCATGATGAGGACATTCAATCGTTCCCAATCTAACGTAGGTCAATGGCGCGGGTCATATTCATATACAGAAAATCGGGTTCTCTATTGGACAATATGAATCATCCTGAAATTCTCACGAAAATACTCGAGTACATATATTTATATCATTGTCATTTCTTATTTTATTTTGTATCAATAAAAAAAAAAAAAAAATATAATAAATAAATTTATATGTGAATGAGCAATTAGTAATTGATTAACCGTGAATCAATTTCAATACGTACAATAATTTTTTATTTGATAAATTATAAATAATAATAATAATAATAATAATGAATAAATGGAAGAATAAGATCGGTAAATATAAAATATTGATATTTTGTATGTGAAAATAAAACAATAGAACGATAAAAATGAAAATAAAGCAAAAAAAAAAATAATAATAATAATAATTATGAACGGTTGACTTATATACACGTATGATATAAAAATATATATTATATATGTATTATGAACTGAACATTACGCGTGACTTACCCGCATAATGATATTCGATAAGACCGATAAAGTGGACATGACGATGATTGCCACGACCACGAGCGGATCTACGAACAAATACAAAATGCGCTGACGATGCCTCTATGGAGTTGTCGACCTCGTGGATGTGTCAACGTGTTTCAACGTGTAATAGATAGACAAAAGGGGGGGGGGGGGGGTACGATAGTCATGCTTTGTAACGACTGATAGCGATTATTAAAAGAGATGACAGGAAGAAAAACGGAGAAATAGATAGCGAAAGATTGTGAGAAAGAGAAAAAAAAAAAAAAAAAAAAATTAATAATATTTCACGTGTTGTAAATAAATGGTATGTAATATATAATATATATATATATATATATATACATATACATATACATATATATATTTATATTTATATTTATATTTATATTTATATTTATAATACTAAACATTTGATAAAGTTTATTCATATTTTATGTATTGGTTTATTTATTTATTTATTTTTTTTCAATCATTTAATCTAATAAAATATACGTGTAAATATATGAATGTGTGTGCGTGTGTGTATGCCTGCGGGTGGTCTTTCTCGTTAATGCAACTTTGCGGTTTCCGTGTACGAACGGAAAAGAAAAGAAAATAATAATAATAATAAATGCGCCAATGTCCGTAGCGGCCTATCACTTGAGTGGAGATAAGAGTTTACGTAAGGAGAGACTGTGTGGATTGTATTTGTAGTACGTACGCGGTTTATATATGTTGGATATATAATGTTGTTAATAATCGTGCACAAATCGATAATAATCTTATAAATATATCGTATTGTACGCGTATAACTTTCAATACAGTGTGATAATATTTTATAACGCATTTATAAGATAATTGTCATTATTTATTAAGAAAAAAAAAAAAAAAAAAAAAAATTTTTTTTGTTTTATTCATTTTTTATTTGCATAATTTTTATTTATCTTACCGAAAAATTATTGAATGAGTCAGTAAAAAATAATTTTATATTGTAATTGTGATGAATCATTGATGTTGTTACGAGACATTAGAAAAATATTTGTCTGTATGTGAGTGTGATAAAATGCGGGATATTAATTTTTTTTTTTTTCATGTATTTGTATTTAGTGAAAAACCTTTGCCAGACGTTGGCGCTCAGGGTTGAGTGCAACGGCAAGCACCTTTATATATATTCGCACGACTGCCCGCCAAGTACACACACGCCACTTTCCCTTTTCAAAATCGATTTTGGTGACGCTGCTAGCGCTTGACGACGACGATGATGATGATGACGACAATGATGATGATGATGATGATGATGATTGAGTCAGCGGACTTTCTTTATACATCGGGGCCGTAATTGAATCCTATCGATTTGATTTTTTCTTTATCTTTATCTTTAACTTTAATTGAATTTAAAAAAATTATTATTATTATTATTATTATTATTATTATTATTATTATTAAATCTTATTTTATAAACAATCTTTGCGTATATTTTTGCAATGAGGTTTGTTATCTATTGGCATATTGTTGAGTGCTCGTCAAGGAGTATTATATACATGGCCTTGATCGTTAAAGGTGAACGAATGAAATCGCATCGTTTCACACGTGTACACGAAGAACGTGGATGTGCATCATTGAGACTTTTGAGCAAGATGTATAGGGGAGGTCGAGTGATGGACCTTTGAGCTGTGGCTCTGAATATGTTGGTAAAATGTATTACGAGGGTTGGTAAGACAGGATAGGAGAGGAGGAGGAGGAGGAGGGGATCGTATTTGATACAGTGAAAGGATCGAAGAGTTGAACAATATCAATTGTCAGCACAGCAGGACCAGCATCTCATCCTCTTTTTCTTCTTTTTGCTTTTTTTTTTTTTTTTGTTTTTTCTACTTTGAGACGACTCATCCTCATCTCTCTTTTGACTATTCGACGCTTTGCGTTAGTCATCGAGTTTTTTTTTTTTTTTTTTTTTTTACTCATTCTCTATGCAATTTTGTAATGGTAATATCTGCCAAAAAATTTTTTAAATTCATTTTACTTGGCAATGCGATAAAAATATGTATATGATTGAATTTAGTTTTGTATTTTTATTGTTTCAAAGGAAAAATACTTGAGGGAGATTAAATAAACTCATATTATTTCTGCGTGGTTGCTTTACGTTTGCAAGGGAGGAAAAAGATAAAAATACATTGTTCAATGTCAGGGTGACTTGTTGCACCAGTCTCATCGACTCTATGTGAAACCTCGCCAAAGAAATATAATAATTGTCGAAAGGAGGAACGAAAAAAAAAAAAAAGAGAGTGAGACTAACATTAAAGGAAAAGTAATTTTTTACAAAAAAAAAAAAAAAAATCCCAGTTTTTATTTCAATCTTTTTTTTTCATTCAAGTTGACTCTAGATTTAATGTCATTAATTTGATTCAATCATTTAAAATAAATCAAAGTTTTTCTTTTTTATTCTTTTTTTTTTTGTGATTATTTGAGGAAAAATGATCATTCATTATCATACGATGAATCTCTGTAGAATCCCCTACTTCCTATTGGATAACATGACAGTTGAATGATAACAATTTCGATTGTAAATTAAGATGGAATAATATTAATATACTTTTAAAAGTATGATAAATTCCGAATATCTGTTGTAATATTAATCATATACACTTTTAAATTACATCAAGTAATGATGATAATAATAAGTGGGAGGAGTGAAAAAAAAAAAAAAAATATATATATATATATATTTATGAGAATTGATATGGAACATGAAATATTACTGAAATATTTTAAAGCTCAGATGAAAAAGTGTGTCGTGTTGGTCCGTGACAGCAATAACGCCCGTTGCGTTGTAATGTAACTTGAGCTAAAAAATCGATACGTACGAAAGCGAAAGTCTCTTTCCACCACCCTCGTGCCTATGTTTCTCTTTCTCTCTCTTTATATATACACATATATATATATATATATATATATTCAGCTCACCCTGAAATTCCTCCTGCCCTTCTTATTCTTCCTGTGCGCACTCTCTTGTTCCCTCCTGCTATTCATTCATGTTGTGGAGTAAGAGAAGGGTAAAGTGGCCCTATCTCAGAACAACCACCACTACCATCAAAAATCAAATCCACTATATTCACTATCAGTATATAAAAATGAAAACGAATGTAATTGAAAATGAAAAATAGTCGTTTTCATCTCCTTGCTTTACGCGAAAAATTCCAGTTGAGCTTTGAGCTTCGTTTGTAATTAATTTTTACAAGTTTTTTTTTTTTTTTTTTTTTGTTTAATTTTATTTATTTATTTATTTATTTATTTATTTGTTATTATTTTTTTGTTTTGTTCTTAATGTAAATAATATTTTAATTATTAAAAAAAAAATTATTTTTTATTTTTATTCTCTTTGACGAGCCACTAACGAGTCAATTTTTTTTTTCTTCGTGTTCTCTTTTTTTTTATTTTATTTTTATCCTCGAGTTAACGCATCTAAACTGCACTCGCTTCATCGTTCTACTTCTATTTATATAATTACATTTTTATTTTTATCTTCAACGATGAGCCTTAACTTGTTGTTATCAGGTCGTGCGTGGGCTCTCGACCTATCATCGGGAGTTCTCACTATCATTTTTTGTACAATTGCATCACGTACTGAGCGGGAAAAATACATTGTATTAATTCTTTAAAAGTGGAAAAAAAAAAAATAATAATAATAATGAATTTTTTTCTACACATAATAATACACACAAATTCGGATGAACGTAGAGAATTTTTAATTTTATTAATTATTTTATTTATCAATTATAATTTAATTTAATTTTGTTTTTTTTTTGTTTTGTTTTTTTGTTTTGGGTCAGCAGCGGCACTGGGGCAAAAGTTCTAATCAGCAACCTGCCTGCACACGCCAGATTTGAGGATCTCGAGCTTCTGTTCTCAAACTACGGACAGGTGCAAAACCTCGAAAAATTATCCTCCCGCGATCCCAACAGCCAAACCTTACTCGTCAGCTATGAATCGCAAGAGCTAGCGCAGCAGTAAGTCCTCACACATCACACATTAATACTCCACTCTATTCTATCCTCCCCTCAAAAAAAAAAAAAATAAATAAATAAATAAAATAAAATAAAATAAAATTTACATCCCAATGTAGCAAAATACTGCTGCCAATTAAGAAAATAAAAGGAAAAAAATATATTTTCAAATTTCTTTTATTAAATTAATTATAATTAAAATATATTTAAATTATTATTCTTTTTTTTTTTTTTTTTTTTTTTCTTTAAATTCAGGGCTGTGAACCACTTGAATGGCTACGAGTACGACGGTAATTTAATAAAAGTGGAAATGTCGACGGCTGAGTTTCGACGAAGAGGACGTAGCCAACGTGGCGGTGTGGCATTCTCAGGTTTACCAGGCCCCGGTCGTCAAACTGATTTTCCTCTACGTATATTGGTGCAGTCGGATATGGTGGGCGCAATAATTGGTAGACAAGGCTCAACAATCCGTCAAATTACTCAAATGACACGCGCTAGAGTTGATGTACATCGCAAAGATAACGTTGGTTCACTTGAGAAAGCTATTACTATCTATGGCAATCCAGAGAATTGTACAAATGCGTGCAAAAAAATATTAGAAGTGATGCAAGTAGAGGCTAATAATACCAATAAAGGGTTAGTTTTATATTTTTAATTGTTCATTTAATTTTTATTTTTATTTTTGTTTTTTATTTTTTATTTTTTTTTTTTTTGTTCTTTTTTTTCCGAAATTATAAATATCGATGTGTTATCAAATTTTAACAATTATTTATTTATTATTGTTTTTAATTTCAGTGAAATCACTTTGAAAATTTTGGCACATAATAATTTGATTGGCCGTATTATTGGCAAAGGTGGTAACACAATCAAAAGAATAATGCAGGATACAGATACAAAAATAACTGTGAGCAGCATAAATGATATCAATAGCTTCAATTTGGAGCGTATTATCACGGTAAAGGGTAATATTGATAATATGAGTAAAGCGGAATCAATGATCTCAAGTAAATTGCGTCAAAGTTACGAGAATGATCTACAAGCAATGGCGGTAAATTTCCTGGAGAATATTAATTATTTATATTCATTCATCACATTGAATTTTAAAATAATTTATAGATTAATTTTTTTTATCCATTTATTCTATTATTTATACAATAGCCTCAAAGTATGATGTTCCCTGGGCTACATCCCATGGCCATGATGTCCACGGCGGGTATGGGCTACAGCTCGCGAGGAACAGGATTATACGGATCTGGACCTGCACCCTATCCCTATCAAGGAAATCTACCAACGCAACAAGGTGCATCGGCAAGTGACACCCAAGAAACTGCATTTTTGTACATTCCCAATAACAGTGTGGGCGCAATTATTGGTACAAAGGGCTCACATATCAGGAATATTATTCGATTTTCTGGTGCTAGTGTTAAAATTGCACCACTGGAGCAGGAAAAACCTGCTGATCAGCAGACTGAGAGAAAAGTCACTATTGTTGGATCACCAGAGTCCCAATGGAAGGTTCGTAATTGTATTTATAATCATGATAAATTTTTTTTTTTTCTTTCGATACGATGAATTTTTATTTGAGCCACTAGGGGTCGGTAATTCCAACGGCACATATGTATATATTGATGCAGGTATATCTTGAGCTCTTCGGTAGCCTGTTGGTTATAATGACAGGCTACTCAATGCAAAGAGTGTGGGTTCGATTCCGGCCAATGTTATGTAGAATTTTTCTCTCACATAACTCGGCTTCGTACTACAATTGGGGAGATGAAAAAATTAAAATAAGTTAAACCTGCCGGTTTGGGGTGATGACGTTGTACTTAGGCATTACCTTGATACGTGCAGGAAAATAAAAAATATGTAAGAGGTTTTTCTGTGGTTAGTTCGCACATTATCATTGTGATCCTAGCCCCCGAGTCTCTTCAACAATTTTTTTTTTCTTATTTATTATTTATTATTTATTCATTATATATATATACTTACCCAGAGGATCGTACTTTTATAATTATTATTATTATTTTTTTTTTTCAAGTAATCCATATACACAAGACACAAATTTTTACAACACATTTTTTTAATTTTAATTACGGGAACGTGACGAAATATATTTATTAACAAATATTCAACACTTGTGGTAAAAGCTAATGAATAAATTATTAATATGGCGGCCATAAAAAATATTTTTGAATTTTATCGATTCATCGATTCATCGAGTAATCACTTTGAGTATCACTTCACTCGATGAGACGTTCGATAATTTTATTAGCGCGCCAAAAATTTTGTTTAATTTTTTTTTTTTTTTTTTTTCTTTTTTAATGTAATATAAGTAATATCTATCAAAGTGTTAGTATTGAAAAATTGATTTGATCGAGCTATCGAATCACACTTCAATCGATAATTCCATTAAATATATAATTTGGCGCGAATTCAATGCCAAAAAAAAAAAATTTAAACGCAATTTTTCACGAATAAAATAAATATGAATAAACATTTTCAAATATTTATATCATTACAATTAAATTTTCAATGTTTATTAAAATTTCAGGCTCAATATTTGATCTTTGAAAAAATGCGTGAGGAAGGTTTTGTTGCTGGTTCTGAAGATGTTAGGTTGACAATTGAAATTCTTGTACCGAGTGCTCAAGTTGGCCGTATTATTGGTAAAGGTGGTCAAAATGTGAGAGAACTTCAACGTGTAACTGGAAGTGTCATTAAACTTTCGGAACAACAAGCAACCCCACCACCAGCTGATGAAGAAACAACTGTCCATATTATTGGACCATTCTTCTCTGTTCAGGTAAATGAAGAAAAAAAAAAAAAAAAAAAAAAAAAATTACAAATAAATCTTCAAGCAATTTTAATGATTATTTATTACTAATAAATTTATATTTCAATCGAATCAATTATTTATTTGATATTTAGTCTGCACAACGAAGAATCCGTGCAATGGTATTGCAATCTGGTGCACCAGGAAGTGGCACCACTGGTACTGGTACACGCGCTGGACGTGGTAGCAGCCAGGAAGGTGGTGCTCGTTCACGAAGAGATGGAAGTGCTACTTCACAGCAAGGGAGCTCAGTGTCGCAACCGCAACAACAGCAACAGCCCCAGCAGCAACAGCAGCAATCACAACCGCAATCTCAGGCAGCTCAGTCTCAACCAAGTTCACCGTCATCTAATCAACAACAACAACAGCCACAGCAGCAACAACAACAACAACCACAACAACAACAACAACAACCACAAACACAACAATCACAGCAACCGAATCAGTAACGTTGACGAAACTTCATCTTGACGCCAACCACCACCTCACAATTTCCGTTTTCAATCGGTCGTGGTGGGCTCATAATGTTCCGTATATTATTAACACTTTCCAATCAATCATTTATAAACAAAAAAAAAAAAAATATTATTTAAATGATTGACTTCATTTAATTTTCAATATAAAATCTTAATGTTACGATCGTTAAATAATTAATTATTCACGACCGTTGAGCTTGATGACTTTTCGGAATTTTTATTCAAAATGTATATCGTGTTTGTTTTCAAGCTCACGTGCGCTACGTTGAATTTAAATCCAAGTTAATCATATTGTAAATGCGTGTGGACATGAATGCGTGTATGTATGAAAGAGAGGGAGAGAGAGTGTGAGTTTGTGAGTGAGTGTGAGAAAGTGCGTTCGAGTAATGGCTCTGGTAGTCATTTATCTCGTTCAACGTTCGTAACATTAAGAATTTATTTTTGAAAGAATTTCAACATTCGCATTGGAGATTATAATGTTTATATGCGTATAGAACAAACAATTGTATAAACACGAGCATTTTAATTGAAACAAAACATCATAATATATTATTGAATCAATTGTGTTTAAATGTAATAATTGGTGAATAATATTATTGTTTATATAATTATTTGGTCGCGCATATTTTGCATAAATTTCCTTCTTAATTAATTACTTAACTATACGCCATCCAATGAGTCTGATAACAAAAAAAAAAAATAATAATAATAAATAAATAATAAAAGATAAAAAAAGAATTGTAATGTAGATGTAAATTACGCGAATGTAATTTTTGTTACGATGACGAGTCCGCCACGTCGATGTGATAAACGTGAAAAATGAAAGAAAAAAAAAAAAAAAAAAAAAAAAAAAAAAATATGACGGAAACACACACAACCTTATTACCTCATTCATTACGATTAATGATATAAATATGATAGAGCAGAGCAAAGAGAGTGAAATGATTAAAAAAACAAAAAAAAATGAAGAAAAAAAAACCAACTAATCTTAAAAGTCTACCTAATATTAATGTTATAATAATATACAGAGAAAAAGAACGTTAAGTGAATTGATTACACCATTTACGTTATACCATTTAACTAATAATTGCATACTTCTATTATTATTGATTTCTATCAACAATTATTATTATTACAATTTCTTCTGTTTACCATATTGTTCTCATCTATATAGATGTAGATGAGATAATTTGTTTCTTTATTATCTTTTTTTTAATCTATTAGAATTGAAAAATAAAACAAAAAACTAAATGCAGTTTTGTTATAAGGTATCAATGTGAAAAAAAAAAAAAAAAAAAAAAAACGCAAGAAAACTGATAACATTATGGAGACTTAAGAGTTAAGAGGAGATGAAAAATTGAATTAATTAATTAATTGATTGATTGATTGATTAATACATATGCATACAATTGAATTGTGAAAGGGAATACTCTTGAACATTCAAGTGAGCTGAGAAGCCTTCAGAATAAGAAAAAAAAATGCAGCGCCCCTTGCACCGTAATACCAAAGAAACAATTATGATTTTTTTCGTATTATTAGGGAATCGAAATGTGCCCGTGCGCGCTGCACTCATAATCTAAAAATAAATCAATTGGCCTCGAGTTCGTTATTTAAGAGCCGTTATATCGTGAGAAATCGTGTAAATTTGATTTTCAACGCGTACCATAAACAAAAATAAATACCGTTAATTAATGTCTTTGACAGAAGAAAAGTAAAATAAATCAAACAAAAAAAAAAAAAATAATAAATAAATATATTCTTCAAATACCCATCAGTTAAGTGTTGGTTGTCAATGAATAAAAAATTAATTTGATTCGATGAATGGAGAAGTGAAATTATGTGAAAACATATGAAATCACAAAATTGATTAATTCTGATTGAAACAAAAACAAAAACAAAAACTTGAAAAAAAACTTTTCGAAAAATAAAAAAAAAATAAAAAATTGAAAAAAAAAAATAATTTAAACGGAAAAATAGATTGATGAAAACCACAAAAACATTTTCAGGGATCTTTACTTTAACATGAATGTAGTAATGTGTGAGTGTGCGTGTGTTGACTGATTGATAAATATTAATTGATAAGTATTTGATTAATTTTCTGATAGAGATGAAACAAATATAAGAAAGAAAAAAAAACATTTGAGGCGTAGGAAAGGTTTAATTATGATATATTCTAATGAAGCAAGTGGGGATTCAAAACGACAAAATATCATTTTTATAATGTATTTCAATTGAGAGCGAATAACAAACAAACAAAAAAACAAAAAAAGAACAATTTTTTTTATTTTTTATTTTTAATATTATTATTTTTTTTTTTTCAATGGAAAATAATTAAATATACGCTCGAAATTAGATTAATCCATCGAACAAATCCACGCTCTTAATGCATAAACACAGGAATAACATATACATACATAACGTTGACATTGAATTATAAAATGAATATACGTACTCGTGATTTTTATCATGAGCTTTTGGTGCATTTTCCGTCGAAAATCACCAAATTACCAAATATCGGACTGACAAATCTCAGCGATTGTGTCATGAAGTGCAGGGCTCCCGATAATGGGCAGGTATGCCACGAAAAACTGTCTTCGGAAGATAAAAAAAATTTAACAATATTGATAATGATTATTTAATTCGAATTTGATGATGTTCTAATCATCAAAGTCCAATAAAGGTCATTTCTGTCGTTAAATCGTCATGATTCACGTTATATATATATATATATTTTTTTTTTTCTTTTTTTTTATTAATTTTTTTTTTTTTTTTTTTTTTTTTTCTGACGAAACAGTTCATATACATTTCATGGCACATCGAAAATTTTCTTCTTCTCACCTATATTGCGAATTATTTGAATCAAACATCAACTAAAAAATAATGACAGTCAATCAGTAATTTCGAAATACGTCATTGAATGAAAGATAACTTCGTATTATATCATACAAGATTAATAGAAAGACGTTCTGAGACTGATCAATAAAATTTTTCCGAAATTCGATAAACATTTAGTACAAAAAAAAAAAAAAAAAAAAAAAAATTAATGTAAAAGTAAAATAATAACGTGAGGTTAAGCATTAAAAAACAAAAAAAAAAACAAAAAAAATAAAAACGTTTGCGTTAGAGATCGTCAAATTTGGAAAGTGTAAAACCGTTGAATATTTATCGATCGAGATACACGAGGTGGTGATTAAATATTAAGCTCACGTTTTATATTATCACACTTATCTCGCGTTTTTCTTTCGGGATACATTGGTGAATAAGAGAATATTAGACAAAAAGGGAGAGAGAGAGAACGAAGCTGAAATATAATAACAGCTTATTTAACAGTGAGTAAGAATAAATAAAAATTTATTTTGATGAAACCAAGACAGAGCGCGAATTTGAGGGATGAAATAAGTGACGAGTGAGGAAAAAAAAAGAAAAAACAAAAAAAAATACAAAAAAAAAAAAAACAAAACGAAAAACAAAAAAAAAAATAAGAGTATAAGTTTATTTTTGATACATTGTTGGGAAGATCTAAGTAATTTTTTTTTTCGATTTTTTTTTGTTAAATGTTTTAATAACTTAATGAATTTTAAGAATATTAAGGTATAACAGGAGTTGAGTATAAAGAAAAATGGTGGGGAAATTGAAAAGTTTTTAATATAAATAATGGGATTAGTAAAAGAAAAAAAGAAAAATAATAATAATAAATAAATGAATAAATAAATAAAAGTGTTTGAATGAGAGATGTGTAGTAAGTGAGACAAAATAATTTCGTGAGTGAGACATTTAAAGATGAGATGAATAAAAATAAATGAGACAAAGAAATTTGTGCGCACGTAGTTTTTTACACTGCGTCGTAACAAAAAAAAAAAAAAAAAAAAATGGAGAGTGTTTTTTAGTCGGATAAATTATATATTATATTTAATATATTTCGAAATACGGCGGTGGTCAGGTCGCAGGGAGACCCGAGCCCACCCAACACGATAACATTCAGGAAAAAATTGAGTGAGAGAATATAACAGAATTATTCGGGCTCACAGTTTTATGTGACACGTTAATATTCTGTTGATTCTCTCCTATTGCACGCGGCCTCCCGCTTCAACCACTTCTGGATTATTTATCAATCTTAAATATATATATATATATATATATGAATGAAAACGAATGAAAGAAAAGTGAAGATAAGAAAAAAAAAAACAAGTAATGAGAAATAAAATGAACAAATAATAATCAAAGTGCCAATGAATACAAGATCACTGACAATTTAAATGCAACACCCAGAAAAAACAAATGTTAAATTCAACACATCACTCTCAACAATTTTTTTTATATTTTCTCCATTAAGAAGAAGAAAAAAAAAATACAAGTCAAGGGATAAAGCTCACAAAATTTCCAATACAATATATCAACGCAATCGTTGAATTCGAAATAAAATAGTAATAATAAAAACTTTATATTATTAAGGTCACTATTATGACGTCATCACGGTCTCATTATTTTTCTGTCAACTTTGAAAAAAAAAAACCCTTCGACTTCGTTGCTCGCTCATAGTTCTAAATCTCTCAAACTGAATATACGAAAATGCATCCGAAATGCGTTGAAAGAAAAAAAAATATATAATAATAATAATAATAATAATAATAATAACAGCATGAACAAAACATATATAATAAGGAAATTAATTAAAAATAAAATATAATATTAGAATAAAACGAAGACATGGACCAAATAGGCAGTCATCGTCACGCAAACGATTAAAATCACATGATGAATAAAAAGACAAATGCAGTCAATCGGGAAAATGAAAAAACCTTGGAGGTGGAGGATAAATAAATTTAAAAAAAAAAAAAATATCAACATAATATACGTACAAAAAAAAATTTTAATGGTCATCAATAAATTTTTTTTTTTTTCCGATTGAATCTTATTTCGGTAGTATTCACATCCGCAATATCATCGTATTGTCAAAGCTCTCAAGGCTGATGGGCCAATGATAGCCAGGAGTGGTGAGAAACAGGGACAAACTTACAAAAACAAAAAAAAATTTAATAAAAAAAAACAAAAATAATGATAAAAAAGAAAAAAAACAAAAAAGAAAAAAAAAAAGATGATATGATAGAAAGATAAAATATGCGCGGTATTATTGTATAATATTGCGTTGATGTGTGTGACACTCGTTCACAATTTTCGAGTGGATAGGATAGGAGATGAAATGTACAAATCAAACAAAGTAAAGAAGAAAAAAAAATAATAATAATAATGAAAGAAAGAAATTATTAATATAATAATGATAACTTAAAGATTTTAAAGTTATAAATTATTAAGCGTGGTTGGGAGTTGTGAGTAAAAATAAAAAAGCGAACGAAAGAAAGAATGAGCGAGAGAGTGTGTGATGTAAGAGATGATAAATGATAAGGAATACCACGGACAAATGTACAAAATCGAGTAATCGCTAAATCTTAAATGTTAGTATCTAAAGTATTTAATCGCGCAGAGATTGTAATTGTGTGTTACTCAAAAAACAAAACAAAAAAACAAAAAAAAAAAAAGAAAAGAAAAAAAAAAAATACAAATATGAGAGAGATATTAATCATAAATTGACACAGAGAAACGTGCTTAATATCACAAAATGGTAGACGCAAAAGCTCAATTGAAATTTTTCCTTTTTTCTTTTTTTTTTTTTTTTTTTTTCATATAAAATTGAAATTTCAAATGAAAAATGGAAAAATATGGAAAAAAAAAAAAAAAATTCCAATTGTGAATTAATACATGACAACAACGAATCACGAACTGAAACTGAAATAATGAAAAAACTCAAGCCTGTCAACTGCAATTTAAATAATTAATGAAAAAAAAAAAAAAAAACAAACAAAAATACTAACAAAGTGAAAAGCACGAATTCGATAAATCCCAGGATAAAACCGAATACGTCTAACGCGTAACAGCTACGCGATTCGTGAGCACAATCAAAGTGAAAATGTAATGAATTTATCAGGTGTGCAGACTAAATTTTCACCGGTAAATGTCCAACGTATTATTTATATTTAAATCCGGTGTTAATTTATAATCGTGCAGTTTTTATTTATTTTTTTTTTCTTTTTTCCTGTTCTTTAAACGCGCAACGTATCGTACACACGCGCGTATCACTGCTATAACAAATTTATTTGTACGCAGTACAATCGGATAAAAAGAAAAAAAAAAAAAAAAAGAATTAATTGATTAATTAATTGAGAAAGAATAAACATAAGAAGCGACATAAAAGCACACCTGCACCATACGCATACATCCGAGATATTTCAAATGACACATGGAAAACACCAATAATTCCAAGAAAAATATAAGCACATGTGCATATTCCTGTTTACAACATCTGCCAATTAGGCGAAATAAAAAATAAATGGAGTAAAATAAAATAAAAATCAACCGCAGTAGCTGATAGTTAATAATTAATTTAAAAAAAAAAAAAAAAAAAGAAAAAAAAAGAAAATAAATAGTGATAGAAATGATAAATACGTGAAAGCGAAAAATGAATAAGCAAAAAGAAAAAAAAAAACAAACAAAGTAGTGATCATATTGAATGATAATGAAAAATTCAATGAATTTTCATGCTTAATTGTGATGGCGCCAATTATCATTATTGTTGTTATTTACAGAGGCATAAATAAATAAAATGAAAAAATATAAAAAAAAGAAAAAAAGAACGCGAATAATAAAAAAATAATAAGAAAATAAAATACATGAACAGAAAAATAGTGAATATTGAATGAATATTTTGGGCTTTAGTATTAGTGTGAATATATAAATACCGTATAAATATACAAAAATGAAAATACAAGAAAGAAGGGCGCGATAGGGATAAATAAATAATTGAATATATGAATAAATAAATAATGTGGGCCTTATTTGTAAACAGTTGGGCATTGTTACGTGAAGAAATAGATTTTTTTTTTTTTCTTTTTAAGTGATAACGCTATAAAAAAAATAATAGATGTATCGGATAATACGCACTATACATTGATTAATCTATAAAATGAATAATAATAATAACAATAATTCTAATAATAATAATAATAATAAACAAATAATAATAAAAGTTGCATCAAACATCATTTGAGTGAGAAAAACTGTTATATAAACATAAATGGATTATTACTGATTTCATATAATTGATGATAATAAATAGTAAAAATAGAAGTGTCGGTATCAAATTAGATAGTGTTGGATATTTTATCTATTATTATCTAATTGTTGCCAACAATGGGCATTATAAAGTGAAAAAATCGTGCGGGTATGATTTAAACATGATTATATAATTACAAAACTCATTATTTACCGTGAACACCGAGAAAAAAAAAAAAAAAAAAAACATCAACAACAATAAACAAAAAAACAAACAAATGATAATAGTAAAATAGTATTTATCCCCTTCTTCCTCATATACATATATATTTATCTATGTATTAATGAGCTGATTAATGATAATATACATAGTCAATATATATTAATATTCATAATTACAATCTGGGCATAAACACAGTTGAAACATTTATATACTGTTAATTACACACGAGCGCTTTCTTCAAATTTCCCTAAAATGAATTTGAATGAATCGATAACTAGTGATGATGATGATGAAAAAAAAAATAATAATAATAATAATAATAATGAGATTAATACTAAAACCCAAAATAATATTGTAAGTAATTGCGAATTGTGAAATATATAAAATAAATTGACAAGTGCGCGAGTGCATGTGTATGTGTGTGTGTTATAATTACAAAGAACCGAAGAAAAAAAAAAAAAATAATTGAAATAAACAATAGCAAAGGGGAAAAAGCAAACAGAAGATGAAGAAAAAATATTAATAAAATCAGGTTGTCCTCCAGTGACAGTCACTCATACAGTCAAGTTATACAAAAAAAAAAAAAAATATTAACATATAAATAAATAAAAAATTTTCCGGAGAAAAGAAAAAAAATATATTCTCTGCGACAGAATACGTGTGTTGAGACTTGCCATTTTCGCGTCCACTATATCTCAGGAGTTATGAAATTCGTTTTTTTTTTTTTCTTTTTTTTCGTTAATTAATTTAATGAAAAATATTAAGGATTCATCATTTTGTGGACCACAATTAATATTTTTTTTGTCGTTTGTGAGTTGAGTTCAAGTGACAGTGGGTTATCAATATAAAAATCCCAATTGTTATTTTAGGTTTTTCCTTTTTTTTTTTTTAGATATATCTAATAACAATAGGTGAAGAAAGAAAAAAAAAAAAAAGAAAAATATTATAGAGCAGCAGCTATTGCTTTACACGATAAAACTTCTAATTCCGTTAAATATTTTTCAAATATCGCATGTACAATTCATATACAATTGCACTTTGTTCTTGTTGATGAAAAAAAAAAAAAAAAAAAAGAAAAAAAAAATAGTTTGTATTACAGGCTCTAAATGGTTACGTTATCATTATTAGCACTTGTGTGTTCCGTTAATCTGTTGTTCTTTATTGTTTTTTCGTTTTTCTTTTTTAAAATTTTTTTTCTTTCCTTATATTTCCTGTTTATTATTCTGTATGCAAAATCGTGTGTTACTTTTTATCAATTGTGTTAATATTAATTTACTTATTCGGTGAAATTTTTACCTCCTTCACCTCATCTCTGCCCCTAAATATGAATTAAAAATACTATATTTATTGGATCATACAAACAAAAAAATGATGAATTTCGAAATTTCTTATGAAAGAAGAGAAAGGAACAAAAAAAAAAAATGGTGCCTGATAACGTTAATTATGCGTAAACGCACTAAAGCATCATGAAAAATTTACAAAAATTTGAATATAAAAAAATAAAAAATGAAGACAAAAATATATAATCATCGCTATTTTAACGACACAGACGTGAAAAAAAAAAATAAAAAAATGAAGAAAAATTAATAAACAAGAAGGCGATATTATTGTAATAAACAATTTTCGCATGTTTATCAGAAAAAAAAATAATGTGAATTGTATATTCAATTTTTTTTTTTTGTGAGCGGTTGCACAGAAAAAAAAAAAATATCTACGATTAGGTTACACACAAACATTTATCGTTATCACGTACCCTATAATGTACGGGACCCTCCATGATTATAATAATAATTATAATAGTAGTAATAATAATAATAAAAATAAATAAAATACATTTTGCGGAAAATTGTAAATTTATAAAAATTGTGTACGAAATAATGCGGATAATTGATTTTGGAACAAGCGTACAAACAAAACAAAAATGAAAATGATACAACAAATCAATGATAATTATATAATTAATAAAAGGAAAAAAAAACAAAAAAAAAAAACAAAAAAAAAAAATAAAAATTTGAATGATACACTCGTGTGTGGTACATCGTTTGGGTGGTCTTTCAAACATTTATGTAAACTGTATAATGGTGGTTGCATGCATACAAAAATAATGAAAGTTAAACATAATAATAATAATAATAATAATAATAATAATGATAATATAAATAATATAAATAATAATAATAATGATGATGAAACAAAGGAAACGCCCGGCACAACGTCGTGGGACCTTTAAAAAAACTTAATTGTTTATTCATATGTATAATGATGCTTATGGTTTTGTTCGTTTTTGTTCTTTTTTTCCTAACGAAGTGAGACGTCACACCAATAATGTTGTTCCGCGTCTTGCTTGCATTTTCTTCGCACTTGCTATGGTTTTTTTGTTTTTTAATTTTTTATTTTACTTCGGGATCACCCCGACTTCGGATGAAATGTTTTGTATGTTCACAACTATATTTATTCATCAAACGAGGTTATCAAATTTGTCCTTGATTGAGTTGGGAAAAAAATGATATATATATATATAAACAAAAAGATCAAATGCCATCTTTTAAATAACCGGAGTCAAGCGGTCCCGGTCATAATTACAATTATATTTTCCATAATTATTTTTCAATTTCGCATTATCATTGTCTACTTTAGTTTACTCTATTAATTTACTACTATTCTACTATATAAATTATCGTAATTGCTACATTGGCCAATTACCATCACGAATTTTTTTTTTTATTTCTTTGAATTTAGGAAAGATATATGAAAAAAATAATAATAATTAAATTGGCGATTTCATAAAATTTATCCAAGCCGGAAAAAAAGAAAAAAAAAAAAAAAAAAAATTAAAACAAAAAAGAAAAAAAAAATTTTTTTAATAATAATAAAGTGGAAAAATTAATTCGGTTCACAGTATAGAAACACAATAATCGTATTCAGATAGGAGTAAAATACATTATGGGCCATAAATGAAAATAATTGAATAGAGAAAATTGAAAAAAATTTTTTTTTGTAATATCAATTATTTATTTATTATTATTATTACTATTTTTTTCCAAGAATTTATTCTAATTCTCTACAGAATATATATATTAATACAATGAATGACAAAAATAGGCGCACTTCAACTGATTTCTAAAATTTATAAAACAAAAAACGAAAAAAAGAAAAGAAGAAAAAAAGAAAAAAAATTATAAAAAATACGGCATTTTTAGTGAATAATATTTCTAAACATTACTACATATATACGGATAATCATTAAGTACACACGAGCATAAGAATAAAAAATTAAAAAACATAGGCAATAAGGGATTCTATAACTGTAGCTGATGGCTTTTATCCAGACATAAAATTCATAAAATTATATTTTGAAATAATAATTGAGAAGGAAAAAAATATGAAATCAATCATTGAAAATTGTATCCATTTTTCGATAAAATAATTGTACACGTGAGAAATTAAAAAAAAAAAAATAATTATTAAATTTGAATTTAATTTTGGGAAGAAAGACTTCTGCTACACATAAAAATCATGGGGAAAAAAAAAACAAAAAAAAAAAATTTGGTTTTCATAGGTTACGTGAACGTGAGGAATTGCCCCTTTATCGTATAATAAATTGATTAATAATAATAATAATAATAAGAAAAAATAAAAAAATAAAATATAAATTGAAGTTTTCAAATATGTGTGTGTATGCGTGCAACAAGACACAGATCTCGTGTTCATCAACAAATATAAAAACAAAAACGACACAAACTTTTTTTGTACAACATTAAAATGAAAAAACAAAAAAAAAAATCAATTCAATTTTTTTTCGATTGATATAATGGCAAAAAACTAAAGGAAAGATATAAAATAAGCAACAATTCATACTATATTGCCATATATACAAATATATATATATATATAACTACCACCCACATAATTATGTATTAATTATCCATTAAATATTTTTACTCATGTTGATAATGGTGCGAAAAAAAAAAAAAACAAACAAACAAACAAAAATGAAATATTTACGCAGATCTAGACATATACGCAGGTACATAGCGATAAAATGAATTCACATTTGAATCTGAAATTTTTTAACATATTATAAGTAATTGTTAATTATATAAAATCATAATTCTTTCTTCTGCTGTTAATTGTAATATCATATATCTTTTTTTTTTTTTTTTTTTCATACCGCAATGCTTATATCAAACTCACAAGTGCAATAGTTATTTCAATAGTAAATGGATTTAAAATAAAAATATAAAAGAAAAATAATAATAATAAAAAGAAGAAGAAAGAAATAAAAGGGAAACAGCAAACGAAAAAAGAAAAAAAAAAATTTACAATTGCAACTGTAGATCAGTAGCTGAATTCAACTGTAATTAATAATACTTGAATGGAAAAAATGAGAACAAAAAAAAATAATAAGAATAATGATAATAATAAGAATAATAATAAATAATAAAAGAAAAATTTTCAGTGAAAAAATTTTTACCATAGGTCGAGAAGAAAATAAAAAATATCAGCGATACACACAAAAATAAATCTACCTCGCAAAATTGTATTTTTTTTTGTTCCCTAAAAACTCTTGGAATATATAAATATAATATCACACCTCATTATACACACGCGTACACTTTGTGCATCTTCATGTGCATGAAGAAAAATATATTTTTGTTTTATAAAATTTACCATTTGAAAAAAATTTTTTTTTTTTTTATTATTTATTATTATTACTTCTGCCACTACTACTACTACTACTACTACTATTATTATTATTATTATTATTGTCATTATTAATAGTTTAATTCAAATTCAAATTATTATTTACTGAACAGACAATATTTTTTAATGCAATTTTGATACACACAACGACATATTCATGATATAATTGTCGTAATTCTATAGAGTCTGAAACCTGCCTATATACCGTATATATGTAAATACATATATAAATAAATATATATTATTCAATGATACATAACCAATAATGAACATTAATATCATTGTACAAAGTGAAATGTGAACGCAAAGAAAAAAAAAAATAATAATAACAAATGAAAAGAAAAACTCCAACAAACAAATATAAAGATAAAACATAAACAAAAAAAAAATGAATAAAAATAAAAAAAAACGGTACGAACGATAAATATAATAATAGCGCTGCCATTTTTACACATAAATGTTTTCATGTATTTTTATAATGCAAGAAAAAAAATAATAAAACAAACAAACAACTAAACAATAAATAAATAATTGTGAATCGTTGATGATATATGGCTTTGTGGGCTATGATCACATCAATAACATCAATAAACGAAAAAATAAATAAATAAATAATAAAATAAAATTCATTATTCATTATGTATATGTATGTGTGAGTATGAGTATTTGAATAATAATAATAAAAAAATGTATGAATGATTTTTATTACTCGATTCGCAATACAAATTAAAAATGACGAAAAAAAAAAAAAAACAAACAAACAAACAAAAACAATAAAAATGACAAAAAAAAGAAGGAAGATAAATAAATAGATGAATAATAAAACTATAAACATAAAGAGAAATAATAAATAAAAATAATACCAATCTGTCTGCGATTACAAATGGCATTATATAGCATTAGTGATGATGATAATGATAATGATAATGATGATGATGATGATGATGATGATAATGTAAAGAATAGAAAATATCTCTCCATAGTAATACATTGCAATCGTTTATACGCAATTTGTTGCATGATGACGATTTTTTTTATTATACATCAATATAAAATTGTTAGTTTTTTGTCCTTACACATATTAGAGTTAAACAGAGAAGAGAAATAGAGTGATGCTGCCGTTGTATTTTCAATTGATTTGATAAAAATGATAAACCACAATAAAAAAAATGAAAAAAAAAAAAAAAAAGATAAACTGCACGAGAGTAGAGAAATGATTAATTTAATTATACAATTGTTGAGATAAAAATAAAAAAGTGGAGATATCTTTTTTTTTTTTTTTTTTTCTTTTTCATGATATATAATCGGTTTGTTTATAATATATGTGTAAATACTCTTGTGTAAAGACAATCGAGAACATTGATTTGGCGTTCTTCAGATTTATAAATCAAAATTACATTAAAAAATAAAATAAAAAATTGATTAATGTTCAAATTAATATTAAAAATGTTGAAATTAGTGATAAACAACTCGATGGTCATTAACGCAAGGGTATAAAGTGAGTGTTGGATAAAGAAATGGTGACACTTATATATATATAGATATTTATATATGTATATTTTCTCTTTTTAAATCAATGCTTTTAAAAGACAAAAAAAAAAAAAAAAAAGAATATAATAAAATTTAAACAATTCCTCACTGAAGCGCATAAGATCCACGGTTTCATAATGAATTGTAAATTATTAATCGTATAACTCTCCCGTAAAAGAAAAAAATAAAAATAAAAGTAATAAAATAAAAATAAAAAAATCATAATTATAACGTCTACTGAATTGTAAATTCGTTAAATTATTAAGGAGAAATTTTTTGTCATTGTGGAAACGTAAATCACAAAACACAAAAAAAAAAAAAAAAAGAAAAGAAGAAAAACGAATGGTAAAATCAACTCTACAATGAATTAATATCACATATAATTCTTCATAATATAAACAAAAAAAATTATTTCGATTTATCATTAATTATTAAAAAATAATAGAGAAAAAAAAAAAAAAAAATCGTAAAACAGAAAATTTTTTACTTTATCATCATAAATGATTTTTTTTTTATTTTGTTTCTAACGCCGAAAGAATTCATTATTAACCTATTTTTGGCTTAATTTTTATTTAATATATATATATATTTTTTTTATTACACTTAAACATATTCACATTGATACATGTTGGATTTCACACGTCACCAATATTCATCCAAAAACAATAAAATGAAAGGAAAATAAATTTAAACAAAAAAAAAGATGAGGGGGGGGGGGGGGGGCGTAAAAAATATGAGAAAATTATTTAATCACAACAAGCTCATTTTATACAATAAAATAGGGCAAAAAACTTTCAAAATTCAATAAAAAAATAAAAATTTTTGTACAACACATTCACAAATATACGCGGGATAAAAATAAAACAAAAAACATAAATAATAGTAATAACAAATCAATTTATAATGAATTTATGTGTAACATTCAATTGAGGATTGTATATGTAATTGTATATATATGAGTACAATGCAGTCCATGAGTTTGAGATACATTCTCCTTTTTCTACCATGAAGAAAAAAAAAAAAAAATGAATAAATTATTCTAGTTAATAAAAAAAAAAAAAAAAAACAAGATTTGAATTTTTTTTTCTTTTTTCTTTTCATTTATTTATCCCTTAGAATAAGTAATTTTCAATATTACCTCGTTTCATTGCATCAACAGCAATTTCATTTACATAATTTTTTTTTTTTTTTTTTTTTTTCAATTATATAATACAATTTCACGAAATTACACTATAATTATATTTAACACACTAATTTATATACATTTAATTGAATTTTAATTGATTATTTTACATGATATTAAATTACGTAGTGTCATTTATTTATCGTAATAATTCTCAATAATTATTTAATAATAAACGATTTTTTACAAAGCAATATGAGATATATACGTATATATAAAATAATTTTTCTACAATAACAAAATAATATAAAAATTAAAAAAAATTAAACTACAATTGTGTTGGTCTTGTAGCCCGTACCATATCACCCAACAATCGTTCAATACTCACTTCACCAACTGTCGGTTTAAAAAGTAATTCTTGAAGTGTTCCACGACAGAGTGCACGTGCTGGTGGTAAAAGTAATAGTAGACGACCAACCCTACCGGCACCCCTTTCACCAAGTACAGTTACTGTCTGTTCCTGTAGGGTTGTAACTCTACCGACGTCACACAATCCACGTGATTCTACAATTATTTTTATAATTTAATAAAAAACAAAACAAAACAAAAAACATATTTTCTTTATTATTATTATTTTTTTTTATTGTTATTAATTTTTACCTCCTTTGAATAAAGCAATAGCTTTTAAACACGCATATTCAGAATGATCAACACGAAGAATTGCAAAACGTGTTAATAATTCACGTAGTCTACGTAATTCTTCAGCAAGAATTTGTTTTCGTTCAGCAGGTAATATTATTGATACAAGAATTGTTTCATCAATTGTAAAATTCCATTGTGCTGCAGTGAGAACAAATAATTCACTCCATGATTCTTCTAGTAAAATTGCCTGATCACGAAATGACAGCTGATAAAAATAAAAAAAACACACACACACACACATAAACACACACATACACACACAATTATACATATAATTTATGATAATTGAATTGAAATTAAGAATTTTTCAGTTATGATAAAAGGAAAAACTCACTTCTAAAAATGATGGTATACTCCTGGCCCATTTAACAGCAAGAAAAAGTAGTTTAGCTGCAGATTCATAAATATTTTCTGCTGGCAATAAAGATTGACTAGAAACTCCATATTCTGATAGAGATGGATTAATAATTGGCGGTGGTACCAATGAAACACCTGGTGAATCTGTTATAAAATACAAAAATATGTGAAATAAAAAGAAATTTATTCAATACAAAATATAAATATAACTAAAAAAAAAAAAAATAAATTTTTTACCTTTAGGTTCACATCGTTGAATTACATTATTCGCCTCCTCTGAGCTCGTAACTTCATCCTCTTTGGCCGCATTAATTGATGACAGTGATTCAGTACTTGGTTGTGATAAAAAATGTGCTGTAAACGAAAAAAAAAAAAAAAATTTATTTAAATATTTATTTTCAATTGATATTAATTATTATATTGTATAATTATAAACTTACCAACTCCAGGATTAAAAGACGGTACTGTTGGCTTAAACGGAAAGAGAGTAGGATATAAAAGAGGATGGTAATGGCTGCTAGTATTGTGGTAGACGTGTGATATACCCGGATAGATTGTTGAGGGTGCTCTTCTCACTGCGGTAACCAATGACGATGAACTTCTCGGTGCTCTTTCGTGTTGTACCGCTGAAAATGACACTTTCTTCGAAATCCATCTCTTCAAACCATTAAAAGCACTCCCTCAACATTCACCTCATCATACACCATCTCATCCAACTCTCCCTCTCTATTTTTTCTTACATCCACAAACAAACAAACAAAATTTTTTTTTTTTTTTTTTTTTTTTTTTTTCCCACCCACTCATTTCTTTTTAATAATATTGTATATTTTTTATTTAGTAAAACAATAGACTTTATCAAACTTTATTGAATATATATTGGATAAAATTGTTGGATCTTTTTATTTAATAGATATCATGGCGCAATGAAGTGTTTGGATTATCACCCTGCACACAGGCCAAGTGGATTGAATGAAAGATAGTGAGAGGTTGAAAGAGACCGTGCAATATTTACAAAAGCTGTGAACATCAGCGTGCTCATGACACTTCCATGCTTTGCCTATTTACAAATTGGTGATGACGACTCAAATTTCACATGAGTGTGTTATTATAATTCTATTTTTTTTTTTTTTTCTTTTTTCTTTCTTTCTTTCCTTCATTCTGGCTTCGTTTATTTCAGTTAAGTGATGGCTCATGCATTGTAATGTAATGTAGATATAAAAATGGGTATGTAGACCAGTTTCAATATTTATTTTGGTGATGCAGTGTAGGATATACGAGAAAATAATATAAGAGTGAATTTGATGATTGATTTCATCATTATTGATAATAGAAGGGTGAAATAACGTTAATGGTATACAATATAATTTTGTATTATTGTAAATTATTTATATATTGTCGTAGCAATTTAATTCCACGACTCACCACTTGTATAGTGAAACGTACCATCTCGTTTCATGTTGACCTCAAGACATTTAGCAAATCTGCACGCTTGACATTGATTCCTCCTTGATACATCCACGATACATTGACCATTCTCTTTACAAACATAATCTAAATTTCTACAAAATCAAATATAAATATATTGAAAAATAATTCGTATTGTTTTATATTTAAATTTAATTTATTTATACTACAAATATTCAATTTATTATTATAAGAGTGAAGAAAAAATAAAAAAAAATCTAAACAAAACAAATTTGTTTATAATTACCTTGCATACCTACGAATTGATCGTTTGAAAAAACCTCGACATCCATCACAGCTTGGCACACCATAATGTTTTCCTGATGCCTTATCACCGCAAACTTTACACAATGATGAATCTTGATTATTGTGTTTCTCCATATTGCAATTAATTTCTGCTTAACATTTTAATAATAATTTTTAATTTTTAATATTATATTTATATTTAATTTTTATAATATTAATTAATTTAATGATTTATTAAATATATACATATGTATATATATTTTTTTTCGACAAAAAAAAAAAAGATAATAAAAAAAAATTAATTATAAATTTGTATAGTATACAATTGTGTTGGGTATTTATATTTATTGTCGATTATCAGGGTATATCGACATTAATTTTATATAAACTACTGAGCTACAATGTTGTCAACCAACTATCACTACCACAATCACGCTAAATCACTTAAATGTTACAAGAGATAATCGCACTCCCGTCGACATTCACGATACAATTTTTGTTCATTGGGGCCACAAACTTCGATCCAATATTTCATAGTTTCGTACAGACAATCCTAATCGATTCAATGGCAATTACTACATACATTTATCTTCTTGTTTATATTTATATATTTATATTGATATAAATATAATTCATGTGGTGATATGAATTTAATTGAAATTTAATTGTAACAAATGATCATTGACTATATTCAATTGAAACAATTTCTCATGATGATTTTTATTTATTTATTTTTTTTTTATCTTTTTATCATCTAAATTATCAATAAACAGAAAAAAAAAAAAAGAAAAATTCACGAATTTATATAACAATTTGTCTATACAATTTACAAAATGACTTTTGTAAAATGTGTGTGGACTCTATTTTTTTTTTTTTTTTTTTTTTTTCTTTTTTTCTTTCCTCTCGCGTCCTTTGGCTTTGCCTCGGGCCGCCTTCCACTCGCACACGCGCTCCTCGACCCACAGGGCGTTCCTACCCTACCACATCTATATATATATACAATATGTTTCCATTTCTACCCTTGTGGGCGCTAGTAGGAACCCCCAGCAGCAAAGGCTTTTCCACCTGCGGTTTTCCCATGGCTCAATAATGCAAACACCGACACGGAGCCACAACGGTGAGCGCACCCAAATGTGGCGCGACGGACATCATACGTATAAGAGAGTGATGATAATATTTAGAAAATGATATATCTCTATATATAAATAAATGTCTCGTGCAATTTATACTTTTTTTTTTTTATGCCATTTGCACCTTGTAAATCAGATGATTTTTTTTTTTTTTTTTTCTAGAGTAAAAATGAGAAAAGTCTTGGGAAATTTCAATGATAGAAAATTGTCTTTTTTTTTTTTGTTTTTTTTTTTTGTTTTGATTGATATTTTATGGATATCTCTTTTTTATCTCTACTGTATGTTTAAATCCAGAAGTCACCCCACACTGTAATTACACACAGGGCCAAATTATATTTAACCCCATTCGTAAATTTAATATTCATATACAGATACGTGTATATATATATGTAAGTGTGCAAGTGTTTAACTGTAAATGTGTACAACATATGGTTTCATTTGAAGAAATCGAGACACTTTGTGTATGCGAGGGTGTTTATATGTGTGTGTGTGTGTGGGTGTGGGTGTGGGGGGTGTTGGATCGAGTGGAAAAAGTCGAGGGTGAGACATGACAACATGACAAAACAAATTATCAACAGTCAAAACTATTTTCTTCTTATTAAATCAAATTTCACTTATCTTTCTCATCATCATCATCATCATCATCATCATCATCATTATGATGATTATCATTAGATAATTTTATATCTATTGTATTTAATTTTATTTCAATAAAAAATCAAATTTTATGAGTAAATTTTTTTGTTTTTTTTTTTTTTCTTCATTTTATTATTTATCTATTTATTTATTTTTATTTTATTATTTCTCTTTTTTTTGACAATGATTTTTTTTTTCTTATTTTGAGCGTAAAAAATATATAATTAAGATGATAAAAAAATTCTTTTATTATTAATTTTAACTCATCCATCATTGAAATGTCTTTACGATGTGTTTAACAATGAATTTATATATACATAAATACGCCTAATGTTATTTCGATGACTTTCCAATAGTTGAATATATGCGAAAAATATTGTGAAATATATTATATACATATACGTATATAGTGAGACGCGCGTCAGTGCATAAAAAATAAAGTCATTCCCTATTTGGATAACCCGTGGGGAGAAATTTGATGTTAATTTTCTTCTTCTTTTTTTCCTTTTATTTTATCATATTTTTTTTTTTTTTTTTGTTCATTCTTTTGTCATTGTCACCGTCACGTGCGTTTTTTCACATAAAAAATTTCGTTGATCGATTTTATATATTTTATATTTTATATTTATCATTATATTCATATCAATAAAACGACAAATTTTTTTTATAAAAATTTTTGAAAAAAAATTATTGTCACTTTTTATTAAACAAAAAAATAATAATAATATCAAATGAATAAATATCTTTCACATTATAATGCGACAATTAATATTGAAACTTTTTTTTTCTTTGTTTATTATTATTATTTTTTTAAATATTTATGATGTTTTATGAAAATACGTAAACAGAAAAATATACAATAATTTTATACGTCAATTCAACATATTTAATTTGACTTTTCGAGTGAACTATTTCACCACCAGCAAAACACATGTACAATTCACACGCTCACATATGCGTGTGTGGTGCCGTGATTATATGAACATATTGTACATTTTACCATACAACTGATTGCAATTAACTCGAAACCTGTCGTATCCTGTCGCGTAAAAATACAAAAATACAATAATAATAAATAAATAATAAAAAAAAAAATAAAAAATTCTTATAAATATCAATTGTTCATATATTTTTAAAATCGTTCAATTAACTGTTAAATTTTTTAAAATTAATAGTAAATATTTTTAATAATTATCAATTATAAATAATATTAATTATATCAATCCAAAAAAAATTTAATGAATTTAGTAAAAATTAAGTTTTATCGTGATTTTATGTTTATATAATAAGCTTATTTATTTACTCATTATTATTATTATTATTTTCCCTTTTACATGTCAAGGGTAACATGTGCACGAGTTTAAATGTAACATATGCGTTTGCAATACGAGTAATATAATGATATACTTGCATAGATATATATGATGTTCTGCAATTATGTGATTCAAAAAGCGTAAAACTGATTTACAGGTGTGTAAATTCACAATACCTCAATTATATTAACTTATGTATATACATAAAGATTAATGCACGTGACAAATTCACACAATTTCAAAGAAAAGTTAACAATGGATTTACATATCACAACTTCTATTTATCTATGAGTTACTTTTTTTTTTTTTGTTATACATTAAATTTTGATTATCATTTTTTTTTTTTTTTTTTTTTTTTCATTTATTTATTTATTGTTGACTGTGATTTGGGAAAAAAAAAAGTTATATATACATATATATGTGTATGTATATATCGAGAGTTGAATATAATTGTTGAATAAATATAAATAAAAAATAAAAATAAGTGAAAATAAATTCGTACAAGAGTAACAAAAAAATATTATAAATATTATTATTATTATTATTAATATATATTTATATCAACTAATTAAATTTACTCACTCAGAATTTTTTTCTGTCATCGACACCGAATAATTTTCATATATTTTATTTTCACTTTTTTAAAATAAATAAAAAATAAAATAAGATACAAAAAATGAGAAAGCACAACGATAAATAACGATAAATTATACAGAATAAATAAATAAAATAAAATAATATATTTAAACAAAAGTCAATGACAATATAACAATAAATATTATGTTGTAAAATTGAATTGATCGAGTCAACTGACAAGAACTCACTATTTTGTAATCTTATGATACCGTAAATTTTAGTTTTTATGTTAACGTCGCGCGGCCTCAGGGCTGATCTAAAAGATGATCATCCCCTTCTCTACTGTTGACAAGGCAAGGGTTGACTTTAATTTATCATCACAACCATTGGCCAGAATAACGTCGAGCTTTTGTTGTTATGATGTGATACAGTGAATTTTGATTGGTCAATGGGCGGAGCATTCGTGACACCCTCTAGACGAGCTTGCAATTGGCGATCGTGCGCGCACTCCACTCGGATACCAGTAGGGGTTGAAATATTATCGTATATATATATATCGTGGCCACATAGTCGATGACTATCATAGAGAGAGAAAGAGAGATACGTAATAATACAACATTCACCAAAGTCAATTTTATGTTGTGGTTATTTTGCGCGTTTAAAATACCTGTCATCCACTCATACAAATAAATATTTTATTTTTTCATACTTTAACAATTTATTTCAAATTAATTATATATTTATTGTATTTCATTCATATTTTTCACTGTTACATGTCATTTAATAATCAATATTAATTATTTAATAAATTTTTTATAATAAAATAATTGAGGTGAGAGTGTAAATGTTTGATAGAATTTTTTTTCTTTTTTTTTTCATGTGTATTGTTAATTAATTTGCGATTTATTATTGTTTCATAACACAACAATTATTTATTTCAATGGTAAAAAAAATGACAGGTATTTTTTTTTTTTTTTTAAATTATTATCTTGTTAGTGGTGAATGAAAATTGGAAAATGAAGTAAAAGTAAATAAAAGAGAAAATAATAATGATAATGAGTCGTGTCTCGTTCACGTTATTGCAGTGTAAGAGGCAGAAAATCGCACTAAAAGTATTGGCAGTCTGTGGGAGCTAATGGCTTGGAGATGGTATTTTGTTAAACAAGGAAACCTTTTATCCCTTAACTGTGCGAAAAATCATTTCAACATCCAGGGACGACATTGCCAAAGTGGGAAAAGAGCAAAAAAAAAATAAAATAAAAAAAAAAAAAAAAGTGTAGAAAAAAACGAAGGGAACGAAGAAAAGAAACTGATGTTACAAAAATTACATAAAATTCAGTAATAACAAAATATCATGTATTTATTGTTTATTAAACAAAAAAAAAAACAAAAAAAAAAAAAAATTTATCAAGTTTGACAAAAATAAATTTATTTTCTTTCATATTTGTATGAGTGTGTGTGTATGTACATATCGATCGATGTAAATGATGTTCGAAATTATTTATTGGAGACGTAGAAAAAATAAATAAATAAATAAATAAATAAAAAAGGTGTGGAGAATTTTTTTTTTTTTTTTTTTTTTTTGCAAAAAGATTTTAATATTTATATGTGTAATATAATATATGTGTGTATTGTGTGGAGACGGCCCTGCGATGCCACTTGGTTTTTCCTATCACCAAGAACGACTATGGAATCGTGAACTGTCAGACCACTACGACAAGAGGCCAACTGTCGATTCCCATGATTCGCCTCACACAACATTTTTTTGCTTTTATATATATTCTTGCACTCTCAGTGAAGATATCTTCACACTCTTAAGAATAAGGGGATGGTGGTGAGTGTCGATATAAACGTTTTATATGATAGTGTCATTTGATATATATAAATATCGGATGGATATGTTGAGTTTGAGAGGATTGTACGCAGATTTAAAAGCCTCAACCAATAACTTTGCAACAAAAAAAGTTATCACGATAGTTTATTTTATTATTACTGTTGATTTAAATATTTTTTGCCACGAGAATTAATTTTTAATTAATAATATTGAATAATGTACATACATGGAAATTTTATTGTTTTTCATGTTTTGAAAAAAAAAAAAAAGAACGAAAAAAAATATATATATATTGTGATTAAATAGACATTGTGGATTATGATTGAAATTTTTTTTTTTTAAGTGGGGCATCGGAATTTGACAAATATAAATAAAAAAAAAATTAAAAAATTTGATTCCGGCCAGGATCGAACTGGCGACCTTTTGCGTGTAAAGCAAACGTGATAACCGCTACACTACGGAACCAGATGCAGTCTAAGATTCTTAAAATTATATTTGAAATTTGAATTTTTAAAATTAAAATAATTGTGAATTGATAAATTTAAATCGAAATATTAAATCAAAATATTATTTATAGAAATAATTAATACTCTCAGGTACATATACATTTTTTTAAATTAATCAATTTACAATTTTACAGTTTGTGAAAATATGTCCACCCATATTTTATCAATTCAAATTATTCGTCACTATTCGTGTATTTTCGGGAGCCGAGCACATTTAAATTGACCAATGTCATATGGGAAAAAACTAAATGATATCGTACTTGGAAAAATCAAACCCCTCAACATAACCTATTTTATCTAGTCAAAGCGTGAGAAGCGCGTGTTTTGTATGTGACGGATCTAATCAAAGAGTATTCAGTAATAAGATTACATTGAATAATGGCAAATAAATCGGGAAAGAAAAAAGTACAAGTATATAAGAAGAAAAAAAAAATTTCTGAATCAAAAATAATTGAACAACTATGTGCAAAATATGAAACGGTAAAATATATGATTACATTTAGAATCTAATTGGGAATAACCTCAATTACTTGATATACTTTATTTATATCCCAATAATTATAAATAATTTAACAACTGTATTATATATTATAGATTGATGAAGCAGCTATAAAAACATTTAGTGACTTGCCATTATCATCAGAAACACAAAAAGGCTTGAAGGAAGCTAATTTCATTGAGCCATTACCTATACAAAAACAAAGTATTGGCTTAGCTTTACGGGGAGAAGATATTTTGGGAGCTGCAAAAACGGGCAGTGGAAAGACACTGGCATTTCTTATTCCCGTATGTATTTATAAAAATAGTAGCCTAATATTAATTGAAATTATTAACGTATATATTATTTAACACATTAAAATTTTTTTTTTTTTTTTTTAGGTGATTGAATTGCTGTATAGAGAACGGTGGACACGAAATGATGGTTTAGGTGCTCTGATTATAACACCTACACGAGAATTGGCATATCAGATTTTTGAAACATTAAAAAAAATTGGAAAATATCATAGTCTCTCAGCGGGATTAATTATTGGAGGGCAAAATTTACATTTTGAAAAAAGTCGTATAAATCAATGCAATATTATTATCTGTACACCTGGACGACTTCTCGATCACATGGATAAAAATGGTTTACTTGATTGCATCACAATGAAAATTTTAGTTTTGGACGAAGCTGATCGATGTTTAGACATAGGTTTTCAAAAAACAATGAATGATATTATTGAAAATCTACCACCATCGAGACAAACACTTTTATTTTCTGCTACACAGACAAAATCAGTACAGGACTTGGCAAGATTAAGTTTAAAAAATCCTGTGTACGTTTCAGTTCATGAATATTCTCAATTTGCCACGCCGAAAGGTCTTCAACAAACTTACATTGTCTGTAATTTGGAAGATAAAATGGCAGTACTTTGGACATTTATTCAACGACATATCAGAGAAAAAATTATCGTTTTTTTCATGGCTTGCAAACAGGTATCATATATATATGATGCTTTCCGTTCATTGGAACCGCATACACATTTAGTGAAACTTTATGGAAAGATGAAGCAACGTCAACGAATGCAAAATTATGATTCATTTAATAATAAAGAGAGAGTTGTACTTTTTGCTACAGATGTTGCATCTCGTGGTTTAGGTAATTGTTTCAATATGAAATTTTTAATTAAATTAGAATTATCTTGACATTTTTTTTTTTTTCTTTTTTATATCTTAATTATTTTCAGATTTTAAAAATGTACATTGGGTGGTGCAAATGGACTGTCCTGAAGATGTAAATACGTACATTCACAGAGTCGGAAGAACTGCAAGATATCAATGCGGTGGTAATTCACTTTTGGTTTTGGTTCCAAGTGAACTGGAAATGATTAATAAACTTAACGAGAAAAAAATACCAATAAAAAAAACTAAGTAATTATTTCGATTAATGAAAAATACGAAATAAAACTACAAACTTATTTGTAACTGTCAACTTTTTTTTTTTTTTTTTTTTTTTTTTTTTCAGATTGACTCAGAATGATTATAAATTTCCACAGAAAAAATTGGAGAATAATCTCGTTCGGAATCCAACGCTCAAAGATTCAGCAACGGCAACTTTTAAAAAATATATTAAATCAGTATCTTTAATGAAGGATAAAACTATTTTTAATGTTGATGCTTTAGATAAAACTGCATATGCGAGGTAAATGAATATAAATTATTTTATGCGACTTTTTGTATCAATACATGTGAATGTGATAAATTTTTTTGATAATTTTCAGATCTCTGGGTTTGATTGACGCACCGAGATTACGATCTCTCGAAAAAATGGAAAAGAACGCAAAGAAAAATGCAGATAGTAAAAATAACACTGCGACCGAAGTTGAATCAAAACGTTTGATGAATAAAATAGTGGCAACTCGTAAATCAAGTGATGAATCGCACACCGATTTATCAGCAGAAGAAATGTCTAGTGATGAAGATGAAAATCAATTGCAATCTATTAAAATAAATGAATCCAAAAATGGTGGTGGTTCACTTTTCAATGGTAATTTATATGAAAAAAATAATTTTGATTAATTTTATTCCACCTATTGGATTTTATTTATATTTGTTCTTTAATTCCAACAGTTGAAATTGACGATGACGAAGATTTATTAACGCTCAATACAAAAAAAATCATTGATAAAGAGCATAACAAATTTTTACATGATGATGATGGTAAAATAAATCCAAGTGTGGAAAATATTGAGGCAGTTCCTAAAACTGCAAACTCGACAATAAATTCGGTGATAAATACAAAAAATAAAAAAGCAGTTACAAAAGCCGCAATAGCAAAGAAAATTCTTCGAAAAAAAATAGTTGCAAATAAAAAAATCACTTTTGATGAAGAGGGACAGGTAAAATTTTTTATCCATTTTATATTTATCATTAAATGCTTGTATTAAATATTTATTCATAATTACCAGGAATTAATAGACGCAATGAAGTCAAAAGTTTCCGAACTGGCGAAGGAATATGAACATGATGATAGTTCGGGTATAAATATTGAAATTGCTAAACAAATTTTACGTGAAGAAGACAAATTTGACAAACAGCTATATCGCGCTAAAATTAAAGAAAAACATAGAGAACAAAAACGCAAACTCAAAGAGAAAAATAAAAAAGTCGATAGCGAAGAAGAGGGTGAGGAGGAGGAAGAGGACGATGCTGATGATGATAATGAGGAAGCACATGACGTGAATGATGATAGTGGCAGTGGTAGTGAATCAGATAGACCGGATTTGTCATGGTTACCGGATCCAGATAAAATTTATGGACCGAAAAAAGATATTAGCGATGAAGAGTTCAATAATAATGATTCAGAAGAAAGTGAAGCTGAAGATCCGATTCATAGGTAATTACTTATTATTATATTATTAAATTAAATTATATGCAATAATAATTATTCATATTCTCAATTATATTTAAATTATAGGCCATCAAAACGAAAATTAATAACTCAAAATGAGGTTAAAAAGAAGAAACAAAAAACAAAAGAGACGGAAAACAGCGAGTTGTTGGCAACTGAAGAACTCGCATTGCAATTACTGCGAAATTAAAGAATACTGTTCTGTAATTACATTGTTGTTTATAAAAACCATATGTATATGTAAAAAAAAATTGTTTATCAATTAATATTATATAATAAATATTGTCATTATTCACCATCATGAATATTTACTTTGCTAAATAGAATACATACAAGGACTAAGAAAAAATAACTTGAATTAAAATTAATTTTATCGTAATGCATATATTACAAAGCATTTTTTAATTATATAATAAATATGATTGGGTACACGCAGCAGTACTGTACAAAGAGGTGGACTAATATCTCAAAATTCATCTCATTTCATATTGAAATTCAATCAGGACCAACTAGCAAAACGATTTTTTACCGTTCAACGACCGATTGAGGAAGCAGCTGTAAAAAGCAAATGACAATAACGTATTATTGTTATTTCAATTAAACAGTTAAAAAATTCTAGCAAACTTGTCTTCGGTGACAAGTGTGATATTTAATTCTTCTTCAATTGACTGCAATTTTAATGTGTTTCATAATACTATCAACAACTTCACGACTCGTTGCAGATCCACCCAAGTCACGCGTATGTACACCCGCATTAATAGTTTTATTAATGGCATTTTGAATAATTGTAGCATGATGTTTATGTCCGAGGTGACGTAACATATCGACAGCAGCATTGAGCATCGCTATTGGATTGGCAATATTTTTTCCAGCTATTTTTGCACCGGTATTTCGTGTGCCTGGCTCAAAAACAGTATAATGATCACCGAAATTTTTACCAGAAAGTAAACCAGCACCTCCCAATAATCCACATACAACATTTGATACAATGGATCCATACAAATTTGTTGTTAATATAACATCAAATTGATGGGGATTGGAAACGAGTTGCATACAAGTATTGTCAATAATCATATTATTATGAACAATATCTGGATATTCTTTAGACATTTCTTTTGCTGTCTCTAAGAATAAACCATCAGAGAGCTTCATGATATTTGCCTTATGCACAGTAGTGACTTTTTTTCTTCCATTACGTTTAGCATATTCAAATGCATAACGTGCCAAACGTTCAGAATTTGATCGGGTAATAATTTTCATACTTTCTATTACACCATCAACACTCTCGTGTTCCAACATTGCATACTCTCCCTCAGTATTTTGTCGAACGATAACAATATCCATATTTTTTTGACGTGAACTTACGCCCGGGTATGAAACACAATGCAATACATTCACATATAAATCAAGTTCATTACGCAAGGCAACGTTACGAGACAGGACTCCAATTTCACGGCTTCGTGTTTCAATATTTCCTTTTAATGCAACACCATTTCGGCGTATTGATGTAATGGCATAATTTAAATCATCATTATTATTTGCATTTGGATCAATGTCAATGTCCTCAAAATCAACTGGTACACCGGCATAACTAAAAACCTATTGAAACAATAAAATTTATAATCAATAATTAAATGGTTACTTTTTTTTCATTTTATTTATTTATTTATTTATTTTTTTTTTTTTTTCCAGAATACGATTTATTCGGTATTCATCAGTACTCTCACCTCTTTGACGATTCCCATAAGTTCAGGACCGATACCAGCACCAGGCAATAATGTCACTGTATGACGACCACCATAGTGGGCTTTAGGTATTGGCATTACTTTTTTAATAACTGGTGTTTTGTGTTGAATTTCGAATGCTGACATTGTAGCCGCGCATCTATGAATTTGTGGTGTAATAGCTCTACATTGAACATACCTTACCAGTGATCGTGCAGCCATTTTTTTTTTTTTTTTTTTTTTGAATTAATTGTCAATTATTTAATACGAAACACTGCCCATAGACAATTTCAATATTGGGTTACTTAAGACACTGCTGCTTGGCAAAGTGTCTATTTTAACAATAACCCAGGGACCTTGCCAGGGTGCTCAATATGTCGTGTTCCACAAAATGAGATCAACCATCTCATGCAGAAGTGTTAACTCGAATAAATCTTTCACACATTTATTTTACAGATATCACTATTATCGACTGATAAGACTAGTGTGATTTTATCTGATATCATTAGCAATTATATTATTGAATATAGATATAAATATAAAAAATTTATAATTGCTATAAATACTATAAAAACTTTTATTTATACATGTAGAATCAATGTAATCAGAGATAAATAATAAGTTTATATATTAAGAGAAAAAAAAATTTTCTTGGCGCCTGTATTTTTTTTTGAAGCATTGCGCATGCGTCAAATTAATATATTACATGTGGATGAGACTTCCGGAATGATTATACACACCTTTTTCTTCTGCATTACATTTGTCCCATTATCAAGTGGCTATTCAAATTGAATATATCATTATTGATAATATCAGTAAATTTATTTAATAAATAAATAAATATATTTATATATATATATATATATAACATTAATTAAGATAAAAATTTTTTATAAAATAAATTAATGTATTAATTTGAATGAAAAATTTGAATTTATACATTGCAACAACGGAAATCTAAACCTTTCAAAGCAAGGATAGGGCATAGGATCTTATTTGGGATATTGTTGGTAATCTTGATTTTTTCGCGGCAACAAAAAAAGTACAACGCCAAGGCGCCAGAATATGCTAGAATTGGTACGACCGTAATCAACCACGATATTCATAGCATTACACAGAGACAGTGTTCGGCGTCCCGTAGCGTCAATTTCTCAATTCAATAGTAAGTAAATATATTTTATACATTATTCATAATAATAATATTTTATTACCGTAATATCATACAATTGTGTAATCAAATTTATAAATAATAAAGTATGATAGATGAAATTTCATTATATTTCACGAATAAATAAGTAAACAAAAAAAAACATTACGTCCCATAGTCTTCCCGGCCACTTTTACCGCCATTTTGTCTACTATATCACTTGTTAATTAATATTGCGTATTGCTAACATTTATTGAATATCAATTAATTCACCTTATCATATTTATTATTATTCATTTTTTACTGATTTAGTGTGTGTTTTTGTATTTATGGAGTATTCGTAGTGTTTTAATTCATCATAACAACAAGATTATTTACCGGTTTCTTGTATCTGACTTGAGAGGGAAAACGTTTTGTTAATATCGACGAAATTATTGAAAATGTTTATATTCAATTAATTCATGAGTAATTGTAATTAAGTAATATATAATATAAAATCATCTGTGATCCAATTATTATATATTTTATTATCTGTGTTTGTTTTTTGTACTGTTATTTTTGTTGTATTTGATCATTAGGACACTATGAGCAAAACAAAGGATTCACCAGTAACTGATGGCGAAACGGAAGAGGAATTCAGTGTAGAAAAAGTTCTAGACAGGCGAGTGGTGAAAGGCACGGTAAGCTATTGATTATATTAAAATATATATTCATTTAGTAATTAATATTTATTATTGATTATTTATATTTTTTTGTTATATTAATTTAGGTTGAATATTTCCTCAAATGGAAAGGATACTCAAATGACGAAAACACGTGGGAACCTGAATCAAATCTTGATTGTCCTGATTTAATTGCTCAATTTGAAGAGCAACGTAAAAAAAAAGAGGCTGCTGCAAGTGGAAAGCGGCACGAAGAGAAAGAATCTAAAAAACGAAAGAGTTCCACCACACCGACGCCAACGTCAAACAAAAAAAAAGTTACTGAAGAAAAAAAACCTGAAGGTAAATAAAATTAATTAACACTTTATATTTTATTATTAAAATTTTTTTTATTTATAATTTTTTTTTCTTCTCTTTAACTATGGGTTAATAATTTAGATTTGTGTTAAATGTAATTATGATTTTTTTATAGGATTTGATCGAAATCTGGAACCAGAAAGTATCATCGGAGCTACCGATTCAAGTGGTCAATTGATGTTCCTTATGAAATGGAAAGGAACTGAGGATGCAGATCTAGTCGCGGCGCGGGTAGCAAATGAAAGATGTCCACAAATTGTAATCAAATTTTATGAAGAACGACTCACATGGCATAGCCCCCCACATGATGGTGAAGGTAACAAACCTGAACCAGAGTAGCCCTTACCATTTTTACATACATAACTACACTGCGTGCTTTAAAATTTGTCGCATCCTAGTGATCCAACAGATTGATGAACAAAAAAAATACAGCGATTTGTCAAGTAAATGTGTCAGTTGTAAAGTGCCAAGTGTGGCGATATTTTTTACGATATACCGCTAATGATAACTAAATTTAAGTCCTTTTGTTTGTTAAGAAAGATATGATAAAACAATATATGACATTCATTAAAAGAAGAAAAAAAAAAATTTTATTTAATGAGTTTGCGGTCATGATCTTGATTGGATTTATATATATATATGTAAAGGGAAATAGTTAACTAAGATATTTAGATTCGTGTTTTATCTTTAATGTATAAAAATTAATACAAATTTCAAATGCACATTGAATCCCCAAATATAACTAAAAGCACAATGAAGAATTACAGGAGAAACTATTATCTTTGAGGGAAAGAAAAAAAAAGTTTTCAATTTTATTTGATAACTGTGAAAGAAAATAGCGCAACCGAAATATATGAAAACATTGAAATTATAAGATAGAGAAGAATATATTTCAATGTTTATAAATAACATGAATAAACAATTTACTATTACAATTTATTATTATTTATGTTGATGTATAAAAATTTAATTTTTTCTTTTGAACTTTTTTACATTCTTTTTATTTTTAAATCCGCTCTTGGCTCGTGGCCTTTTTTTGCTATCAAATTTACCAGTTAATTTTTGATTTCTCGCAATTTCCCAATCCAATTGTTTCACACTGGCACCATCAGCATCACTAAACATATCAGAGCCACCTTGTTTGCGTTTAGAACGTCCTTGTTCTTCCAAAATTTCTGCGAATTCTTCAGCTGATACAAATACATTTTTATCAATTCCTCTAGATTTTTTCATTTTTTTAGAAGATTTACTTGTCTTGGTGTTTGATTTAGAGGAATCATCTGCCCAATCTTCATCATCAAATTCCATTTCACTCAAATCGTCATCATCAATATCATCTAAATCAATGTCGCTCATATCATCTATATCATCGTCATTCATAGATGCAGCATCATTTTCATGTAAATCCATCTCATCACCACTATCAACTAAATCTGTATCTGAACCTTCAATAGATTCTTCATCGTCGTCATCTTCATCATTAATGTCGGCCAATCGACCTTTCTTTTTCTTAGATAATCCAATATCCGCAGCAATATCCAATTCTTCAAAATCTTTATCGGCACTAAATTTATCGAGTATTTCATTAAATTCTTCACTATTTACACTCTCATTGTCACTTTCATCTTCTTTCACACGTACTCCACTACTATTATCATTTTTCATACGGAGATAACGATAAAGAAATAATTCATCAACTGGTATACGATCTTCTTTTTCATTTAAATATGCTTGACTATCAACAGGAATTGAACGTAATCCCTTAGGCGTATATTTTGCTCGAACAGCGAGTGGATCATTTTTCTTGGCAACCTTTTTTTCTTCTAATTTCTTTGGATTCTTGAAAACGTAGCGATCCAGAAATCGCATTAATGTTAAATCTTCCAGTGGATCGCCTGTATAATTTATCGTTTTTCCTTCAATAATATTTGTAGCAAATAGTGCAACACTAGGATGTATATGTTCAATAAGTGCTGTAAGTTCAACAATCGGCGATTTACATGCACCCGATCTCAATGGATTAATATGAAATGGATCGTAATATGTGGCTTTATCTTCTTCCAATTTAATCACATCTTTTTTGTCTGTATCAGCTGAAGCTGTTGCAATAACGTTCGATAACATTATTGTATTTTCTTCGATTTTCACCGCATCATCATCATCATCATCATCGTCGTTGTCATTGTGCTCATTATCAACCATTAATTGATCTGGAATTTCATCTTTTACTTCTTCCTCTTTTTTAATCGACACCGTAGTCGTCAATAGCATTTGCTTCACATCTTTTCTTGAATTAATCACTTGAGATATTACATACAGTATAGCACAAATCATACATGCTGGATAATACATGGTGACTTGTAAAATCCTTTTGATAAAAGCATAAAGACGTATAGAACTTTTATCGTTTTTCATGACGCGATAAAGGAGATTGAGAAATACAGCGCGTTTATTAGCGGTACCAATTTGTGGATCTAATAATTTTCGATAGAATGCAGTGTAAAATCTATTTTCTTGTTCTGGATCTTTTCCGACAACCTGTACAAAAAAAAATTTTTAAAAAGTCATAAATATATAGGAGAATAATTATGTATGAATATTCTACAATTTTATTACTTACTTGATGTAACAAACTGAGAGCATTGAGTGATACATTGAATGAACCAACATGAACAACTTTATAAACTGAATGAATATGATCGGCCAATTTAATTGTATCCAAATTAGCAAAACGATATGCACGATTGACTCCTGTTAATATTGCTGCCATCATTCGACTATCGGGCTCACCCTTCTTCAAACACGCTTTGAAGAATGCAAAATATACGTCAATAAGTGTTGTAGCTGTTTCAGAATCCTCGCGATTTAATACGAATTGAGTTAGTAAACATATCGCGTAGTATTGCGCGCGTTGTGCAATATTTGTTCGAAATAACAATTTTTCAATTTCACGCAGCACAATAAGCTTCATATTGGGATGCTCCAATAACAATTTATTCAAACAAAAAACTGATTTTGATGCCACTTTTGAACGTGGATCACCAACTTTATTTACTAAAAATTCTAAAAGTTTATGCTCTTGTTCGGAATTTGCGATTAATAAATCCGTTATAACTGAAATCGCTAATTCACGATTAGCGTCAACAGTGTCCGATGCAACAGCTGATAGTGCTGTAATAAATTTTTCATAGTGATCTTTCAATTGATCTTCAAAATACCAATGTGAGAGTAATTTATTTCTTGGTATTTCTACTTTTGTTGTATTTAATTGATTACCCGATGGAATTGCATCTAAATTTTGATCCTCAAATTTTAATAGTTTGTGTTCAGGATGAAGCAAATCATTAATGAACAAATCTCGTAACGATGTGATTAAAGAATTGCTTTGACTGTGTTTAGATGATTTAATTTGACTAATGAGAGTAGTTAATCGACTGAGATTATATTTTGGATTATCTTGAATGAGAACTATAGCAGCTGCTACTTTATCTTGGCTGGTACCTTTTACCAAAGCAGTTTTAAGCCATTCAAATTCCGAATCTCGTGATTTTGATTGTTTCAATTGAAATGCGGCCGTTTCACCATCTAAATGCTTCTTAGCTTCATTTTTCAAATTTATTACATCTATTTCGGTTTTAGTGTGTTTGCAAGGACTCGATTCTTTTAGGTGGTATTCTTCATACCACTTTTTATTACTATTACTGTCATTATATTTTTGATTCATTTTGTTGTTTCTCTGCAATAAAGAAAAATTATTAAATTAATTATGACCACATAACAATAAAAGTTATCAAACAATGACAATGTTTCACTACTAAAAATTATTGTGTATGCTTACCTCGTGGTTATAACATAACCTCACTAACAATATCAATAATATTTAGAATAATTCATCGTGCGACACAAGCGCGTTAGGCATCAATTCGAGAATTCGTACTTGATTGGTGTAGAAAATTAACCAATGATGAGAAAGGCTCAAAGTGTATAATATGTAATAAATTTTGTCTTGCTCAAATAACTGGATCTTGAAAATCAAAATTTTCTTCACAGAAAAAAATGAATATTACAAATATTTATTTATATTTTTAACATATTTTTATTTAAGACAATCCATTTCAGTTTTTTTGTTTATGTACAAATGGCAATAATATGTAAGAATTATAGAGTAATTTCTAAACTATGTTACTTACATACCACCGTTCAATATTATCAAATACATAAATGAATATAAAAAATAACAGTCATATGCAAACAATCCGCTGATCAGTTATAGTGCTTTTTTTTTTATTTTTTTTTTCCAATTATTCTAACTTATTAATCAAACATCTTAATTATTTTTCTTCTTCTTTTTTTTTATAGGTGTAATAAGGGTATCGGGTGAAATGCGTTTTTTTGTAACATCATTTTGTGATGGAGTTGATTCATCTGAAACATCAGATGCGGATTCTTTCGTGGAATTTCCATTGGGAAGTTCGATTGAACTGAAATTAATAGTGTCAAGACCTTCAGCCATGATTTTCATTCGTAATTCTTTTTTCTCTTTTTTTAATTTTTGATGTACACCATTTGTTGATGGTTTAACTGTTGTTTGAGTTGTTTTTATTTGAGTAGATATATTTATTGGTGCACCAATTTGTGCTGCTAATCGATTATATGCGGTCTTTGCGTCTTTAGACAATGAAATATGTTTTCTATATTCTGCCATGGCATTACCGATACTTTTCCAATCCCATACATGCGATAAATGTCGTGGATAAATTGCGTGTAAAAGTGTCCAAAGTAAGCATACGAATTTTTGTTTTATTTCTTTACCAATATTTCCATTTTCTGTGTTGGATGATTCATCCGTCGTATTATTCTGTTGTGAAACAATTTCTTGTAGTAAAGTTATTGTACTTGTTGATAATTTCTTTTCCATATTTTGACGTAAACTCGTGTGTTCTTCATTTACTACCATTCGATGATTACGATAAAATATTGTGAGAAATTCCAAAGCTTGACCACGGCGAAAAGACCTTATTGTTTTGTCAAATGTATAATCAACAAGAAGTGGAGTTAACTCCCAATTTCCTTCCCAATTAAGTTGGAGAACATTTTTAAACAAACTTGCAGGTAAAACACAATCACGTTTTTTAAAGAAAGCCATCAAATTATCACGATATAAATTAACTAAAATAGTTGAAGGTACACCAGCTTGTTGTACACATCGAATTAAAAAAATACAACATTCCGATAATTTATCGCCCATTTCTTGACAAACAGCCGTCGATCGTTCACCCTTTTCAATCAATATTTTAGCCAAGTCTGTTAATAATTGCTCATTAACATTATCAGTGTCTTTGAATTTTTTTACTGTAGATAATTTCTTCAAGCACGTACGCACACGATTTTCCAATGGTTTTTGATGTGGATCTTTTATGCAAAATTCTAACAGTGCAAATAATGGTACAAGCATATCCAATGACAATGCCATTGACGGTCCAGATTCAATATACGCTTCAAGAAGATCTAGGACACGAACTCTGAAGTGTGTAAGAGCCTCTGCGGATTTTCCCTGCTTTTTTCTATTTGTCTGGCGGCTTTCACGGATAATTCTGAAAGCCGCGGCCAATGATTCATTGAGTCGTTCACCTTCTTTTTCATCAATTTGATCAACATCCATGTCCTCATCGTCAGTTTCAGCAGATGATCTACCCAGAGCTTGTCGAACTGCTAATTTTAATCGATCAATTGTCGTTTCGTCGTCCATATCTTCATCTTCCTCCTCCTCCGATTCATCATCATCATCATCATCATCATCATCGTCATCATCATCATCATTATCATCATCATTATCATCTTCATCATCACTATGATCATCATTATTAGCGTCATGACCATTTTCGTTATGAGTATCAATTTCAGAGCCAAAATTAGTCCCACCATTCAACGTTTTATTCTCATCTTCAAATTCAGAATTTGACTCTACATCAGAAATATTGTCTGCTACATTTTTGGGAACTAGTGGACCTTTATCGTCTTTTGGATCGAGAACTTCCAATATTTGATGAATAGATGTTGCTGTAAGCATCGGGCAAATGTGTGGGAAAACACATCGAACAAGTGATCGCAATAAATGACTATTTTTCGACAGTAATGATAACAATAAATCAACAATAACTTCAACCCATTCTGGCTCGTCATGTTCTTCGTTAGTTTTTACTTTTTTATTCTTCTTCATTGGTGTTTTCTTTATCAAACGTTCATAACAACTATGAATTTCATTGATTGCAGAAATTGCCATTTCTGGATCGGAAAAGAGCTGTAGTCCCATATTTAAATCCATCGTGTAAAAAATAAGAGTTGCCTGTTTGTTATTCAAATCATTATCGAGTTTTTTTATAAAATCAATCATTTTTTTCCAAGCTTCTACTGCTGAATCATTAAGGGCAGTTCTCAGTGTATTTGTTTTATTACTCGAAAATAATTCTTCATTTAATTGATGTATCAAGTTATTCAAAACATTGCAAAGATCTGCGAGCTTGGGCAATTTATGATCTAATGCACGATAAAAACTTTCTTTGAATTGAGGGGCCAATTCAACGCCAACATTTGTTACTTCACAGTGTCCCAAATTGAATAAGAATTTTAATTGTTCTAATCGCCAGGCATGTTCAGAATTCATTGATGGATGACCTAACAATTTGCTCAATAATTGACCAGCATAAGTACGCTCAGCATTAGTCCAAGATTCTTCTTTATTTTTCGTTTGTTTGAGTTCGGAGTTTAATACGATACTATTATAAAATTTTGATAATTTTTTCACCCCACTTACGCCCATATTTGCTGTTATCATTTGAATAACTTTAGTACCAGTAATTTTTTCAATCATAAGATCACCTGGATATAATATTAATTTTTTTAACACGGCAATTTGAGTTTTTCCTTTCATTTCTTTGTCATTCAAAACTGTTACCAATTGAGTTAAAATTTGTTTGAAAGTAATAGCAATTTCATCATTGCGACGAGGTTTGCAACTAGTAAATCTCTTCAACATATGTTGAAGAAAATTTGACGATAATAATGAGGGTATTAAATTTTTATCTTTGATATTTGTCAAAATTAAATTAAATAATTCTAGAGCTAAATACTCTATGCTCTTTGATGGCTTAATAAATCGTTGATCAATTCCCATCCAAAATTCAACAACATATTTAGTTGATGTTAAACGTTCACAAAATACTTTGTACAAAGGATGACGACAGCAAACCACCCTGGGTATATCCTACAATGATAAGTGACAAATAAAAAATGGAATTAATCGAATTTATTTCATGTGTAACGTCATAAACATGAAACTTACCGTTAATAATTTTAATAAATTATCAATAGAATCTCCGTCAATAATATTCTCAGTATTTAAATGTTGTTTTAGAAATTTTTTATCAACCAATGACGGAAATTTCGTGTTCATCATCATCAAAGTGTAAAAAGAATCTAAAGATTGTTCTTCCCAAGTTTTACCCAATTCTTTTGCGAGAAGTTGCCATATGCCGGATTTTAAAGATTTTTCATCAACTTGATCGATGAAATCAATCAAAAAAGAATAAGAAACGAATGATAAATAACTTCGTTTTGGACAAGCGGCTAGTAAAATTTCAATAATTTGTTGTTGTTCTTCAGTTGAACAGTTGCTCAATAATTTTGATCTAATTATTGCCCCACAAAATAATATTCTTCCCATATAAATACTGGCATTCTCCTGCAAATAATTATACATTTTATATTAAGTGATTGAGAATAAATTAAAGTTTAATATTCGATAGAATTCCTTACACTTTTAGAATTTCCATTTGTAGCTTTCAATTCATTTTCCATAATTTGTACGATATCATTTAATTTGATATCTGTATTAAGTTTTAAATATGCAGTGAGTGTGGCATAAAATCCTTTTCTGGATGCAATCCTTGTGGATCCTAATCCACGAATTAATCGCCTCAATGAATAATCTAATTCTTTATTATCTGAATTATCCTGCAATTAATTATACAAATTGCATACACCCATAAATAATTAAATAATTATTATAAATATTTATCGTGTCACTTGGAAAAAATTCTAGGTTAATACCATATAAACACTTACTTTTTGCTGTGCCAGATGTTTAAGAAGAGTAATTTCTCCATCTAATCTAATACGTTCATTATCAGCGATTAATTTTGTAAAACAATCAAGAACGGTTGTATTCATTTTCAATTTTTTTTGTGATTTTAAATCATCCTCGTTACACGGGGCCGAATCCATCGCGACCATGTGCACACGTTATATATATGATATTTCAATTATATATCTATATATACATATAAAATTTGTAGAATAAAAATGTGTGTAGCATGGCTACAACTTCAAGGAGAATTCACATTAACAGCTGTCGCCATTAAACCTCTGGCGGGATACTCTTCAAGTATTTCGAGCTTTTGTAATATTTATCAATAAATAAAAATAACATTGACAAATAAAATATAAATTCATGTCTTTTTTTCATCCCAATAAATATTTCATTATTTGACATAGATGTGAGGTATGGGGATTAATTTATTTTTTACATTAAATAATTGATATAATTGATTTAGTTGAATATACGCGCCATAAATTGTGTGCTATGAATAATAATGAAATATATATGATGACGCGATGATAGCTCCTCTAGCCGCACGGTGTGTAGTGTTGGTCAGTTTCGTGCGGTTTCGTGCATCCAACATGGCTGGTCGTGGTAGTCATGAAGATTCTAGGTAAGTATATGCGATATTTACTATTGCACTTATTTTTACAATTCAATTTTCATTGACAATAAAGTGTCTTCATATTCCAGTATTATATTATTATTGAAATTACATTACGAGAGTTTATTTATCGGTGGATTTTAAGGTTAAGTGAATGTTGCTTTGGTCGTTGCACCGCATACAACGCGAAACATGGTGATTTCAGCAAGCACGCGGCTTTATTTTGGATAATGAATATGTGACCGTGTATATACTTGCTGACCATATCAAATTTAAAAAAAACTATCTGCGCAATATTTTATAATTATCTTTGAAATTTATTCATCAGATAAATATTTCAAGGATGAGATAAATATTGACAATAAAACAAGAATGATGAGTAAAGTGGCAAGTTTCTTTTGTGGAATTCGACAATAGTTTTATATCTAAATAGGAAATATTGAAGAAGCGCAACCAATTTTTTATAACGTTTCACTTATTTTTAGATGGAGTTATTAGAAAAACATGAGGATTTTTTTGTTTAGTTGATTCATTATTTGAATTATTGAAAAAACACCACGTGTGCAAATAAAATTTAAATAAATATAATTAATATTCACTAATAATTTTTTCATTTTTATTTCAGGGATTATTTAGGAGGTGGATATCGAAGTGGCAGTCGAAAGCCCCTACCGACCGAACCCCCTTACACAGCATACGTTGGAAATTTACCCGATGGGATTGTTCAAAGAGACATTGACAAAATTTTTGTAAAGCAAAATGTAAAGAATGTACGTTTAGTCAAAGATCGTGAGACCGATAGGTATGTAGATAGTAACAGATTGAATATGCATCCGTTTATTCATAATAAAATGATATAATTAACTACAATCTAATTGCAGATTTAAAGGTTTTTGCTATGTTGAATTTAATGATCTTTCGGATTTGGAAACAGCGTTGGAATTGGATGGTGGAGTTGTAGTCGAAGGAAATTTGATCAAAATTGACGTTGCCGATGGAAAGAGAAACGATCGAGGCGGTGGATTTGATAGAAGACGTGGCGGTGGTAGTGGAGGTGGTGGTGGTGGTTATGGTAATTCTCCAATGTATTCAAGTAAGCGTTATATACATGACACAATGCCATGCAATTGATAATTTTATCATATGAGATAAATTATTTCGTATGTATTTACTAATGGTTTCATATGATTTTGAGTAAAATTTACAATAATTCACATTGTGCTCGTATACAACGCCAATTTATAATGTAAAGTTGTTTTTTGAGTATGATAATGATTTTTTTTTTTTTTTTTTATACAGGGTATAATGACAGAAAACCGCAAGGCAGCGGTGGTATGAGACAAGGTGGTGGTGGATATGGTAGTGATGTCAGAGGAAATCGCGGAAATTATGGAAATTTCAGTGAAGATGCTGGTAATCGCGATTGGTTTTCCCGTAGTGGTAATGCCAGCGGTGGTAGCGGTGGCAGTACTGGTGGTCCACCACGATCATACGGATCCAGTGGTCCACGACGAGGTGGACCAAGTTCAGATCGCGGAAAATCATATTCAAATGAACCATTTCTCCAGGGGCCACCTCCAGGTAAAAAAATTTAACATCAACATTTTTATGTAGATTTTATATTATATATAAAATATTTTTATAGATACATCAGGGCGAAAACCATTGAAATTGGAAAAAAGAACGATTCTCGATCCAATTAATGCAGTTGCTAAATCAAGTCAACACAACTCAATATATGGTGGTGCGAAGCCACGGGAAGAAAAAATGAAAGAAGACAACTAAATTTTTAAGCGTCAAACGCCACTACCACCCAAATACAGGTCCGATTTCTCCACAACATAGGGGAAGTAAATTTCCGTTGAGTAAATATTATTGATCACAATACCAAAAGAATAATAATCGATAACAAGCAATATGGATGGTTTGAATCAGAATTAAATAATAAAAGGCGCCTGGTCACCATTTGATAATCTTGGGAAGAAACTCTAGATGAACAAAAAAAAAAAACAAAAATTGACACTTTACAAAATGGTGATGAAAATTTCTTTCAACTCCCTTGTGGGCGAGTCTTCCCGTAAGGAAAGTAATGAGTAAATAATAATAATAATATTAATAATATTAATAATATTAATAATAATGAAATGAAACAAACAACACCAACGGTCCTGTAACATTTTTCAAGTGAAGAACTCTTATGTATATTTCGTGTATTTTGGTAATAGCAATTTTTCAATTGGATTATTTTTATTTTCAATTTTCCTCTACTTGATCGCCAAACATAAAAACAATGGTAATAGCATAATATATCTTATGGATATAATACGTAAATGATTAATTCAATAACAAAATTGGGAAAAAATAAATGATAATGATGATGAAAATGAATAAATAACCGATTTATAAATTACATGAAAAGTGAATGTACACTTGATATTCTAATATGAGTAATATTTATGAAAACAAAAAACAATTATTTCAGCGTGTGAAGTGTATCAATATTCATGTTATTTGTCAACCAATAGAATAATGTACAAGATGAAAAAAAAAAAAAAAAATTGAAAAATGATCGAGTCATATAATAATAGATTACGCAGAATTTGTACAAATTTATCAAAAAGTGAAAATAATATGCATGATATATTTTCTTTTTGCGCGACTTATATTTCAATCAGTACAAAATAATTATATCCTCTGATTATTTCTCATATTTACCAGCCGTATTTGTTTTCTATATTATAAGTTTACCTTATCGTCTCCTGTTTCATTATTGAAATACGAATACTAATTGTTTAATGATTTAATTTAATTCAATTATTCTAAAATGCACGATGAAATTTTACTCTTATACGATACTGCATTTACAGGAATAATTGAATTTGATGAAATAATTATGTGTAGCTGAACGATAAGTGCACGCCAATTATGATTATACATAAAAAATAAATATAAAAAAAAAAGCTATTGATATTGTCCTACTATTTTTACCTAAACACTAATTTCTTTGTTAATAAAGATTAATCCGATCACATTATTGTGAGATAATTTAATCAACAAAAAAAAATCAATTACCGATAGAAAAAGTTCTCTATAAAATTGTTCGGATATTATTAAGCATTTTATGAATTGAATTTTTCAAATTTAATTCGAGTATATTTTGGTACTTAACTTGACAATACATACAAATATTTCATCAAAAAAAATTTGATAATAATCATTATTAATTTGAAAAAAAAGTATTTTATTGATCAAAGTTCACAATTTGATAGAAATTTTTAGGATTTTAATCATGATTAAATATCATACAGACAATTCAATGTAGTATTATCGTTATTCTTTAATAAAACACATGATTTTATTTTTTTTTTTACAATTTATCACCTTTTTTTTTTTCAATATAATTTTACCCATTATTATAAAAAAAAAAAAAATAATGAAACAACATTTATTATTAACAAGTAATGTCAATGGGTATTTTCAGCAGTTGGTGGACATTATTACAATATATTTGCTAAATTGGAAGAATTTATTTGTGATGTGATTTTTTTGATTATTCATTAGAAATGTATGTAATATGCCACGCCTAAAACTTTGTCCGTCGTTTTCCTATCCCCCACCTCTCTAGCCGTCTTTCGAACATATCACACTTCCTGTACAGTCAAAATTAAACTTCTCTTTTCTTGCGGGTGGTTCGTAACGTTCATTGGAGAATAAACAAGACATTGGCCAATAGGCGTTGTAATTACATGCGAAAAACGAGAACGATTGCAGTGAGAATTTTTTTTTTGAGGAAAAAAAAAAAAAAAAATTGTTACGGGTTGTGTTTCACTGTACAATCACACATTGACAGACAGCGGCGTCCGCTCAGTCATCAAATTTTATCTTCATTGTTTTATATAGATCACAATTGAATTATATTTTTATTCAATCGGCGTCCTTAACATTAACAGTGGGGTTATAATTATCCATTATGTCAAATGAAAGTGTAAAAACGGTAGATTTTAAATTTATTATTAATAACTGCATCTATTTATAAATTAATGTAACTCATTTCATCAGATTTATTTATATTTTATTTAATGTTTATAAATATTTTTCAATTAATTTTATATTGTTTTGAATTAAATAATGTTTCTCTTTCATTTGTCGTGTTATTAATTTTTCTACAATATTTTATTTCAGTTTGCTAGTTTAGAAACACCGGGATATGTGGGATTTGCCAATTTACCAAATCAAGTTCACCGAAAGTCAGTGAAGAAAGGATTTGAGTTTACATTAATGGTTGTTGGTGAGTCAGGATTAGGGAAATCAACTCTGGTTAACAGTCTTTTCTTGACGGATTTATATCCTGAAAGAATAATACCAGATGCTGTTGGTGAGTCAATGTAAAAAAAAAAAAATAATAAAATAATAAATATATATTTTGTATTGTGATTTTTATATTATATATGATAAAATTAATTTTTAAACAAATTTATTAAATTATATAATGTATATTGTATTTTAGAAAAAACGAATCAGACGGTAAAGTTAGATGCTTCCACTGTTGAAATTGAAGAGAGAGGTGTAAAATTAAGGTTAACAGTTGTTGATACACCTGGGTATGGTGATGCTATTGATAATAGAGACAGTTTTAGAGCAATAATAAAATATATTGATGAACAATTTGAACGATTTCTTCGAGATGAGAGTGGATTAAATCGAAGAAATATTGTAGATAATAGAATACATTGTTGCTTTTATTTTATTTCACCATTTGGCCATGGGTAAAAATTAAATTAATTAATATTAAAATTCGTATGAATTTCATTTTGTCAAAAAGATATTTTTAAAAAAATTGTTTGGTCTGCAGACTTAAGCCCTTGGACATTGAGTTCATGAAACAGTTGCATAATAAAGTGAATATCGTACCAGTAATTGCGAAAGCCGATGTTTTATCGAAAAAAGAAGTTTTGCGCTTGAAAAAACGGGTTATGGAAGAAATTGAGGGTAATGGAATAAAAATTTATCCACTACCTGATTGTGATAGCGATGAGGACGAAGATTATAAAGAACAAGTTAGACAATTAAAAGAAGCAGTGCCATTTGCTGTGTGTGGATCTACTTCATTGCTCGAGGTTAAAGGCAGAAAAGTACGTGGACGTTTATATCCATGGGGTGTTGTGGAAGTAGAAAATCCTGATCACTGCGATTTTATTAAACTCAGAACTATGCTAATGTGAGTTGATCATTTTTTATATTTATTTATATATATTATTCATTAATATTACGAAAAAAAAATATTTTTACATTTTATTTATTTCAATTGTTTGAATTAGCACTCACATGCAAGATTTGCAAGAAGTAACCCAAGAAGTTCATTATGAAAATTATCGAAGCGAACGATTGGCCAAAGGAGCACCAGTTCCCCCACGAAGACAAACGTATGTATTTCATAATTATGTTTGAAAAAATAATTATATTGAAATATTGCGGAAAATACCTGAATATTGATTTATATTAGGGTTATTGAACCGGAGAAAGGAATGGGCAATGAGAAAGATCGTATCCTCCAAGAGAAAGAAGCGGAATTACGACGAATGCAAGAGATGCTTGCCCAAATGCAAGCACAAATGCAACAACAACAGCCATAATGTAAAATCAATTATCACGAGACTTCCAACAGTTCCTTTTTATCAGGTGCCAAAAAAAAAATAATAATAATAATAATAAACAAACAAAAAAAAATTATAAAATAAAATGAATCAAACACATTTATCTTAATGTCAACGAATAAATAGGCACAAAATGCAACGGTAATTTATTAGAATCCGTTACTGATGGTACCGTTAATAACCAAAATGATAGGATTAAATTTTAATGACATATTTTACATTTACAGTATTTTTTTACACAAACATCTAGAAAAAAAAAATTATAAATTTTAATAGTGATTTTTGTAAAATGTCATAGAATGTATTATCATTTTCGAAACAGTGCCTTGCAGTCAGTCCCTTGTTCCCGTTATAAATTATATATACCTATAATGATGAGCAATTTGACTCATAATTATATCACATATCACATTGGTTAAATAATATTTTTATTGTGCATTTAAAATTCAGAACATCGTCTCGTCTTGACCAAAAAAAGCCTATTGTAATTTAAATTTGATTTATTCGATGTAGTGTTCATAAATTCTGATATTATTTATGTAAAGTTTGAAGTATCGAATCTCTTTATGATAAGATGAAATTTGATTTTTCGTGCAATTTTCTTTTTTTTTTTTTTATTAATACACCACATACATGCATATTATTGCTACCGCAATATGATTAAATATGAAAATTTTTCAAAGCTTGTGAGAAATGAAATTTTTCATTTTTTTTTGTGGAGGAAAGAAAAAAAAAATAATAATGAAACAAGATTGGAAAATTTTGGCAATATGACGTATGAATCTTCCGCGTTTACTGTGATAAACGATTATTACAAAACGTCAAAATATATAAAGTTTATTTTTTCAACGAAAAAATCAGTCAGGATTTTTGCATTCATTATATTCTTAATTCCTAATTGATATACAAGTATGTATACGTATTTTTTTTACTCTCGTCGCATATATTTTGTATATTTTATTAATTTAAAAAATTTTTTTGGTAAAAATAATTAGAATTTTTTTTATACTGAAGAAGTATGGAGAATGATTTTTAAACATATGGAAAAAAATTTTCTACATTTAACTATTAAGGTTTTGTACATGTACTTATTTCATAAGTATTCTTTTAGTTTTGTATAATTAACACAAACATGTGTTATATATTTCAATTACATTTTTTTTAAAATAATTTTTACATTATATTGTAATTGCTTCATTTGTGCAAATAATAGTCAATCGCAGTGGAAAAGGCTGCAAATCCTGCCGCACCAATTATACCTGCCTTTATACCCGCTATTATTTGTAAAAGGGGAAAAATCAATCAAAATCAATTTTTATGGCATCTACGTAAAGTATAAAAATAAATTACAAATCTATGTTTGATTTGTATTTGCAGAATAAAAATTATACCTCTTAATCCTATAATGCCTCCAGTCAAACCACCAGCATAAGTTCCATTTTTCCAATCACTTTGTCCTCGGTACTGAAGGAAAAATATTACAATCACATCATCAATATTATTACATACGCATTAAATTGTAATTTAAAAAAAAAAAAAAAAGCGTTATAGTATTGAAAATTGTATACATATATTTTTTTCATTTACCGATTCAATGGCACATTCAATTGCTGAAAATACACATCCAACTGCTGCAAAATTTTTTGCATAACCGACAGTTGTAGTTTTCATTTCACGAAAAATTTCACGAGCAGATAATTGTTTTTCAACAGCAGCTACATTGGGATTAACACTGGATGAAAATAAACCGATAGCAGCTCCCAATCCAAATCCTAAAATAAATAAAAAAAGACAATAGAAATATTTTTATATAAGTGATTCAATAAAGACATGTGAAAATGAAATTGACCAAGTACACAGCTCATTAGGCTCTTAAACACACAACTCTCCATCGCTGTTTCAACTGCTTTTTCTTCATTCGTTTTGATATATACAGGTGCAGCACCTCTTGGAATTATAATGTTTTCACGAATTCTACGATGATTTCCTACAAGGTATACGGCAACTTGATCCCATACTGGATCATTCAAGAATACTCTTTTATTTTTTATCTCCTGTTGAGGAGTTTCTATTTTTGGTGGATCAAATCGTAACATTATAATTATCACGTATAATCCTAGGATATTATTCAATGAATATAACAACTTTGAAATATATTCTCAATAAAATTCATTATCTATGAAAAAATATTCAACTGCAATTGGTGCAGTAATTATTCACAATCTGAAACAAAAAAAAATTTTTTTTCGAATTGTGTTTTAAGAAATTATATTTTTCATAAACTCATGAAAATTGTGAATTGAAATTATAACCTCTCTCAAATATAAAATAACCAATAAATTAATTATAAACAAAAAAAATAACAAGATTCAAATTATACAAATTGTATATAATCTTCTTCAAATTTATTCCATTTAATTATATTATTATTTCATTTTTAATTTTTGCATCTAGTATTTCTTGATCTCACAAACTCTGTTATTTATATGTTTGATATTTTTATTGTATTTTCCAGATGGAGTTGATGTTATGAGAACAACGCATGTGCACATTCAAAATCTTTTGTGGTAGTCGTATAGCGCGCCAAAAATTTTTTTCATATTTATTTAGTGGAGATGACAGCAGCGATTTTAGTTCGTTAAATCAATATCCGATGAGATTCGTGGCAGCGCCATTTATTTAAGAGGCTACGCAAAAGTAATTCCAAATTACAAGTAAAAAAACGTCAATAAATAGTCTATAATATTGATCCATTAATCAATAAAATTCATCAAGAAATGTTGAAAATAATAATAATAAGGAGAAGGAGAAGAAAAAGAAGCAGAGGAATAAATGATAAAAATAAATAGTTTATTCAAGAATTATTCTTGAGATATAATTTGAATTTTAGCGCGAATTTGACTTAATTGATCTTTTAAAAATAAAATATATATATCTATATCTATATATATATAATGGTAGTCATTAGCGCTTTTCGTGTTCATATATAGAATTATAAAGAAATGTCGTCAAACATGTGTGATTTAATCATTTATCCGTGCGCAAAAGTAAATAATAAACTGTTGACTAGTTGACTAATTATAAAAACAATAGATTTTTAACTGCATGATGTATGAGGATACACGGATTTATATTCGCATGAAAGCTCGAAGGTTAGTTTAAATAATTTTAATAATTACAAAAAAATTATTTATCATAAGTGGTAAAATTTATATTGAATTTTTGACATATGCCGTCATATTTTTTGACATTTAGATATAAATGATACATAAATATTATATGGGATATGTGTCGGTAATGTTATTTTCATATTATATAATTGACAATTGTAATCATTACCAATGAGACATACATTTCTTCTTGATTATTTAGTTAATTTATATTGTTTAATGATATATTTGCCATCTTATCATTTGTTGTTCTTTTTTTTGTTTATTTATTTATTTTTTTTCCCCTTTCAGAATTAACTGTAATCATTTTGTTTATTTATTTTTTTTTGTTTCTATGTGTTGTAGATGAATATTTTACGGATTGGTGCTGTTGGCAGTTGTATAATTGTTCTCGTAACATTAATCGGCTTTGGAAATATTTTGAAAATTCTTGTTTGTTTAATCGCATTAATCTTTGGGTAAGATAAAATTGATAATTAATTTAATTGAGAGAACAATTAATAATTTTTTTTTTATCAATTTCAGAATATTTACTTGTATATATAAAAAATATGTGCCACGTCTTGAAGATGAAATTAAATCTAATAGAGAAAACTTATATAAGAAGACTGAAAAATTACGAGGAAATATTGGTAAATTATCGGAGGCAAAGGTGACATTCACATTAGATAAAAGAGTCACTGGTAGTCATATTATTGATGAATCATTGCAAGAAATATTGGATTTTATTTTACGAGATTATGTTTTACCATGGTATAATATACTCACGGATGATGAAGAATTTACAAAATCAGTTCGGGATACGACACAAAAAATTGCCATAAATATTGCTAATAGAGTAAAAGATGTTGATTGGATTCCGTATTTGACGACTCATCTTGTTGATGATGCTGCGTCGCATATGAGACTTTATCGTCAAGCACGAGCAAAAATGAAGCATTTAAAAACAAATAAAAGTAGCTGCAGCTCAAGTGGATCAGGCAGTACACCAAAACGCACTCCAACACATCGCCGAAATAAAAGTGAGACTGATGTATCATGGTATTCACAATTAAAATTTTACATTCCAAATTTAACGTCATTAACAGAACCAATGGATAAAAATACAGATGAAAATAATGAAGTAACACTAGAAAAAATATTCTTTGATTTTGAAGTTCAAATGGAAAATAATTCAATATGTCGTGATCTTGTATGTACAAATGAAGAGCAAGAATTAGCATTTTTAGGTGAAATTGCTGAAATACTTTTATATTTATTATTACCAAAAGCCGATTTTGATTGTTTAACCGTGAGATTTATACTGCGTGAACTTTTAGTGAATACAATTATTATACCACTGTTGAATACATTTTCTGATCCAGATTATTTAAATCAAATGTGTTTATGGCTATGTACAAAAGATTTAAGTTTACATAGTGATGTATTTTTAACGGTAATAAGAATTACGGAAAGTGTCGATGAACTTAAAGCTACGAAAAATATTGTTTCTAATGAAATTGCGCATTTACGATCAAAAGATTCAGGCGGTGATGATGATTTAACAGTGAAACAACAATTAAACAGTTTACTTTATGTTAAAAAAATATTGGAAACAAGAATAATTAGTATGCAAGAGGGTTTGAATTCCGAAACAGATGGAATTGGTGCTCATCCTGGTTGGAATCGATTACTCGTACCGGGACATAAATTAGTTAATTTACCACTCGACGAATTGCTTAAAAATAATATTGCACTGAGTTATTTTATTGATTACATGACTAGTATAAATAATGAAGCGTACTTATATTTTTATTTAAATATCTATGGATGGAAAGTTTCTGCAGAACAACAATTATCTGATATTGAATTACAAAAATTGAATGGAAATCAATCGTCATCCAATTCAAATGTGGATTCTCGTCGAAAAAATATTAATTTGGAAAATTTAAAAGACGCAGCATTAAAAATATATCAACAATATTTGAGCGATAAATCATCTGTTAAATTACAATTGAATAATATATTGGTAAAAAATTTATTAACTAAAATCAAAACGGAAACTATTCGAGAAACGTGGTTTGATGAATTGCAAAGTTGTTGTTATGAAAAATTACAAAGCGAAGATCGTTTTTTACCATCATTCAAACGATCAATGTCATATGTAAAACTTTTAGCTGAATTAGATTTATTAAAAGATGCACCATCTGAAGATGACATTAAATCATTAGATGGAATAAGTATTTCTAGTATAAATAATGATTTAGATCCATCGGATGATATATCATCAGAGCATCGTGATGATGAACAATTGAAATATTCATCGCGTGAAAGTATGAAATCAAATTCAAATTCATCAACAAGTTTAACGAGCATGACAGAACGTGATAATGCAGGAAATTATGATGATCCAGAAATGGATGTGTGTGGTGTGTCTAAAGCGGGAAAAACTATGCGCAGTGGATCGTATTTTAATTCTGATACAAAAAATAATATAGGAAAATCTGCTACATTTTATATTGAATCCAATACCGAACAATTTGTAAAACTTGATGAAAATACATATGATCAAAATGCAATACGTAAATTACAACAGGGCCGTTTTGAACTTATTGCAGAAATAATTGAGACTGGTGTGGCAAATGATCGCGGTAAAACATATGGTATTTATGCGGTAGCTGTTACAAAAAATTATGATTCAGGATATAAAGAAAAGTGGCATATATATCGTAGATATTCCGATTTTCATGATCTACATCAAAAAATAAAAGAAAAATATTATGATTTGGCAAAATTACCATTTCCAGCTAAAAAAGCTTTTCACAATATGGATAGATCAGTTCTGGAATGCCGAATGGCAATGCTCAATGCATGGCTTTATAGACTTACAAAGCCGAGTATTATGGATGGCCATATGGGTTTGCAAAATTTATTATTGTCATTTTTGGAACAAGGTGATTATGATAAAGGTGTAACTGGTGGACATATATCGAGAACGGTGTGATAATTTTTTCATAAATAATATTGATATAATATTAATATTTAAAATTATTTTCATCTTAAATTATTGGATTTCAGATTGATACACTGGTGAATCCCTTAAAAACATCAATGAAATCAATGACACAAACAGTAAAAACAATGCCGGATAATATGTTGAGTACGGTGGACGGTGTAATGGATGGTATCAGTAAATTGTTTGGTAATCCAAGAAAAAATAGTATGTTATATGAAAGTGCAAAAGTTGGAGCAAGCATCGATACTGAGGTAAATATTTTCTTCATATATTTATATGATAAATTTTTTTTAAATATCATTTAATACTCACTAAACAAAAACGTAAAAAAAAAAAAAGAAAAAAGTATATTTTTTTTGTTTTTTTTTTTTTTTTTTTCATTTTAGACTGATGATAATATTCCATTGAGGATAATTTTACTATTAATGGATGAAGTGTTTGATCTAAAAGTGAGGAATCAATGGTTGCGACGTCGAATTGTTACATTGTTGAGACAAATAATTCGTACAATGTTTGGTGATATTGTAAATCGGAGAATAGTTGAATATGTCTCATTGTTAACAAGTCCCAAAAATGTTGCAATGTATTTGCGACTTTTTAAGTGAGTATAAAAAAATATAGTTAATCAATATAAATAAAATTATTATATTTTATGTTTTATTTCTATATATATAAAGACAAAGCCATTGGCCAAATGGCGTTAGGGCTGAAACAAAGCCACCACGCGACAGTGAGACAAAAAATCGAACACGTGTAGCGGCCAAAGTAGCTCTACTTTCATGTTTATCGGATGAACTCAAACATATCATTGGTAGTGAAACAACGAGACGTGGATTATTACGAGTATTTGAACTATTTCAACATCCGGTGCTCAATAGAAGACTGCTATATGTCCTTTTAGAAGGTATCATTGAAAATCTCTTTCCACAAAATGATTTAATGACGATTATTAAAAAATTATATTCAGTTTCGCCAAGAGTTAAAAGTAAAAAAACAAATTCTTGATATAACTAAAAATTATTTTATTATTCCAGCTAATTTTTATCTTTGAAATTTTTTATTCTCTTTAATTTTAGCAATTAACGATTAATTTACTTATGACTTGTATTATTTTTGAAATTTTCATTATTTTTTTCATTTATTACAAAAAAAAAAAAAAAAAACAAAAAGAGAAAAAATTAATTATCATAGCGTGAAATTATTTAAATGGCATCTATTTTTTTACTATACTATCCATAGATTATTTATAAGGTTAAACAGCACATAATTCTTTTAGTCATGAAAAAGTAAAAAAAAAATAATTATGAATTTTTAATATGTTGTGGTATATAGAAAAATTTTTTTTTTTATTAATTTTATGGTAAAATGATCAATATTAAATACTTGAAAGCAACTCTTATAATATGAATGGGAACAAAATGAAAGTTGTATAATAAACTTTCATTTACTGTAAAGTTCAATTTAAACCATAAATATTCTATTACCAATAATTACACTACTGTGAATTAGAGGCCAAAATTTTTCAAATAAGTATTTAAAATAATATTTAATCACGCCTATATATTGGCTGCTAAATTATATTGATATCAAATACAAATGTAGATTATAATGATTAAATATTTGTGATGATCACCATTTATTATGTTCACGAAAAAAAAAAAAAATGTACGATAAATATGTATACAATAATTACAGACAACACACAAATTTCTTCACAATATTATTATGAGATGATGGAGCAAATTAATGCAATATATTTATGTATATACGTGTAAAAAGAAATTTAAAAAAAAAAAAAATTATGTTTTCGATTTAGATAAATAATATGAAAAATCAATTTTACCTTGAATTCATCGAATTTTTGAAAAAAAAAAAAAAAAAATTAATTCATTAATAACCAATTGACTTTATTAATCGATTATGCAATAGAATTAATTTTATGCACGGAAAAAAAGGTTAATATATATATATATATGTTGCTGTATAATTTTATTGTATATTGATATAGTAAACATAATTACTTCTTGTTATTATCATTGTGTATTGACAAATAATTATAATTGCCATTATTGTTTTATCTATAAACAATTTAACGAAAAAAAAAAAAAAAAAAAAAAATTATCATTATTCATCTAAATAATCATGTGTACATATACTTGTTAAATATATTTTTAATTAAAGTAAAACGATGAAAAAAAAAAAAAAAAAAAAAAAACAATAATAATAAAAATAAAAAAAAAAATTGAAAATAAGGGCGAGCTCTGACAGATCGTTTCAAAGAGTACGGAAAAAAACAAAAGGGGTTTATTAGCGGAGTGGCTTCTCCACGACAAGATTGAACCTCCCCACCTTTTCTTTTTTATTTTTTTTTATGTATTTATTATTATTATTATTATTATTTCTTTTTTTTTTTCTATAAAGTAGATTGGGGAGTAGAATGAAAGAGAAAGAAAAGACTCCAGTAGACAAACCTCTCTCGTTTGCTCCTGCTCGTGTAGAATACACATACCATATTATACACCAATACACATATTTAAAGAAAAAGAAAAAAAAAAAAAAAAAATCGCTTGTCCTCTCGCACGCGTGTACGCACATATATATGCGATATAAAACCAAAGGACATTCTGCTCTAAAATACAGAAGTGCAAGAGCGGGGTGGAACAAAATAAGGAAGGGGAACACGAGCTATTGTGCGAAAAAAGAATTGAACAGGACGCGCGCGCGATTGAAGATGAAGCGGGACAGAATGAGAAGGGGTATAAGGAGGGTGGCAAAACCTGGGGGCTCATGGCTTTTCTAATGCTCAAAGGGGGGAATATATATATGTATGAAAAACCATCAGTGTACAACTCGACGTAAAGGATCTATGTACATCCAATAGTACTACTACTACTACTACTACTAGTAGTAGTAGTAATAGTAGTAGTAGTAGAAGTAGTTTGAATGGGGGCCGTGCGCCACTAACGAAAGAAAATCGATATGCATGATTCACGCGAGCGTAATTTGAAGGGGGAAACGGAAGAAAGGGGGGTTTTTTAGTAGGGGAAATGCGGGGAGACGCACCACGTTTCTTCTCTCCCCTTCGTAGTGTAGTGATGGCCTCTCTTCCCTCCTCCCCCACCCCTGTGTTCAACCATTTCGTCTTTACACGCATGTATTTATATATATATATGTGCGTGTATGTATGTACACACTTTTTTTGACCAAGGGGGGAATTGGGAACAGCAGCCAGCAGCAGCAGCAGCAGCAGCACACGCGTAATTCTATACAGCGGCAGGAGGGGTATATTCTCATGATGCTACCCCCTCGGTCACTCGATCAGTCGTGTCCCGGGTACCATACACAGTAGTAAACGTCGCAAGTAAATACCCGAATGTTTTTTTCTTTTTTTTTTTTCTTCAAATTATCAATTATCATTGTCGTCAAGATTATTTCTAATATATATATATATATATATATATATATATATATATATATATTTTTTTTTTTTTTGAATTAATTATTCAATTTTTTTTTTATTATTGAAAAATTTATTATTCTATTTTTTATATTGATATGGTGTTTTTGGAATTTAATTTTATGTGCTTTGACGAATTTTTTTTTTTTTAATGGTGTTTGACATTTGTATATTTAAATTTATATAAGGGATAGTTCATGAATTTTATTGGATATATATATATACACACACACACACACGGTGTTTCCGGTATTTTTTTTTTTTTTTTTATTGAAGATGACGTTTGGATTGGAACCCGCAAAGTTAATTATATTTACTTTTTTTTTTCTTTTTTTCAAATAAATTCGAAAATGATTATATGTTATGTACACAATTATTGTACCATGACATTAAATTAATTATTCACCCGGCGTGGCAAATAAGGGTAAACAAAAAAAAAAAAAAACAAAAAAAAAGCGGAAGATTAATAAATTTATTTCAATTCATTTGAATCTCGTTGATGTAAAAAGTGTATAATAAATTTACATAATACGTAGTTTTTGTTGGGAAATAAAAAAAAAATATATATATATATAATAAATAAAAATACACATGTATAAGTATATAAATAATGTATATTTATAATAATCAATCAACACATCAAGTAACTGATAATATCACAAATTCAAGATAAAAATTCTGTGTGACACACATTTTATTATTATTTACAATTTATCATACAACAACATCAATATCAATATATTAAATTAAATTTTTTTTCCATATAATAATAATAATAATTATTATTATTTTATGTTTTGTTTATTATTGATATTTTATATGGACAATTAATTTTTGCACCAGTGAGTGGTGTAGAATAATCGTGAAAAATACATATGGACAAAGAAATTGTGTATTGGGGGATGCAAGAGAATTGAGAGTGAAGTACAACTAGTGAATATAAAATAGGGAGGGTGAGGGGGGGGGGGAGAGGACGATAAAGGGGAAGCGAAATACAGAAGTCAGAGATTTCGATGCAAGGCCAAACGACGCGTCGCGACGTCTGTAAATATATATACCATACACACACACATGCACAAATAAAATAAAAAATTCAATTTAATCCATTTAATATTTTTTTTTGTTCTTAATTTTTGTTTCTTCATATTCAATATTTATCATAAACATTTTATATATTTGTATAATTTATTTTCAATATAAATTTATAATTTGCATCCTTTCGAGTGGAGACACATCACGCGCACTGTGAAACAAAAAAAAAAAACATATGTATATGCATAAAAATAAAAATGAGAAAATGATGCCGCAACTTGTGGTCAACTGGTTCTCATTCCGAAATAAGATACGCCTGAGACATAAAACATACAAATAATATTGTCTTGCTTTTCAACAAGCAATATCAATATATATATGTAAAATGTTTGTGTATGTATATATTATAATTGTAGGCCAATACATTGCGAGGCTTCCATTATAAGTGCGTTCAGAAAAGCAAAATTAACATACATTATACTATTCACACAATTTTTTTGTTTGTTGTTTGTTTTTTTTTTTTTTGTTGTTGTTTCATTTAACTTTGTTTAGTTTTGTATATCCTATTATTTCTCGTTTCTTTTATTCTTATTTTCGTCTTCCTTCCCTCCCTTGACGGGTGATTTTTTTTTTTTTTTTTTCTTATATTTTTTTACCAAGTAAGAGATGCAAGTGGCGTAACGTAAAAAAATAAAAAAAAATAAAAAAAAAATTTCGCGATTACGTGGATAGTTTCCAAGTTATTCACAGTCTCTCTCTCCTGTTGTGCCTTACCCTCTTTTGTCTCTGAGCACATCCGTGCGAAAATTGTTTTGTATATAAGAAGGGCCCAATGATACAATAGAAGAGAAAAGGATGAGTCAGTTTGCAATTCACTAGTAGAATATCCAGTGTCCAGTTTGTGGTGCATTACTACGTTCTACAGTGAATATTATATATATATTTTTTTAAAATTTTATTTTGAATAGATATTAACAGTTGTATAGGAGAGAGAGAGAGAGAGAGAGAGAGATAATATTGCGGGTGCGGGTGACAAATAAAAAGACGTGTAAGAGAGATAAAATGTGTGAAAGGGAAGTAAGGGAGAGGACGAGATAAAGTGATGGGTGGGTGGAAGGGGAAAATGACGACAGGGTAGGTGTAGACTTACTTTGGACTGTGGTATGGAATTACCGTACTTATATTCAAGTCTAATATTAAGTTACCACTTTGCTTTACGGCAAGTGAACAGGCTGCCAGCATATAGGAAGCCATCCGAACGCTCCTGGAACAGTCTCGCACACTCGTCTGGGCCCACCTATGTTGTGTGTGTTCTTCCTGTCGTGTATTTTGTCTCTTCTCTATGGGACTTTGATAATGTTATAATTTTTATTATTTATATATTTTAATATTTCATTTTGTTATTTATTATTTATTAATTATATTCAATTGGACAATTGGGCAAAACTCACGTGATAAATTATTTTATTAATATCAAAATTTTTTATATTTTTTATTTACAATTCATATTCTCAGGGATGATACATGGATATGATTTTGTAATTTTGGCCTGTGTATCGATAAACAAATATGTACATTGGAGTTTTATTATTTATTTATTTATTTTTTTTTTTTGATTAGTGAATTTTAATGGTGAATAATCGGTATTTGATTAATTTGTCATTGTGGTAAGAGAAATTTTTTATTGTGAATTATTATATATTTTATTTCGGTATAAATGTTATTTTGGAGAAGGCAGAGGTACTGACTTCTGTGCGTGCTTGGCTTTATTGGAGATGTCCTAGCACCATTTGAAATCAGTACTGCTCCTCTTGATAGTCAACTATTCATATATAGAAAAAAAAAAAAAAAAAAAAATTTCAATACAAATTTTGCATGTTACAATATTGAAAAAATGAAATAATTTAATTGTTAATAAATGTATAATGTTGTATATATATTTTATCTATTCACATGTTATATATAATATTTGATATATAATAATATAATAATTTTTAAATTGACAGTTGTCGAATACACAGATAATTTTTTTTTGTGCATAGAAAAAAAAAAAAAAAAAAAAAAGTAAAAATAATAAAAAACGAAAGAACGAAAAGAAGAATTTTTGCGTTATCACACGCAGAAAATAATAAATAATTATTTTTGTTTTTTGTTCATTTGTATGTTGGTGTTTTTTTTTTTTTTTTTTTTTAATTTCTTTTTTTACAATTTATTATAATATAAATTTATCGATTGTGACAGTGACTGGTGGTCATAAGACAAACCTGAGCCGAATGATTTATTTATATGTGTACATTTATGTACATTATTTAATACGAAAAATTTGACAATTCAATGTCATAAATATTTATTATAAATTCCTATTATTCAATCTTATCATTATACAATTGTAGTAATAAAATTCAATGTTTTCAACTTTTTTCTCTTTTTGTTTGTTGTTGTTGTTGTTTTTTTTTTTTTTTTTTCGTTCTTCGAACTTTCGAGATTATAAATTGAATTTAAATTGTCTCTCATTAATTACAATTTTTTATTTTGTTTTGTTTTGTTTCGGAAGCACCGCGACTATAAAACATAATATTATAATTCATCAGCCACTTGGTAAGTTTAATCCGAAAAATAATTCATAATATTTATAATATTAAATAAAAATTAGCGACTAATGGAACAGAGCAAAACTCAATAGCTCAAAAATATTAACATGAGAGCAGAACCAAATTACAATATTAATTATCTTAATATTATTAATATTAATTACGTTATGTGGAGTCTTTGGTTCGTTTTGTTGCTTGTAGCCTTGTCCAAGTTTCACCAAGTGCTTTTGCAAAGTGATCATCAACTGTAAATCATTATATTATATTATAAAATCACATATTAACATAATAAATATAATTAATATCTATTATAAAAAATATATAGAACAAAAAAAAAAAATTAATTATTAAATATTATATATAGATTTACCACTGAGACCGGCTTCTTTATCAACATTCGATGGTGAACCATTAAATACTGCTGCATACTCTTCTAAACCTAATGATCTCCTAAAGTGTTCGTCAATTGCTGGATCACTAACAACACCCAAACTTCGGATACCAGTTCGCTGACCGCCAATTGCTGCTGAAGGCGTTGCCGTTGGTGTAGGCGTCACTGCTGTATCCTCAATCGTTGTACCTACCAACGCAATAAAATAATAAATAACATTTAAAAATAATTTATAATTTATATAATTCAGGTAAAATTATTACTACATATCAATTCATTATAATCATAAATAATTATAAATAATTATAAAATTTTTTTTATTCATTATTTATTATTGTAATTATTATTATTATTTGTTTTTCAAGATTTTTCAAATGACGATGATAATAATACCGGGTTGAGGTGCGGCCGGAACAATAACACTCGGCCTGTTATGATGTACCCTCGCTGCAGACATGTCGAGTGCTTCACTCTGAATCGGGTCCCTCCTACGTTCCCTTCGCCACGCGCTGCTTGGCTTTCTATGCAGACTCGTTGTCTTCGGTCGTTCTTCTGCAAGTCAAAAAAAAAAAAAAAATACAAAATCTAATTGAAACATCAATAATGCCAAATGGAGAAAGAAAAAAACAAAAAAACAAAAAAAAACGAAAAAAAAAGAGGTAGATGAAATAAATGATATATATATATTTATATATTTTTTTTTTCATTCATTTATCATCTAATTTACATTTGAAAATATAATTTTACTTTAATTTAACTTCCGGTTTTATTCGTATATATTTATTTATATCGATAAATTCATCACGTAAGATATATAAATGCAATTTTATTTTTGCATTTTTATTTAAACATTCCATTGAAAATAATCATTTAAATTTCTGTTATTGAAATTGTCACGTTTTACTCGTGATTATTGACAGGAAAATTAAACTAAATATATATCAATATTGCAAAAATTCACTGAATGAAAGCCAAAAAAAAACAAAATAAATAAGAAAAAAAAAAAATAAATAAAATATATTGATAATGATGATGATAATATTAAACAAAAACAAAAAATTAAACTGAATTCATATTGAAAGAGATAATTTTTTTTTGTTTTTTTTTTTTTCGTGAACAAAATAATTTGGATTATTATGTAAAAGTAAAAATAATAAATTACAATGAAAACCAATTTTAAGATATATATATATATATATGATAAAAATAGGGAAGAGGTGGAAAAAAGTGGGGAGGTTAAGACTGAGAGGTAAAATGTTCGGTTCCCAGGATGAGACAGGAAGTGCCTAATAGCCGTGTGAGAGGATGCGCGATGGGGCTGGAGAAACAGGTTTGGAAAAGGACGATGGAAGCTGGAAAGATGAATGGAATGAAAGAAGGTGAAGAGGAGCTTGTTCTTCCACGAGTCTCAATTAACTTTTCGACTTTTATTATTATGATTTTGTTGTTGTTGGTTTTATTTATTTATTTTTTTATATTAAATTTTACATGTCAATTAAATCATTTTAATTTACAGAAGATCCAACACGTAATATTTTTTTTTTTTTTTTTTTTCATTTTCATATAAGAAATAATTATTTCAATTATTTTTGTCGTTAATCTACATTGAAATAATAACAGTAGACAAAATATATAAATGAAAAATAATTTGAATACACACATACCCATAAAATTATATGGAAATTGAAAATGTTTTATATGAACATCCAGCCAGGGTTGCCAAAGGCACGTTCGTCTGGATGTCATACTCATTCGTACGTGTTTTTGCGACGTCTCAAGAGACTGCATTATTTTTTTGACACACCAAATACGAATTAAACACAATAAATAAACAAACAAACAATAATTCACAATCTTTCACTCAGCCGAAAATAAAGAAAAAAAAAAAAAAAAGTATATAATAATAGAAGTGAACGAATAAAAATAATCAAAATAATCTCCACCACAATTCAATCACAAATAATTCAATTATTATTGTCAACGTATGAATGACTAAATAATAATCACACCCGAATAGAAAAAAAAAAAAACAAAAAAAAAAAACTTGAGCACAGTTTGAAATTTTTGAGAAATACAATGAGCTCTTTAATACAAAAACTATTGTACAGTGACCACTGCGGGATTCAATCTCAAAATAAAAAAAAAATAATAAAAAACCGCAAGCATTATATATATACACACACGCACACGTTTCTTTTATATATGAATATATATGTATACATGATCACACAAGAGCGCGCAACAACGCGACGTTGTACAATCCCCAATATTTAATGAACATAAAAGGAGAAATGACAATAAACAGTCCGTGAAAAGAAAAAAAAAAAAAAAAAAAATATATATATATATAAATAAAATAAGATAAAATTAAATTAAATAAAACAAAAACAAATAATAATACACAATATAAAATAATAATAATAATAATAGAAATAATAATAAATAATAGAGAATAAAGAAGAAAAAAATAATGTTTTGAGAAAGAAAAAAAAAAAAAAATTTTTTTTTAAATAATAAAAATGGGGAGAATCGCGGCGCGTCGTCTATACGTGTATTGTAATATAAATGGCCGTTTCGCGTATCGTGAATGCTTTCTTACGACTGTCTTAAACTGTTCATTCATTCATCTCTAGCCACGGCCTCATCTGCTTGTGAGTCTGGTGTTGCCCCACCCCTCGACCGCGAATCACCCCTTCCATAAATCGTTGACTTGAAACGCGCCCGCGGGCCCTTTTATGCGCGTCCTTGCCGTACATTATATATATAGATATATATATATATATATAGTTGTTGGTCTACTCAGGTATAGGCAAAAATCATCACAGTCGGCAACTATGCACATTTATATTGTGGCGATATTAAAACAATTGGTATTTTTGATTTGCGTAATTTAAATTGAATGCAAGAAAAAAAACAATTGAAGTGAAAAAAAAAAAAAAAATAATAATAATAATAAATGTATGAAAATAAAAATTGTGATGATGAGAAATAATTTGTATGGCAGGAGAAGGAAAAAAAAAAACATTTGCTAGGAAGAAGAAGAGAAAAAAAAAATTATAATGAAAAAAATGTAAAGTAAATAGAATTTGATATGAGTTCGGATATAAAATAAATAAATTAGTACATGGAATTTTGAATAATACACGCGAATATGTGGGTGTATATATTAAATATTTACTTGGAAAAATCTAATGCAATACTATTTGACATAATAATAGTAATAATAATAATAATAATTTATTATTATTTAATTCATAGAACTTTTTTTTTTTTTTCTAATATTTATTTAAAAGTATATTCTCATCAAAATTATATTCGATCAAGTTTCATAATTTTATATTTGTATATTATATAGTTATGTTTGTATATATAAACTCATGTTAGTATTAATAAATTCATATGAAATTAATTACAAGGCGATTCGGTTTAATAGTTTTTAGTTTGACCCAATTAAATTTGACTGTTGACCGGTTAATTTTCATTTAAATCAATCTGAAAGTTTCAATTATTTTCACTCGCACTCATAATTATTCAAGTAATTTCATTATCTTTTATGTGACACTGAGAAAAAAAATTTATAAACTTTTTTTTTCTTTTTTTGTTTAATTCATAATTGTAATTAGAATAAAATGCGTGTTATTGAAACGAAAGAAGTAGACGAAGGAGAGAAAAAAAAAAGGAAAAAAAAAAAAAATCAATCAACTGTACAATTGACTGTTATATAAATAAAAAAAAATAAAAAATGAATACAAAACCGATTTGATTATATAAAAATTGTTAGAATATTTATGACATATTAATAATAACATGATGTTTATTTGAAATAAAATTATCGTACTTGTTGCAATCGTTTAGCGTATTTACGTTAACAGCAAAGAAAAAAAATATATATATATATACATATATATATTTTTTAATTAATCAATTAAACAGCAACGTCATTAAATAAAACAAAAAAAAATAATAAATTTGAATGTATTTAAAAAGCATTGAATCATCACGAGTCACATAATAAATCCAAAGTTTCTCTCATTTTTCTCATAAAAAAAAAAAAAATAATAAATAAAAAATTTACAATATATATATATATATATTTTTTTAAATACAGCAATAAAAATACTGACCTTGCATCATCGTAGCTGCCCTAGAGAGGACATCCAATGCACTCTCAACAGCCGACATCCTTACGAATGTGTAATAAAATTTGCCACGTATTTATTCTTCTTCCTTTATTCGATTTGATTGTATATATATATATTTTCTTTCTTTTTTTTTTGTTTTTTTTTTTTGTATCTTTATTTTTAATTGTAGATTGCGTTGATATTCACCAATGGGGAAATTAAAATTTTTCTGATGTAATTCTTGATTTTTTTTTTTTTTTTTTTTTCATGTATCCACACGCCACCACGTTAAGAATACAGTCACGTTGTATTTGTAATCTTGATTATCTGCCAATATTTCAACACATTACTACACACATTTATATACATACACATATATACATATATAATATAATTATTATCACACTTAATTAATTTTATATATATAAATTAATAATAAAATAATATATGAAAAAAGATAAAATACATTGTATATGTAAGCCACGTTTAGATTATTGTGCGTGTTAGCCGCGTATAAACACTCACTGTGTGTACAAATAAAATAAAATGGGGGATTAAAAAAAACGTGACATTGTCTGTGGAATGCGGACCCCTCACCAAGACTTTCCTCCCTCCCTTCATCACCTCCTCGTCTCTCACTTCTTCTTCACTCACTACTTCTTACTCCTCCTTCACCACCTCCACAAACGCTTTCTTGCCTCTCTCAAGTTTTACATCCTCGCCGTCACCCGCACGCACAATTCAACATCGCATACTCAATGTGATATACATTCGTTTACAAATACCATGATATGTATCAATTATTTATTATGATTTTTATGTATATCCTGAGATAATATGATTATTACTTTTTTTTTTTTTTTTTTTTTTTTCTTTTGCCTGGTTGGTAATTTCGATAATTATATCCCGGACTTTATTTATATTTTCTCATTCTTCTTTTTTTGTAACAATATAATAATGTAAACAGACACATGTACACACGTCTCTTCCGCGTGCCATAAGATAATTCCATTGGTGTTGTGCATGTGTGTGTGGATATAAATGTGTACATGGTCCAGTTTTGTGCTTTCGAATTCAATTTCTCAATATCTGTTTGACTTTTATTATCGTGCATTTATATTTATATATTTTATAACTACACTATTATATATATAAATATAGAATGAGTTAAGTGATAAGGAATGTTAAAAAATTCATTTCTATTTATTTACATAAATTTCAAGAGTAATTCATGTAAATATATACCATTAATAAATTAGTATAACGATGAGATTAAAAAAAAAAAAAAAATCAATTTATTGATATTCAATTTTAGAATTAAAAAAAAAAAAAAGGAAAAATTATTTTATAAAATAATTTTTTTTTTTTTTTTTAATTTGTTAATTTTTATTTTGATTTACTCGATGAGTCAAAGAATTTTTATTTAAGCGATAAGTATTTATCGTATTTGAAATGAGTCAAGCGTGATCATTCTTATTATATATTTTTTCATTTTCTCATTTTTCTCAATAAACAGGCGCGTTGTGTAAATTCCTTTAGTTGTAGGACGATAACACGCATGATTGCCAGAATGGTGCGCACGTGTGACCACGTGTGTATACTAGTGCATGTGTGTGTGTGTATATATTATAAAATGTAATACCTCGAAAGACCCGCATGTGAAGAACATCCAATTTATTTTTTTGCAACACAAATTATTCTACAGTGTAAAAAGAAAAAAAAAAAAAAAAAGGAAAAATTAAAAAATACTATTCAATGATATAATATAAATTTTAATTTACCAAAAAAAAAAAAAAAAAAAAAAAAAAATTTTTTTAATTTTAAAGAATAAAATAAAATAAAAAATTAAACGTGATCAGAATTAAAATTGAAAAATCATTCAATGTTCAATTGACAACATTATTATTTTTTGAGTAAAAATAAATTTATATATATATATAAAATACAAGTGGAAAATAACTTGATATAAGAAATGAGGGAGACATCCTGAGAAAGCACGTCCCTTGTCAGTACAAATCAATAGAGGAATGCGGCGTAGCGTTAAAAAGGTAAGGCCTTGCATTCCACAAGTAAAACGAAATAATGTCGCTTCGAGCGCGCGTTGAAACACTCACCTTGTCATTATATTTATATATATATATATATATATATATATATGTACAATTTATATGTATATATACATAAGTGTATAAAAAATAAATAATGATAATAAAATAATGATGACACTCACGATCACGTAAAAATTAAACTTGAATGAATTATTTACCGATTAAATTAGGACATTTCGTTGCGATTATTTCCATTGAAAATCCAGATGAAAATTCTAATGGTATGCGGGCGGACACACGGAGCACGAGCCGTCTGACACGAGAGGTATCTACACCACGGATACCCCACCAGTTTGCCACTTATACGTTACAATGGAATGTCAGGCATTCGTTCAGTGAACGCTCTCTTCTGGCAAAACTTTCAAGTCGAATTGTGTATATGCCGTATACTCCGTGTAAATATCATGTCTAAAGTCCAATGGACTTGTATATATATACATACATAGATGTATCACAAGTTTTGTATGTTACACTACATTTAAAAAAGAAAAAAAAAAAAAATTTTTTTTTATGTATACGTGCATATGTGTAATATCATTTACAATATTCACGTACACCCGCGCTCCAGCTTTCCAACGAAGCTTTCACACTGTGGAATGAATTTATATGATGTGGGGTCAGGAGTTGCTTCACGCAAGGACTCTCAAACTTTCTCGGTCATTCTTAGGCATGACAATTGTCATTGTCATTTTTGGTGATTTTTTTTTTTTTTTTTTTTTTCATCTATTGTGTTACTTCAACATGGAATTTTTCACTTTGTCACAATTTCAAATATATTGTTATTATTTATTAATTTTTTTTTTTTCTCTTGAGAAAATGTTTTTTCAATTAACAGTATAAATATATTATTATTTTTTTTTTTTTTTGCTGATATATATTGTATGAACAATATTAATTATATTATAATATGCGATTGTAGATGATAATTTATCTTCAAATATTGTGAGTTTTTTCTTCTCAATAGTTACAATTAAAAATAATACTTTTTTTTAAAGTATTTTGTACTTTCTTTTGCGTTTAATTATAATTTCTCTTTTTATCATTGTAAACACTGTGAACTGTACCGATCAGTCTTTATGAAATTTTTTTTCTATTAAATTTTAATAAAAAAAAAAAATCTGTGAATGATTTTTATCGATTTTGCATACAATCACAATTTGATGAAATAAAAAAAAAAAAAAAAAAATCATCGATTTACAATTTTGTAATACCAATGTCACTGTTGTCATCATCACTTGAGCTATCGATAGCGTAACACATCTAAAATTAAACGAAATAATATTTATTGTGATTCAATAGGCAATGTAAAATTAGAAAAAATATATTCCAAACAAACCTCATCCAAATCCGGTCTTTTGAGCAAATCTTCCAATCCCGAAATTTGCTCAAGATAATTTGGTTGATTGCATGCATCCAATACAAAATCCAAACCGCGATATTTATATTCATTAATTATAGGCGTTGAACATGCAGAGCACGATGGAAATCTGTGTGTAATCGTTAGCCGCATTTTGTGCTCCCAAATTGAACCGCGAATGGTGTGTGGCACAGCGCCCAATAATCCTTCAGAACATAAACGTTCATTCGAACGATTCTGATTTTTTTCATCGTCCATAAATGCATTTGCTTCAATACTAAAAAATAATTAAATTTTATAATTAAAATCTAAGACACAAATATCTATTTTTAATTTATATTGTTCAATTAAAGACTTACCCTTTTGGATGTTGAGTAATAGCGACCATTAATTCAACTGCAAGCCCAGCAGCAATTGGTGATAATCCTGGTCTACTGACAGTGCACTGTTGATCGAGTGTTCGATCTATCTGAGACTGTAATTTTTTTTTGTTTTTTTTTTTTACCGTGTCATTAGTAAATTTACATTTAATAAATTCATTCTGTGTGATTATAACTTACATTTCCTGGCTGTGTCACGTCATTGCAAAAATAACAACCAAGATCTTCACCGGATGGATAATATGTATTCAAATCTGGTGACCGGGCGTTTATTGTTTTTCGTGTACCATGACGTTGTACTGTATAAGAATCAAAACCGAGTGCTGCATTGATTGCAATTTTGTCATAAAATGCACACAAAACTGTGGGCAACCATCTTGCCTCACGTGAGTCAAGTAATAAAAATACGACATCATGATTCTTCACTAATTTCTCCAATGTGCCAAATGCTTTTTTAGTTGATGCCATCATACTTTGTCCCACAACGTGACCAGGCATTGGAATATGTAAAACAACCGCTTCGACATTCTGCAAATTTTTATAATATTTTTAAATAGCAAATTACTTGATATCAATTAGGAAAATAAAGATGAAAGATACTCACGAATGTTGGAGATATCCGGAGTAGTGCGTCTTTTGCTGCATCAACTTTTAATCGACGATTCACAGCATCTTCATGAGTGTAAAGACTCTGACGTACTGTATTACTGTGCGACACGGTAGAATTATCAACAAATGTTATATTTTTAATACCCCAACCAATTAAAGTTCTTGCAACTGAACATCCTAATGTTCCTGCTCCCAATAATAGGCAACGAAGTCCCGAAATTTTTTCTAAATTCAAGTCTGGTACCAATCGCCATTTCATCAATTTCAAATTAAAATCAACAGCACGTTCACTCATTCTAAAAAGGGAAAAAAGAAAAAAAAAAAAACATAATGTGTAGTGAAATTATTATTTATACTCGTTGCATAGATATATGAACAAAACAAAAAAAAAAATTGTTCTCTTGTATTATTATTTACCGACTTGGATCCATGCTTTCAGATAAATCAGCAATGTTCGGTCCCATTTTTCCACTTGTATTTGTTTCCCATCCTACTAATCGTCCTTCAAATATATTTTTTCTCATAACTTCTACATTAAAATTTTTTTTTGCTTTGATATAAAAAATTATAGATGATTCCAATTCCTTTCCACGTGCCGCTAATATGCTAATTGTTTCTTCAAATGCAAATTTTGGACAAGACCAAAATAATAAGCATAAAAGATTCCTCAATGGCCATCCGGGTTCTACACTGTCACACGGATCATAGAAACCAAAGAAGATTTTGTAGTTCAACTGGAATATGTTTTGTTTGTTTGTTTTGTTTTGTTTTTGTTTACTATAAATTCTCATTACAATCATAAATTTTTTTTATTAGTAGAAAATATATTTACCAATTTTATTTCATCTGTTGTATTCGAGTTTACATACTCAATTCCTTTGGCTAGAGGAATAATTTTCAAATCATTATTATCTATAAGGAGTATTGAAAAAAAAGATTTTGATCTGCTATTCAAATGATTAAAATCTTCTTTTAATTTTTTCTGGCATTCAATTGTGAAAATATCAGGTATTTGTTGTGATACTGATTGATAATACATCTCTGGTAAGTTAAAAGCCGTGGGATAAGCAGCCCAATAATGAAATCTGTATTTTTTTAAATCTGCATATGATAAAATTAAAAATAGCGTAAGCCGCCATGGTTCTTCTAAAGCTGTACCATCTGTAATAGCATTTAACAGATGTTTTCCAATTGAGTCTATGAATTTTTCAGGCTGCATCTGTCTGAACGACTCAAAGGTATTTGTATTAATTAAAATTCCAGAACAAGCAACAGCTTCATTATGTGAAGTTGTTTCAATATCTCTGAGAACAAGAATCCCAATGAATTGGTGAATTAATTCTACTTATCAGGAATTTTTTTCAATATTATTTAAAAAAAATTAATTAATTGGTGGTATATCTTACTCATTAAATGATGTACAATCCAGCACCATTGGACTTGTCCTTTTATCATATATTTTATCCAAACTATAGCTACTCCATACTGATATTTCAGTTTTCTCTTCCAATTTATATTTATCCAATTTTAATTCAGCAAATTTCGCCCAAAAACTTGGATCAATTGCCGTTCTCAGTTTTGTAAATTTTACCATTTCTGTCGACATTCTGAATTCTCCCAATAATCGAGTCTGAAATGGAAAGAAAAAAAAAAATGTTCATCATTCTAGCATAACAATTTAACCTATCACAATTCAAAATAATTAATATAACAAATGAATATACTTGAATTATTAGTGCTAATTATAATTATAGTTATAATAAATACATAAATTATCCCAAAGTGCAAAGTATAATCATACACGTATATTGTTTATTGTTATCATAACAATGTAAAATTTTGTAAGTTCCAAAAAATAAATATCAAATGTTCTATATTTAAAATTAAAATAACACACACACACACACTTATTCAACAATGAAATAATTTTCACATAAATAATAAATATGAATGAATGACAAGTGTAGAAAATAAATAAAATTCGCATATTTACCTTGTAATATATAAAATATTATTGTATGTACAAATAAAATGGACGAAAAATTATTCAAATAATGCAGATTGAATTTTTTATAAATTATAATCAATTATAAATATTTTCTATTTCAAAATACATGGAGAAACGTCTGAATTTGTCAAGAGATTTATTATTGACAGCAATTTTATTTTTATTTTCAATCAGGAGCGTATTTATTCTTCGAATATTTCAACTAAACTAATATAACCTATGGCACTTATTGCAATATGATACGGCGCTGAATGTCAATGTTTCAGTGACGTCAAAATTACAATATGGACGATCGGCATCGGTTGCATGGTTTTCTTTCTTAACAAAGATTTCACAGTGATTTCAAATAATAATTAAATATATCAGCAATGTCGGATTACTTAAGATCAGCACTTGGTTATCTCAATGGTAATTCAAATACAAATGAATATGTTGGTCAAGTGTTGGAAATAAATAATGTTAAATTACGTGTGAACAGATTAATAGCTGAGGGTAAGTATTAAATATCATCCACCCACTTTTCATCAACAAAAAAAAAAAAAAGAAAAAAAAAAACAAAGGAAAGATAAATATCATTGTGTTGAATGAGAGGTGATAATTGTATAATTATATTTAATTTTAGACATATGGCAAAATAGAGAATAATTATTTATTTTTATTATTTTTTTTGGGGGAATATAAATATTTTTTTTACTTTCACATTATAATGATCTGTCATTTTGCCAAATTATTTGTTGACATCTGTCAATGGAATGTTTTGAAATTTATTGTAATGATTTTCGGGAGGGAGGTCGGAAATTATTGCAAAACATATAAATAATTTAATCAATAATATTTTGCTGTTCTATTTTTTTTTTGTTTTGTTTTTTTTTCATTCGTGATTTAATTTATACGCATTATTGTTTGGACGTATGAAAAAATGAATTACAGGGTATAATTTAAAGAATAAAAGTGAAAGTGTATCGTAGTAAGATATTATAAATTTATTTTTATTACAGTTTTCACTTGTACGCGGTAGAATGAATACGTGAAATAAAATTAATATCTTCATTCATATAATTAAAATTTTTTTGTTTGTTTGTTTTTTCAATAGGTGGTTGGGCATTGGTATATGCTGTTGAGGATATTTCTACAGGCAACGAATATGCTTTAAAGGTATTGAATTATTTAATGTAACACAATAATAAAATAAGTAATGATACAATAATAATTTATTTTAATTTATTAAATTATTGAATTAACAGAGACTGATAGCTGTAGATGAGGAAGCAAATAAAAATATTATTCAAGAAATAGACATACTCAAAAAATTGTCTGGCCATTCAAATATTATAAAGTATTTATGTGCTCAAAGAATTGATAGAGAGGGTAAAGGGGGTTATGAGTATTTAGTAGTAACTGAATTGTGTCCAGGTGGTACATTAGCTGATGTTCTTCGAAGTGCATCATCAAATTCATTAACATTAACTCAAGTATGTCGTGTAGCATATCAAGCAACTAGAGCAATACATCATATGCACAGTCAACAACCACAGCCAATTGTACATTGGGATATAAAATTGGAAAATTTTTTATTTGGATCTGATGGATTAATTAAATTGTGTGATTTTGGTAGTGCCTCGACACAACAAATTTTACCAGATCCATCATGGAATGCACAGAGGCGTTCAATGTTGGAAGATCAAATGTCACGTTATACAACACCAATGTACAGATCACCAGAGATGTTAGATACGTGGAATAATGAACCTATTGGTCCACCTGTTGACTGTTGGGCTTTGGGTTGTATACTATATTCATTAGTTACTTTACGTCATCCATTTCCCGAAGGTATGTAAACATGAAAATTCATCAAACAAATAATATAAAATAACAATCATATATATATATTTTTTTCCCCAGGTAATAAATTAGCAATTGTTAATTCAAGATATTCACAACCATCCCCGAATCCACGCTTTTCATGTATCTACGACCTTGTAAAAGGTTGTCTAGAATCATCGCCTATTAAACGTATGACAACGTCAATGTTACTCGAACGATTAGCAGCAATTGCTGAATCAAATAATTTTGATCCAAGAGAACCGGCTGAAATAGAAATCAAAGCTCCATTACCAACTCGGCCTAATCCACCTCCAGCAGCAACAGTGACTCCTACACCACCTCCACGACCTGTTCCACCAACTGTATCAGCACCTGGACCAACAGCTTCTGTACCACCCTCTAGACCTTCTCCAATTATAAATCCAATGCCACAAAAGGTTCCCGTTACCCACAGTGGTGGTTCAGGATTATTTAATTCTTTGAAAGGAGGTGCTGGGAGTATTTTTCGAAATATAAAAGACACATCGAGTAAAGTAATGCACACAGTACAGCAAAGTATGGCACGTACTGAATTGGACGCAAGTTACTTAACGTCACGTATATTAATAATGCCATATCCAGTTGATGGTATTGAGTCGGCTTATCGAGCCAATCATGTTGAAGATGTACGTGCGTATCTTCAAACTCGACATCCACCACCAGCTAAAATTCAATTGTACAATTTGTCACGCGGTCGACCAAATGTTTCACGACTTCCCGGCAAACATATTGATTGTACATTTGCTTATGCTTCACCAGACTCTAATGCACCATTGCTCTCTGCTCTCTATCAAATTTGTCAGGATATTTATCGATATCTTGACGCTGACTTTAATCACATCGTAGTACTATATTGTGTGGTAAATTTTTTTTTCTTACCTTATTTATTATAAAAAAAAAAAATATATTATATTTTTTTATCTATATATTAAATTTTTTTTTCAACCCTAGGATGGTTGTCGTGCAAGTGCAACAATTGCTTGCGCTTTGCTACTCTACGCTGGTGTATTATCAACTTCTGATGAAGCAATTACATTATTTACCACTCGAAGGTGTCAACCACCACAATTACAAGCCTCAGAATTACGTTCAATTAATTATATGAGTATTTTGCATTCTGGTGTACATCCGCATACACGACCATTGGCTCTACGCTCATTATTATTACAGCCAGTGCCACTTTTTACACGTGCTCGAGATGGCTGTAGGCCATATGTGGAAATTTATAGCAATGGTACCCTTGTATTCACGACAAAAAAACCAGAATACGATGATATGAAATTATTTGATATGATGGAGGGTCGAGCTTGCTTAATTTTAGGTGATGCAATTGTTCGTGGTGATGTTACAATTGTTGTGTTTCATGCGCGACAACAATTAGGTCGTATTATTGGAATTAAAATAGCCTCATTGCATTTCAATACTGGTTATATATCTCTGAATGAAAGTACCTTAAACTTTGAGAAAAAAGATTTGGATGATGCTCCTGAAATTGGTGGTAAATTTAAAATTATATTAAATGTTATGATTGGTGAGGATGACATGAAAACATCAAGAATCCCAGCGCCTTGGGAAGTTGAGGCGTCAACTAATTTGGATATTACACCTGATCCACTGTTTGGTTCGACATTAGAAATGGAGGAAACATTGGAAAATTTCAGGACAACAATTGTAACCGAGGTATAATATTTAATTTTAATTATAATCTGTATTTTATTGAAAGACTATAATTTAAAAAAAAAAAAAAAAATATTATCATTTCAGTTGCCAAAAAAAATAATTGTGGAATCAGTGGTAGAGCAAGAACCACTTATAGAAAAAATTTCTAAACCCGAAGAAAATTTACCGGAGCCCGAGGAAGAGATTATATCGAAATGTGAGGATGAATTTGCTGAAGCGGATTTATTGAATCTTGGAATGCCTTCGGGAGTAGGAAATGGTGATTCTTCTAATCTACCAACTTCGACATCCACTGCGGGATTGAACATATTTTTAAATTCAACGCAAAATGACAATGATTTGGCTGGTGGTTTTGCAACATTTGATCAATCATCGTCAATAGGAAATATACAAGAAAATAATGAACGGTCATCGAGTAATTCACTATTTTCAAATGTACAATCGACTGTTAATAACGATAATTTATTATTCAATACGGAACGCGCTACGGAAATAAGAGGAAATGACTTTTTATTTGATCCTCTTGGCGAAAGTAGCAGTGGGGGCAATGATCTCTTAGGTAATTGGTCAAATACCACTCAAAAAACTCCGAGTGAAGAAAACTTTCCACGTAATTCAAGTGTACCAAACTTTGCGGCTCAGAGTAAAGATCCATTTGCCAATTTGGCTGGATCGTTGGGCGCAGGCTTAAATGCAAGTTGGAATGGCACGCCACGTGATTCAAATACTCCACAATCGGCAAGTCCAGCACCAGCTGGTACACCGGTACATTCTAGTCCACGAATGCACAATAAAACAAATATACCAAGCGATATTGGTAATAATTCAGATTCATCAGTTTTTAATAATAAACCAACTGCCAAATCGGGCGATGCATTTGAAGATCTTCTTGGTAGCCAAGGATATAATTTCTTTAGTTCTCGTAAAACAGATAAAGACAGTCCAAAAACAATTAATCAAATGCGTAAAGTTGAGGCAGCTAAATCTATGGATCCAGATGTACTAAAGGTATCCGAGTGGAAGGAGGGTAAAAAAGGAAATTTGCGAGCGCTTTTATGCTCATTGCATACAGTTCTATGGCCTGAAGCTGATAGATGGCAAAGATATGAGATGCATCAACTTGTCTCGCCTGCAGATGTTAAAAAAGCGTATCGTAAAGCGTGTCTTGCCGTTCATCCGGACAAGGTAAAATAATATTCAATAATTATTTTGTTAATTCAATTATTTTTCAATGCTGTTCATTATTATTCATATCATTTGCAGCAAACAGGGACTGAAAATGAAAATATTGCAAAACTCATCTTTATGGAATTAAATAATGCATGGAGTGCATTTGAAAATGATGCAACACAGCAAAATCTATTTAGTTAATTTTAGCATAGTCAAACAAATAAAAAAGAAATATATATATATATATAGATTTAGAGAGAGGGAGAGAGAGACAGAGAGACAGAGAGATGTGTCAGTGATAAGAAAAAATTAAACGATTTACCCTTTTACGAGTAAAAGAATCATTGTCCGCTAATGATGTTGTGTTTTAATCTGTAAGATAAACTTTATTGCATTCCAACATTTGAACAATATTATTATTAGCAGTAGTTGTGCTGTGTCGCGTCAAAACCATTAGGTTTACAAATTTAACTTTTGTAGAGCGGTGTTTCGGAATTCTATGCTCGACTACGTATATAAATTTTCCCGTAAATAATTGGTAGATTTTGTGCAATGATTCCTGTTACGTCCGATATGCTCTTCAGATCTCTTAAAAAGTAAAAAAAAAAATAATAATAAATAAATAAATAAATAAATAATATTTACGTGATGAGAACAAAAAGACAAAGTTATATGTATATAATGTAATGTAAATTAAATAAGTCCCGAATATACGAGAATATTTTCTGGGTGATTGCAATGTATATTACTACTACAATTATTATCACTAGTAATACTACCTATCACATTGATAATTAATTTTATTTTGGTATTATTTTAATTAATTTTTATTAAAAAGTTTAAAACTCAATTTATTCGCGACTTTTAACATCTTTAAATTATCGTTATGATAAATATATTTTTTGATTTTATTGATTAATTGTCTACTGCAGAAGAATCATTCGGGGTCAAATCAAGGACAAAAGGACATAAGTAGAGTGGATGTTATCACACAGCAAATCCCTCCCGTTTAAAATAATCCGATTGTGTTTTTTTTTTTTTTTTTTTTTTTCCCTATAACTACATAAAATGTACAAAAGCAACAAAAACTTGGAGAAGGATTAAGGTGCGAATAAATGTGAACGATAAAATATCTTATCTCCTAGTCAATATACGAACTAAAATATAGCTAAAAAGGTCAGGAGTTGTATGTAAGAAGAAGAAAGAAGAAAAAAAAAAAAAAAAAAAAAAGGAAAGAAAGATAGTTATTTGCTGTTCGTATAAAAGTAGAGATTGGTTGCAACTCGCGAGTAGCATCCCTATGACGTTCTAAGTTTCACCTACAATCACGCACGCGTACACACTTATCAAATAGTTGCCTAGATGTTAGTATGTCTGTGCGCAAGATACAAACAGGGGTTAAAATTGAAAGGGAGGGGCTACTCGAGAAATGGCTGTCACGCACTGGACAGAAAGTTGGAAAGAGGACGAGTGATGCTTTCAACTTCCTCTTCTTCCATATCTGCATACTGACCGATTGACATTGTTTCACAATATTCGAACGGAGTTTAGTCAATCGATAGTTATTATGCTGAGGAAACTAGAGAGTAATTTGCGTGGAGTTTTTATACCACCCCCGGTTGCTCTATCTCCACTTAATCGTGTTAAAAGGTAATATGAACTTTTTGTGTGGCAATTTATAATTTTCATTGTAACACTTGAATAATTAATTATGACTTTATTTATTAATTATTACTTGAATAATTTAATATGTGATAATATATATTTTATATATTCTGATGCAGTAAGGGTATGTGTGTGTATATATATATATATATATATATGTGTGTGTGTGTGTGTACTCTTGTTGTTCCTGTATTTGAGATCAATGATATATATTTTTTTGTTTCTCTTTTTCATTTAAACATTACTAGTGAACGTCAATTTCCATGCAATTTCAAAAGACACAATTAACTTTTGTGTTTCACGGTAGAATGAAATGTCATATTGTTTATTTAAATTGATTGTGACTGTGAATAATTGCATTGAATATAAACAGTAGAAATATATTATTATAATATTGTAAAAATTCAATATGGTGTTTGATGCAAATGATAAATTTGATTTTATCTTTGTTTATTTTTATTTTTTATCGGTGCTGTATAGATTGAAGTATGGCCAAAATAATGTAGTACGAAAAATCTAAAATAGCGTTGGGGAAGCTGAGGAGACTGAGAAGATGCGTGGTGAATTGCTCACAGTAGTTTTGTTTCTCTTATCGGGAATAAATCTGCTGAATTTACCGATATTTTGTATGGCATATGCCAACAAAACTGGAAGAGCTACCCAAAGCAGATCGCGAACATTACAATCACCATGGCGAGTGGTAATATGCCTATTGCATTCTCAGTCTCCATCCAGAATGGATGTACAACGTGCATGGGAGCAGGCAAGAGTGGAATCAGCCCAAAGCGAGTTAGAGGTGTCTTATGTCGAGGGACGTATGATTCCAATGGCCGATTCATTGTCATATCCCTTGACACTTATGAATAAATTTTGTACTGACATTGAAAATGGAAAAACAATATTGAGTTTAGTGATTGGTGGTGGTGCTGCTGCACGTTTTCTCATGACAGCAACAGCATCATCCAATTTACCATCACTCTGGTTGCCAATGACTCATCGTGACTTTCTCAGACAGGTTTGTTGTAATTGCAATATGATATAAAACATAGATTTTCGAGAAATTTTTTATATAAATTTATATTATATGATATAATAATATTTTCAGGGAAAACGTGGACATTTTGAGGCGCGTTTAGGTTCAAGCTCTGAAGAAGCTGGTGCAGCTGCTGCGGCTTTATTGCATAAAGCCAATTGGCACGCATTTACCCTCCTCATTGATACAACATTACTCCCACGACATCATTTATTATTACGTGATCATCATTCACTATTGCCACGGGCAACTATTTATCTACCGGCTATCGATAAAAGCCTCAAGCTAAGATTACGAATAATATCAGAGGAGGGTGGAAGTGGTGGTGTTATTGTTATGGCTTGTGATTTGAATAATGCACGAAAAATACTATCAGTTGCTGGGAAATATAACATGTTAAATGGACGATTTCTTTGGCTATGGCTGGATTTAAAAGCAGAATTGCGACCGAATGAACCGAGTTTGATAAGTTCTCATATTATATATAATTCATTGACATCATCAACGAGACAAGAAAAAACACCGACAATTATTGAGAACAATGCAAGACACATATCATCTGGTAATCTTGTTCTTGATGATGAAGCACATCCACATTCACTATCCAATTTAGCAAATGACATTCATCGGTTGCAAGAACATCGTTGGCAACATGAGAAACCGATAAGAAAACGCGAAGATAAATCATTTACTTTTGATGATGATGAGGAGGCACAACCAAACGATAAAACTCTCAACTCCAAGACATTTATGCCAGTTGGTATGCTTGCCTTGAGGCCATCAAGCATGAAGATATCCGGTGGAGACGCTATATTATCACGAATATTAAGGGAAACATCACAAGCACTGGATAATACTTTTCTTGAATACAAATCATCCTTGAATCGCTTGAGGGAGGCACAGATAAAAGATTACTTCATTCCCTCGTGTTTTTTTACATCACACAATAACACTACGATGCTAGAGATAAAAGAAAATATATCTCAAAGCTTGACGTTTAAGTTGAGAGAATCGATGCGTCAAATATCACATGACAAGGCAGAATTTCAACTGTTAAATTTGCAAGCTGTGCAATTCCCAGGCAATAAAACGCAATTGAGGTGAAAAAATTCATATACACCCATACTCCAACGCTACATTATAACTTTATCATACTTTCATATTATTATTATTATTATAATATATTTTTTTTATTAGATGGACAAAAGTTGGTACAATTAGAGGTGGAAAGGAGGTGAGATTGGATACAATTACGTGGCCAGGTGGTGGAATTGTTCCGGCATATTTGGATGAAGGTGGTGAAAAAATTGGAATGCCAGAATATCGTATTGTTACTGCATTAGCACCACCATTCGTAATGATTACGAGTCTTCATGAAGGATTGTGCTTGAGAGGACTAGCTTGTCGACACGATGAATCAATTAAGTGTTGTTATGGTTTGACAATTGATCTTTTGTCATTAGTCGCGCGTGAATTGAATTTTCGATTTGATCTTTATGTGGCACATGATGGTTTATTTGGCAAGAGAAATGGAAGAAATGGTACGTGGAATGGTGTAGTTGGTGAATTACTTCACGGTCGTGCACAATTGGCATTTGCACCAATGAGTGTATCCGCTCGGCGAGCCGAAGTTATTGACTTTACAACACCATATTTCTTCAGTGGTGTGAGTTTTTTGGCTGCCCCAAAAACAAATTCTGAAATATCACTATTGGCATTTCTTTTGCCCTTCAGTACAGAATTGTGGATTGCTATATTTACATCACTCAATATAACAGCAATGGCAGTAGCAGTGTACGAGTGGTTTAGTCCATTTGGATTGAATCCATGGGGTCGACAACGAAGCAAAAATTTTTCAATAGCCTCAGCATTATGGGTAATGTGGGGATTACTATGTGGTCATCTTGTAGCATTTAAAGCGCCAAAATCGTGGCCTAACAAGGTTCTTATAAATGTTTGGGGTGGCTTTTCCGTAATCTTCGTAGCATCTTATACTGCCAATATTGCCGCCCTTATTGCTGGATTATTTTTTCATTCAGCAGTGAGTAACTATCACGATCGTAGTGTAAGTATCATTTATTTCTTATTCAACTATTCCTATATATTTTATATATAAATATATTCATTTGATTTTTATCTGAATTATATAAATGTTAAAATATGTCTGGGCAGTTGCTGTCACAAAAGGTCGGTGCACCCCGAGCATCTGCTGCCGAATATTATGTTCAACGTGCTAATCATCAATTATGGTCTCACATGTCACGCTTCTCTCTATCTGATGTAGCTGAGGGTGTTGAAAGGTTACGTAATGGTAGTCTGGACATACTCATAGCGGATACACCAATATTGGATTATTATCGAGCAACGGATGATGGCTGTAGACTAAAAAAAATTGGTGATACCATCAATGAAGATACTTATGCGGTGGCTTTGACCAAAGGACATCCTATTAAAGAAAGCATCTCCAAGGCTATTGCCAACTATACCAGCAATGGAATGTTGGACATTCTTCAAGAAAAATGGTGTGGAAAATATCGTTTAATATTACATTTATTTTTACATTTATTACAATTATATTTTTATCTATGAAATAGAAATATTTATATATTAAATTTTTTCACTGTCTATATGATTGTGTGTGTGTGTGTGTGTATCTGTGATTTCAGGTATGGTGGTTTGCCATGTATTCATGGTCATGAGGGAAGAAATGCTGATTTCGATTCGGAAAGTGGTGGACAACCACGACCACTTGGTGTTGCATCGGTTGCTGGTGTTTTTTGTTTATTGGGATTGGGAGTTGTTTTAGGTACAATAATATTGGCAGGTGAACATCTCTTTTACAAATACACTCTACCACGATTACGTCATCGGCCAAAAACTTCAATTTGGCGCAGTCGCAACGTCATGTTTTTCTCACAAAAATTATACAGATTCATTAATTGTGTGGAGTTGGTTTCACCTCATCATGCTGCAAGAGAATTGGTTCATACTGTTAAACAAGGACATATAACATCATTATTTCAGAAGAGTGTTAAAAGGGTTTGTATTCTGTATGAATTGAACTGTATGCGATACCATATGACTTACAAGGATTCACTGTTTCAGAAGGAACATGAGCAACGCCGAAGACGCAAAAGTAAGGCACAATTTTTCGAAATGATACAAGAAATACGGAGGTAACTTTATTATTTTCTATAATTAATTATTTTCAAAATTTATTTTTGTAATTATTAAAATAGACAATAGTAATAACTCATAAAGTCCCTTTAGAGCACAGCAAGAAGTCAAGGAAGATGCGTGTGCCAAGGAATTGGAAGCAAGTCGTGCGGCAAAAAAAGAGGAAAAAAATATAAAAGCACGTGAACGAAGTCGCAGTAAGAGTCCATTAATGCCACACAGTCCAAAGAGACCGGAAAAAAGTCGAAGCTCAACAAATTTATCAAGTTCACGATTTGGATTATCGCCAATGAATTTAGATGCGCCAATGAAACCACGTGAATTCACATTGAGTAGTACAAATCTTCGTGCACGAAGTCCACTCGAACTTGTAGGACGACGATTAAGTCATGGCAATGATGGATCACCACCGCCCCAACTCACCATTCCAAGCTTTGGTGGTAGTGCAACTTTAAGACCATCAGCACCGGTAAAATCGGATTCAGTAAGTGGCGATGTACCCACACCCAAATATTCACGTAGTCCAGCTAAACGAGGTCAATCTTTTCCGGTGTTTGCCACCCTAAGAGCACCACCACCACCGCCACCCCCAACCACTGCGCATCCATCCAGTCATCATGTAATTACGAAAAGTCCACTTTTATCACCCAACAACGAGCTCACTGCCGCAATTGGTCGAAAACTATCGCGTGAATGGGGCTCGGGGACAATCGATTTGAGTAAATCTTCAGAGGCAATCGGATCTTTATCCACTTATACACCTCATCAAGAAAGCACATTCACCATTGAGAAATTACCAATGAATAAAACAGGCCAAGAGGAGATTTTAGTTTCAACGAAAAAACCTGTCAGACGTGCGCGTAGCCATGAAAATCGCGATTTAAGTGGTAGATCAATTGGTGGTGATACTCCATCGCCACGTTTAATGGCACAACCCTCAGTAGGGGGTAAATCGGTTAGTGAGCGTACAAAAAAACAGCTCGAGTCTGAGCTTAAAGCAATATTAACAGCCAGAGCGCATCATCGTGATTTGCATCCGCCTTGATAGAATGCCGATACTTAATGGAGATCCCAGGTATCGCTGCCTCTGAGGGGCTTTTATCGATTTAAGCAATATGAGATTTATAGGTCAATTTGTAGATATCATCTGGCAGTTTAAGGAAAAAAAAAAAAAAAAAAAAAAAAAAACAAATTAAGAAAAAAATTTTAATAAAAACAACACATTAATACACATAAATACGTAGAATTTGCATCAAGTAAATTGCAAAAAATTGCGTATTAATTATAAAAAAAAAAAAACAAATTCTAATTTTAACGATGATATAGAGGAGAAACAGAAATGAAACAAAAAAAAAAAAAAAATAACGAAGGATACACATATGTGTCGGGCGATCCGTTAATATGTTGTTACATACATTAATAATATAGAATCTATTATTGAAGAAAAATATTTAAAAAGTGCTGTATACTTTCATTTTTAGTAGAATGTGTCTTAAAAGCGTGACGTAGAACGTATGCGAATATTTAAGATATTTTCTTGTTGGTATTTTAATCTCTACAATGACTGTCGGCCCGTACGAGTCTCTTCGTGGCTAGAAAATTGAAAAATGAAAAAAAAAAAAAAAAAAAAAAAAAAAAAAAGGAATAAATAAAAAAAAACTCATATAAACATCTCATATGATATTATATTTGCATAATGTGCCAAAATGATTTTATCAAATTTAGAAGAAAAAAAAAAAAAAAAAATAAAAATCATATAGAAAAAGTATTAAATATTATGTGAGTTTATAAGTTATTCAATTTATATATAAGTAGTATGTATATTATTTTTAATTAGTGCTCTTTATGATGAGCAAAAAAAAAAATATTATTTTTTAATGTGATCAATGAATTTTGTGAAAGTTTTTGTCGTCGTGCAATTTTAACTCAATTTGGCTGTACACTGCCCTCATCAATATTTTACGTAATTTCAATTCATTGTCAAGAACAAAAAAAAAAAAAAAAACGAAAAAAAAAAATTAATAATAAGAAGAAAATAAAAGGGACTCGTACTGTTTGCTAACGGTGTAGAAAGACCACTCATTACAAACAGAAAAGAAAAATAAAATAAATAATAATAAATACATACATGTATTTTGCAAATTCCTACGCCTATTGAGGAAATATTGTATAGAATCGGTACTTTAATAATAAAAAGAAAAAAAGAAAAAAAAAAAAAAATGAAAAAAAAAAAAAAAAAACACCGTAAATGTTTTTCGTATTGACTGGGAAGACTAAATTAATCAGGAAAATTTTCAGTAAAAACGGGTTAAATATATATGTGGAATGATTCAATTGTAAAACGAAAAAAAAAATATAATAAATAAATAATGAGGAAAATAATATACCGATCATTGCACAATTCGACACATCATTATTCACTAGATATTGTAATTAAATTGATTATAACGAAAAATAAATAAAATATAATATCACATTTTTTTGATGATAAGAGTGCAATTTTAATTATTAAAAAGATTATTAAATTGACTAATTAAAAACGAGTTTTTGCTCTGCCAAAAAAAAAAAACAAATTAGACTGAATGATTGAATTACATTGAAATTACATAGGAATTGTGCACGATAAATATTGCTGGAATTGAATGAATAACGGTGTTAATAGATGAACAATTATTAATTAATATCCTCTTCCAATTGTAATTTCTTCGATACGATTGCGATAGTAGTGTGATTAAATCTCTCGTTTAATCCTAAAAAAAGAAAAAAAAAAAAAAAACTATTTACCTTTAGACTGTTTAGAAACACTAAATGTATGAGACTAAAAATCTATATTATTCATTTGAAATAATTCATAAGTGAGGCCTTAGCAGTAGTCGTGTCCGCCCAATTTTAATTAAAATATTTATTGTTACACAATAATTCATCAACAGCATAGTCATTATTATATATAAAAATGTAGATATTTTATTTCATAGTTTACTGTTAAAAATTCTATTTACACACACATTGGGCTTTTAAATAATTAAAAATTTAATAATCAAGTAGACTTTTTTTTTTTCGCAAAAATCGCAAACGAAAATATCTGCTACGTGTACAATTTTATTTTTTTCAAATAATTCTTGCATAACTTTCAAAACTTACTCTATTTTTATTTTATTCATAATTTCAACTACAAAACAGATGAAAAAATAAAAAATAAAATATATAAATATATATATATATATATGAATACATATAAAACCTTCAATCATTCGTGCTTAGAGCACATAAATAATTATAAACTCTCATCGTGGTCTGTGAACTCTTATTACGTTAATAACAAAAGACACTATAAATGTGAAAATAAAAAAATAATAGCAATCGTTTACATTCTGCACAAAAATTATCTGTGGCAGATTTTAACATGAATTATATTCTAAAGCAAAGCAAAAAAAAAACCAAAAAAAAAAAAACTTAAATATAAATAAAAAGCAAATGTAATTTAAGAATTTGTCACGTTCTAGTGTCTATAAAAACGAAAAAAATAAAAAAATAAAATTTATTATGATAAACACAAAATAATAATAATAATAAATATAAATTACTTCTCGTAGTAGAAATAAAGACAAACAATGAAGTAGAGAAATAAAAAATTAAAAAAACAATATTGCAATATATAAGAATTGAAATTGACGAATGATCAAAATACAAATTTATATAGGAGGCCACACTCTAGTGTGTCACCCAAGCCTAAAAAATCAAAGATAGACTTATTCAAAATGAAAAAAATAAAAGAATAAAAAAAAATTAAAAAAAGGGAAATGATAAAAACAGTTGATTAAAAAAAAATAAATAAATAAATCTATTAGATTCAATTTCGGAGACAAAAATGATCAATCTGTGATTTGATCGTGTGGTTATTTCACTTTTTCCTAAATAGCAAATTGAAGAAGAGAGAAAAATAAATAAATAAATAATAACAACTATTCAATCATTATACCGAAAATCTATGAATTTTATCGCCTTCCGTGACAATTCCTTTACAAATTTGTAAATATAGCATTGTACAATGACGTACACAAAAAAATATTCATTGAACATCTGGTGTTTATTACCGTGGAGGATCATCGCGGCTCTGAATGTAAGATCGATTGCCCAATAATCACTTTTGTGCGCGAACAAAAGGCTGTATAAGTAATGAAAGAATAGAAATATATTTGAAAAATAATAAAAAACAAAAATAAAAACAAAAAATAGTGTGAAAAAACCATAAATCAATAATTGATATCACATGGGGCAAATAATTAAATAAATATTCGATCTTGATTTCGCTATAGGTATCACAAGAGAATATAAACAATGAATAAATAAATTTCTTCAAAATAATAATTCAAATGAAATTCGAAAAAAAAAAAGAAAAAAAAAAAACGCATTGGAAAATAATATTCAGAATGGCCTATTTGGATTAATTTAAATATTATACAATTGCAATGTAAATTCACTTGTAAACTGCTTCAGCACTTTATTACGTGTAATTTCATTGAATCAGTACTAAATATTTCACAATATTTTTATGTTGTCTTATATTTCCATACAAAAAATAATTGTGAAAAATACCATGACGGTAAAATAAAAGATTCGATTGAAACTATAAAAATCGTCAGATAATAAATGGCAATAAAATATAAATTCTACTCTCTACAAAACACTGCCATTAATCGATCTAGTTACTTTGCTTTCGAAAAACCTAGCAATTATATAGTTGAACATATAACACATACACATTCACACACACTAACTCACAAAATACAAATATATAAACACATCAATTGTTAAATGAAACACTGAGTTTAACAGAAGAAAAAAAAAAAATTTCAAGTAATAAATAAATAAATAAATACAAGTGGCATTAATGAATGCAAGCAAGCAAGTAAAAAAAAAACTTATGTGCCAGATTTTACGAAAACATTTTTAACTAATATAACTGTATTCGTAAGTGATAAATTAATAGAAATAATCATATATATATATATATGTATAATATAGAATTGATTTTTTTAATGTATACGCGCACACGTGGGAATGGATTTTTTAGCTGAAAATCAATTTTACGTATAATACAATGCCACTGGTGCTTCCAGATGATTTAAAAAAAAAATCCAAAAATAATGATAGTGATTTGTCATGAAAAACAAAAAAAATTAAATTAAATAAAAAAATAAAATTAAAAAAAAAAATTGATATGATATAATTCATATAAATATTCAATTAGCTGTCGCACTAATTATTTTATAATTTCAAATTTTTATTTTGTATGTGTGTGTGTGTGTGTGTGTGTGAATGTTTTATTTATATATTTTATTATTAATAAATGCTGTGCGATATTTGGATCGAACAATCTGGAGATTGGTATATGAACGACAGATTGAATTTAATAAGAGAAAGGGAAAAAAGTAAAAAAGAAAAAAAAAATTAATTATAATTAATTGAAATAAAAAATAAAAAAAAATCAATAAAAAATGTCTATATAGAAAAATTGAAACATAAAAGCCATACATAGAGTAACTTGTTGGCGTACGGTATTATGATATAGGTTCCTTGCAACCTACCTCATCTCTCTTGTTACGCCTACTGTATGTACTATTACACTGTTATTGTTGATGAAAAAAAAAAAAAAATACTAATAATAATAATAAATAAAAAAATAAAAAATTCCTTATTAATAAGAAATAAATAAATTGTCTCAATATCGTTTTTGATTTTCATGTTTTATTTGTTCAAGTGTGTATGTGGATGATTAATTTTTTTCAAAACCTGCTATTAAAATGTGTGAATTATAATTGATCATGATGCAAATAATCAATGAATAATGAGAAAGAATAGAGAAAAGAAAAAAACAAAAAAAAAAAAAAAGGAAAAAAGTGGGGCACAGTATTTGAAAGGAAGGAGAAAATTCGAGGCCAACATTACATAAAGTGACTAATATATTATCACTGATAAGTAATTTGTGTAACGGTTCAAATAATTTCTTGACAACTGATAAATTTATGTTATACTGATTGTGTTAAATGAAAAATTTTATCATTTCATTTTTATTTAAAATATTCAGTCAATTTAATATTTATAAACACACAAAAAAATATCATTATTATTATTATTATTACAAAATTGCTGTCTCATTGATATTTACACAAGAAAAATCATTTTGGTTTATAAAAAGAAAAACAGACGGATAATCACATAAAAATATTTTATGAATATAATAAAATATACTGAACAATGATGACAATTATTATTTTTTTTTTTTCCACTGACGTCATTGTTTAAACGAATAATGATAAATAATTATTATTGTGTTTTATTAACGTGTATCAAATACACTACGAGTAATGCTATATTAATAATAAATGCACAATATCGTCCAAGCTTCAATGAAGCAATTACAATAATTTGTTGCAAATGTAATTTTCTTATGTATATAAATCAATTAAAAGTTCACTTATATTCCATACATATATATATTAAAAATAGTGAATATTTCAATTACCTGGCGACAAAAAAAAAAAAAAAAAAAAATGTGCTGCCTAAGAATGACTCATCAGAAAATCGGCCGTTTAAATCATCAACTCGGAAAGAGACATGAGATTAGCTACGCTCGTATAATCATTTGGTGTGTGACTTGTCTAGTGTACTTTGTAGTGGGAATTTCGTTTGTCAATACTGCAAAACAATTTTATATTGACAATACAATCAACAAAATTTTTTCATATATAAAAAATTCTTCCGATGTTAAATACAATCTCGATCATTGAATAATTCATAACCAATTGAAATTGTGATAAATAGTGATGAATGGTGTGACTCATTATAATTTCAAATTTGTATATTCCTGGAAATAAAAAAAAAAATAAAAAATAAAGGAAAATAAATTATTATTTTCAACGTGACAATTAAATGTGTGAATAAATAAAGTATGGGATGGAATTTGTATTAACAATAGAAATGTAAGTATCAAAGAAAAAAAAAAAAAAATGGCTTAACATACATGATATACATTATATTTGTTGTCAATTCATAATCGTTTATACGTGCTATATATTTTTGCGATGATCACAATGACATTGATTCATTCAATTCATGTACGCCGTAATCATCATTCACACCTTTTATACCTATATATATTTTGTCAATACTATCACTTCACTGTTACATTTATCATCACTCATAATATGGCCATTGCACTATGAAATTCCATTTGAATAATTCAATGATTGAGATGAAATTTGATTTCCCCACGTGATTGTCATACTTGTAATAATTTCCGTTTTATAACATATACATGACCGAATTCTCATTTATTAAAATTTTTATTTAGATAATTTTATTTAAAAAATTACCCAATCATTAATTGTAATTTGTTTTGGAGGTGAGTAAAAATTGTTTGATATAAATAAATTTTCATATAAATCATTTAAAGTTTTGAAGATCATGAGACAGTACAAAGTAATAATTTCACATTCGATGTTAACGTAATCAAGCTCAACATCAATTATTTTTATTCCTGAACAGTAGAATAAATTATTTAAAATGAATTTATGTCACTGTTTCATTCAGTTAGATATAACTATGTATATTAAATAATAATTATAATATAATCACATGATTGAGATAAAAATTAAATTATTTCACTATTCCGTGAACATACACGTCATCGTATCAACAGATAATATATACAATGTAGTACAGTGATTCCATCAATGTAATTATGTTGACGAGGTTATGGTTAAAAATTATCCAATCACGTATACCTTTTTTTTTTTAGAAATATTCGTTCATCAGTGTTCATGTGATTGACATGTTTTTATTATCTATATCTAATGGTATGATTATTATTATCATTTTTTTTCATTTTTATTTTCATTTGAATACATATTAGAAAATTATTTTATTCATATTATTTAATAATCATAACTTAACCTAATATTTGATTTCTTGTTTTTATATAAAGATTGAAACCCGGTAAAAAAAAAAAATAAAAAATAAACAAATAAATAAACCAAAAAGAAAAAATTAACATAAGTAAAATAAAATATATATTTCTATTAGAATAAAAATTGATGAATTTAGTATAAAAAATATTTTTATGGAATATAATTATTTGTGTTTTAGCCCGTGACTGATTAATATTAAATAATTTTAATGGATGGCGAAGAAGATTATATGTCACGTACTGAAATTCGTAATCGAAATCAAAATAATGTCGATGACATATGTGAATTGGACAGTGAGATTGATTGGGAAAGTATCTTGAATAATGGAAAACGTGATGATGTTGGCGATATGATATTTCGTAATGCTGATTACATGAAAGACGCAATGAAAATGATGTTCATTATGCGTAGTCATCATATGCTTACTGATGTTATTCTAGAAGTGGGTACTGAAGCATTTCATGCCCATAAAATTATTTTGGCAGCAGCCAGTCCTTATTTCAAGGTAATTATTTAATTTTTCAATTATAATTCAAGTTTAATTTATATTTATTTCTCCATTGTAGGCAATGTTTACTGGTGGATTAAAAGAAAGTGAGATGACAACGGTGAAGTTACACGGTGTTTGTCCAACGGCAATGGCACGATTAATGAATTTTATGTACACTGGATATATTCTGGTGACAGAAGTGACAGTTTGTTCATTATTACCAGCTGCCACAATGTTCCAAGTATGTTTGTTCAATAGAATTAAAATATTTTCATATGATAAAATTTTTTTTTTAATTTTATTTAATTCAGGTTAATAGTGTCATTGAAGCATGTTGCATTTTCCTAGAGCGACAATTGGATCCAACCAATGCCATTGGTATCGCTCATTTTTCAGAACAACACGGTTGTAAAAATCTTCATCACAAAGCAAATCAATTTATCGTACAGCACTTTAATCGAATATGTCATGAGGAGGAATTTTTGGAATTATCAGCGATGCAATTGGTGGCGCTTGTAAGAAAAGATGAGCTCAATGTTCAAGAGGAACGTGAAGTTTACAATGCCGTATTAAAATGGGTGAAATATAATGAGGAAGCAAGACGCCCAAAAATGGAGCACATATTGCACGCAGTGCGTTGTCAATATTTAACACCGAATTTTTTACGAGAACAAATGAAAAATTGCGATGTGCTAAAAAAAGTTCCGGCATGTCGTGAATATCTCGCGCAAATATTCAAAGACTTGACGTTACACAAAAAACCCGTGGTAAAAGAAAGAACACCGAATACACCAAGGGTAATATACATTGCTGGTGGATTTCTCAAACATTCGTTGGATATTCTTGAGGGTTACAATGCAGATGATAAAACTTGGACGTCACATTGTAAATTAATTGTTCCACGTTCGGGATTGGGTGGAGCATTTCTCAAGGGTATGTTTTATGCCGTTGGCGGGAGAAATAATTCACCTGGTAGCAGATGTGACAGTGATTGGGTAGACAGATATAATCCAGTTCTTGATCAGTGGCGGCCATGTAGTCCAATGTCAATGCCACGAAATAGAGTTGGTGTTGCAGTAATGGATGGTTTGCTTTATGCTGTTGGTGGAAGTTCTGGTCCACAATTTCACAATAGTGTTGAGTGTTATGATCCGGATCACGATCAATGGACAAATATAAAACCAATGCATGTTAAAAGACTTGGTGTGGGAGTTGCTGTAGTCAATAGGTAAATTTCAATTATTAAATATAAAATTAAATTATTCAAAAATATAATTTTGTATTAAATTATTTTTCCAAATATTCATAATTTTTTTTTTTTTTTTTTTTTTTTTTTTTTTTTTTTTTACGAAGATTATTGTATGCAATTGGTGGATTTGATGGGATGAAAAGATTGAATAGTGTTGAGTGTTATCATCCTGAAAATGATGAATGGACAATTGTATCACCAATGAAGTATGCTCGTTCAGGTGCTGGAGTTGCAAGCCTTGGACAATTTATATATGTTATTGGTGGATATGACGGTGCAAAACAATTAAATTCAGTTGAACGTTATGATACTGAACAAGATATTTGGGAAGATGTTTGTAATGTTTCAAATGCTCGAAGTGCTCTGAGTGTTACAGTGCTGGATAATAAATTATATGCGATGGGTAATTAAATTTATTTCAATATTTTTCATCAAATTAATTATAACAATTTAAATTAAATTAAATTAATTTTAAATTAGGCGGATATGACGGTACTTCATTTTTGAATATTGTCGAAATTTATGATCCTACAAAAGACGAATGGGAAAAGGGAGTATCCATGACATCTGGAAGATCAGGTCATGCCAGTGCGGTTTCTTATCATCAATGTCCTATTCACTGTGAACATTTGGATTACAATATTGAATCTGACCGAGAACCATCGTGATATAATACGAGAATTCGTAATTTTAATCATGGAAATAGAAAACGACAGCATGAGTGACAAAATTTCTTTATTTATTCGAACATTTGGATGTTCAGTAAAAAAAAAAAACAAAAAAAAAAAAGTAGAATTTCTAATGTTGAAATAATATTTACTATTATAGATTAATTGCATAAAAATATTTTTCCAACAAGTCTACGATATAAATTACGGGATTGTTAAAATTCCAATATTTCTTAATTTACTACAATGAAAAGACATTTTTATATGTACAGTTATTATTAAATGATAAGATTAAAAAATTCAATCTATTGAATTTATATATGAGAAAAATGATTTCAACAAAAATATACTATTTTTCAAAGTACATTTTTGAACAATATAAAGTAAGATATCACTAATATTATTATTAATTGTATTCAAAGCTGGACGAATGAATTTTTCGCGTAAAAATAATACTATATTGTTGATAAAGTAGATGATGATGCTTTATAAAATATAAAATTGACAATGTGGCGCTTTTTATTTGGCCTTCATCAAATCCACGCCATACTCATTCTTTATATATACCTACTATTGTGTTCAAACATATGGTGAATGACAGGCGAGAGCTACAGGTGTGTGATGAAATTTCAACTTGAAGTAAACATACGTGTACATTAAAAAAAAAATAATAATAATAAATAAATAGATATAACGATAGTTTTATTGAAATATCTTAATTAATGAGTCATGTAATAAAATAAATATGGCAATCGATGGAGAATGGTGATTAAAGTAAATTAAATGCGTTTGTCACGACACACAATAATAAAATTGTTATTAGTTGTAGCACTATTGTTTGCATTATATTATTTTCAAGCTTCGAATGGTTTATATAAAAGTTATAATAATAAATATTCCGAAAATAAAAATGTTAATACCAGCAAAAAATATACAACCACCGTGAATTTAATATTAAACAAAAAATTGAATAATTCATTCGTTAAATTACAAAATGATGAAATAAATAATGAAGTGAATAATTTTAGTCATTATAATGTCTGGTGTATATTCACTAAAGTAACAACAAACTCTCCAATGAGACGAAAATTTCGTATATTTACTGAATCATTATTGAAATACGCTACGGTTAACATAACCTTTCATGTGATAACTGATAAGGGTAGCCAAAGGATTGCTGAAATCGTAATCAAAGAAATTAGTTTAATACTTAAAAAATATATGCAGGTAATAATTAGTTGCTCATTTCATAAATTAAATAAATAAAAAATTGAAAAATAAAATTATTATTGATTATTTTATTTGGTTCATTTTCCAGGTGCAATATTATAATGTACACGAGTTGGCATATCAATTGGAGGATATTGTGTCGGTGATGTCACCAAAGTTCAGCAGTAAACCTGGAACATATTACTCAGATGCATTATTTTTTTTATCATTGGGACTTCATAGAATAGCATCGGTAGCACAGAATATTGCTGTTATGTTAGATGTTGATACAAAATTTCATACAGATGTAAAAGAATTATTTGAAGAATTTAATAATTTTGGAAATGAAGCTTTATTTGGATTAGCACCAGAATTATCACCAGTTTATCGTCACGTATTGTATATTTATCGTACACAAAATCCAAATACAATATTTGGACAGCCATTTTCTAACGGAGGCTATCCTGGATACAACAGTGGAATGGTGCTATTTAATCTTGAAAGATTGCGTAATTCATTAGAGTACGATCAAATTGTCAGTGGAAATATGGTTGAACATATGACAGAAAAATACAGCTTTAAGGTAAACTATAGAGTTTGATGTTTACTATTTTTTTTTTTTTTTATTTCACGGTTTTCCAATATTTTATATATTTTATTTTTAATATTGCAGGGGCACTTGGGCGATCAAGATTTTTATACTTTATTAGGTATGGAAAGACCCGAGCTCATTCACACCGTGAATTGTGGATGGAATAGACAATTGTGCACGTGGTGGCGTGATCGAGGATATGCTGATGTTTTTGCGAATTATTCACAGTGCAATTCTGACACCAAATTGTGGCATGGAAATTGCAATACACCCATTCCAGAATATTGAATTGATATTAATTACTCAGTTTCAATATAAAATCCAAGTGATTTGCCAACAAATAAATTCTGAATAATTAATGTTGGAATGGAATTATTTTCAGTATTGATTTAATTTTTAATTATTTGATTAACGAGTTGCCATTACTAATATATTTTATTATTAATTAATTTTAATTAATAATATTGCGATAAAAATCCGGTGCTTCAACAACTGTTGTCCTATAGAGATTGAAAATACGAAAAAATTAATTTTATAGAAATATTTGATGTCTTTGTAAATTTAGTAATTTTGTTATACACTAAAAATAAACAATAAAAATTATTGAGATAATCTTGAGTAAATTTTAATGCAGTTATGTAACCAACGAATAAATACATACATATAGAAATGCAGATTAAATCTGCTACATAATTTTCTTTTATATGTTGAGAGTGATGAAATTCACAATCCAACATTTTATATTTTATTGTATATATTGTTACATTTATTCTGCAACAGTAAATACTGTATTAACTCATAAATTATTTACAAACTAGATTTTTCATTGTGTGATAAAGAACAGAAAAAAATCATACGATTCTTCCATTCGTTTCACAATTATAAAATAAACAAGAATTACCTTTGGTCCCTTTGAATGGAAAAATAAAGTATAATTGCGATTGATTAAATTTTATACTTTTAAAAATGGCTAATAATATGGATATTAATAACAATTAATATCTATATTTATTTATTTATATCCATTCAAAGAAGCTTTGGTATCATTTTTTCATTTTGTATTGTTTTATTTTATTTTATTTTTTTCTTCATCTATAAAAATGTTGACCAAAGCTACGATGAAACGTTTTTCATATTATTATTCATTTGAAACAAACCAATGCAATATTACTTTAGTTATTCCAATTCAATCAAATGAGCAATATCAAATACTGCAATATTAAATTAAATAATTTTTTTTTAGCATTTATATTTATAATTGGCACCACACGATTGACTGGTTTCATCATACAACAAAGATTCATGTGTGGCTCTAAACAAAATTATCAATTATATATTATTATTTTTTTGTTTTTGTTTTTGTTTTGTTTAAATTGAAGCAGATATTAATTCTGTTCAATTCAATTAATTTTAAAATAAAAAATATTACATATTTTCACAAAAACAAACAAACGTATTCATCAATAATACAAAATAGATATTTAAATTTCACCATTAGTTGTATAGGAATTATTGTTATTTACAATTCATCGTAAATTGTGGTAATTGATATATATTTTTTTTTTTTCTCCCCTATTGCCCAAAAATAAATCATTAATTAAATAAGACTGGAGCACCTGAGCGTCTTTTTATATTTTACATAAAGCGCTTCTCAATATTATTGATTGATATATAAAATATTTTACATTACTCAAAAAAAAAAACAAAAAAAAAAAAATAATAATAATAATACGCAATAAGAAGTTATGTACAAAATTGAATGGTAAAAATATCTAATATCGGTTTGATTAGATTATAGATATTTATCCGTGATTGAATTTGCATACTGTACTGTATTCACATGTATATAAATATGTGTATTTGAGCTTTACAGATGCAATATAGATATATATATATATAATTTTCAATGACAACTACCTCTTCGTTAGAATTGCATCAATTCAATAATTTTTTGTTTATCTTTTTACCGAATGACCGTATCAGATATACTGGCATTATTTGAGTTGCAGAAAACATATATTTCAATTTTTAAATACTTGAAAACTCAAAACAAAAAGGAAATATGCAACAAAGTGACAAACGAAAATTTAACAACAACAAAGAAAAAATTTAAAAAAAAAAAAAAAAAAAAAAAAAGAAGAACAGTACGAATTTTTTTTTTTTTTTTTTTTAAGAAAAAGTGTCAACACTTTTCAATTTATCTCGACCGAAGCTTCGAATTGACTCTAATAATTGATCCCTGGGATCTTTACAAGATGACATAGATTTTGGTGTCGCATTGTTGCTTTTTAATGTCACACCCGTAATAATTGGCATAGTTGGAGGCGGCGGCGGAATGTGAGTATTATTTTTATTGCTCACTACAAATGAATTCTTCGGAGTTGATAGGGAATTAGGAACTCGTGTATTTTCATTTGAATGATGACTTTTGAACCCTTTGACAATTGGTATTGGGCCATTGACTTTTGTCACAGTATTGTGTACTTTATTTATTTCATTATTTTTACTGCTTTTTATACCGTTGATAGACGACTGTGCATCAATTCCAATCACAGATGTATAACGTTTTATTGGCGGATGATTAATATCATTACCACTTTCATTTGACTCGATTTTTACAAATTTACTATCAACAAATTCATTACCACTTTGTCTCACATCAAAATAATCGGAATGACGATTTTGACTATTATATTTTGGTTTTGTTCTGAGATTAACTTGACCAAATGCTTGTGTAAGCTCCTTAAAATTAACCGGTCTCGTATCAATCTTGACATCGTCATCCTTCAATTCCGGTTTCTCTACATAAGAATTTTTTACTGCCACGTTAGTGACGCCGACCGGTTTGTCGCTCTCATCTCTCGCTCTCATACGCAATTTCGCAAAGCCAAAATTGTTGTTCAACCCCGATTCCATTTGATTGAGAGACGTACTCGTGACTTTTTTCTTCGTAATATCAACATCGTCCATGACCCGTTTTACATACAGATTATTCGTATCATTCAATGATAATTTTATCTTATCATTTTTCACATCATTCTTTGGCAAATTTTTCACACAACTATCGTGATAATTAACAATATCCACATCATTACTCGTACTATTCAAATTGACAATAGTTTTTGCTCCAGTTGTGTTATTATTACTACTACTATTACTACGATTATTATTATTATTACTACTACTACTACTACTATTACTACTAGTACTATTATTATTACTATTATTACTTTTAATAATATTATTATTGTTATTACTATTATTATTCACACCGAATTTATAGTCTGTGTCCATTTTTATTTTAACGTTGAGACAAGGTCGTTCTGACCAACTACCGAGACTAATTGTAGGTGGTCCCGTATATCTCCAATGTTTGTTTGTATCCTCGGATTTACATTTTTTCTGTTCAACTTTTGTATCATTTTTTATCCTTACTGTTATTTCATCAGCTTCATTTGATTGTGCATTTGATTTTATTTCCTTCACATTATGTATAATTACAGGAATATCAGAAATATTTTTATCCACTTGTTGTTGTGTGGCTTTTAATTGTGGTAAAATACTTTTCATAACTTGGACCGATTGTAATTGTGATTTTTCATTGTCATATCCTATAATATCTTGATTTAAATTTGTAATACTTGTGGATTTCATTATACGTCCATCATCATTAGCATTTGAAATTGGTGTTTTATTCTCGCGATATTTCGAATTATGCGACAGGACAATATAACTTTTTGAACGATGCACAGCACTATTTTTATCCTGATTATTTTCAATGTTTTTTTGTCTCAGTGGAATATCAATAGTTTCCTTCGTAAGATCTTTAAACTCCTTGTCTACTGTATTAATATGTTGTACACTATTTGTACGAGTAATAGGCCCATTATTTATTCCAAAATCATTTGCTGGGCGATAATTACGACGAGACGAATCAGCATAACTTTCTTTTTTCGTTGGCACAGCGCGCATATTTCGTGATAGAGTCGCAAAAGTATTGACAATCCGGTCTTGAGAACGGTCTGTGAGATATGATGGTGACGTTGATGGTACCGAAGAATCATAAATATCAAAACTTTTTTGTTTCGTGTATGTTGTAATTGTAAAATTTGGCAATGTATTTTCTGTTGTGACAATTTCCGATATTGATTTATCGGTGGTCAATTGTCTGGCTTCTTCTTCGGAATTTTCATCATTTGATGGATTTAATATTCTATTTTCAATTTTATTTTCCAATTCTGAAATAACATCTCGTTTTAATTCATCATTGAAATTTTTTTTACAAATTTCTTGTGATATTTTTGGCATATTCATTTTCATTTTTATTTCTAATTCATCAATATCTCGCTTATCAGATTTCTTATTTAATGTATGTTTTGTTGTTGTTGTTGTTGTTGTTGTTGTTGTTGTTGTTGTTGTTGTTGTTGTGTTTGATTTTGGAATCACTTGAGCAATAGTTTCTGGTTCTTTTTGTACGTTCACTTCTTGATTAAGAATTTCTTTTGTCGGATTTATTAACGCAACAATGGGTTCTTTGAATGCATCTACTGAACGGAGTGTTAGTGAATCGTAACCCACATAATCCGGTGCAATATTGTCACGAAATGCTGATGGAGGATCAGGAAGTTGATATTCCCAATCGGTAGCAGATAAATCTTCACCAGTTGCTGATACATAATCTGATGTATCTTGTTGCGAGTTGAGTGTCAAATTTGATGTACTATCCAAACCAGTTTCTATATGAGCCGGCGCCACGTCACTTTTTGAAACAACTCGATCCATCTTCTCTACATGGTTGACTTCACTTGACGTCACGTCTTGTGATAGACGTTCAGAAGTCGGTAACACATTGGCCAGTGTTGTGGAAACTTTCTGAAGCAGGAGATCAGTCTCAGAGGAACTGTCATCAACACCTAAGAATAAATATGAAAGATAACATCAATTAATAAATATTTTGAGAAATAATTAAAAATTAATCAATGGTACATTCATTAAATTGAATGATTTTATGAAGATTGATGATTGAATTGGAACAAAAAAAAAATTTTTTTTTCATTTTTTTATTTTTTTTTTAGTAATGAAAATGAAAAAAAGAGAAGAAAAAAAAAAGCACCAATAAATTAATGAATTTTGCAAAATCTACCGTGAATAAATAATTATTATAGTGTTAGTAGGCTAACAACATGCACCTGCTTTCCCCATCCGTTGGGAATGTAATTTTTCTTCTACGGTTGAGTGTGTTAAATCCACTTGAAAACCCAAATTAGTGTTGGAAATGATAAATGATGGTGGATATTGTTCTTCACAAGGTGTGTCATTCTCAGACAATGCATTTTGTGGAATTATCATATCCAATTTTATTTTCTCATTGACTTTTATATGAGAAATCCCCGTAGAGAAATTTGGATTTAGTGCATAAGTGAAATTTTTATCATTACAGGCCACATTTTCATTTATTTTTGGAGAATTTAATAATATTTCTGCTGATTCCACTGATGAATGTGAACATTTAGGAATTGTAGAAATAATCATAGAAGATGGATTTAATTGAAGTGAATTATCGGTATTTAATAAATGAGAATTTTCATATTGATTGAATGTGCTACTTAAATCATAAACATCATCACTGTTATCTAAAATTCTGGTTATTTCATTATTATCACGTAATTGTCTTTCAATAGATTTATTTTTATCTTCCAGAATTATTTCATTTTTAATCGATTTTTCATCCATAATATTTTCTCTATTAAAATCATTTGAATCAATAATTTTCGAAATATTTTGTATTGAACAAGACGATGATTCCACATCACTAGACGGTGATGAAAATGATAAATTTAATACACGTCGAGGTGCGATAGAGGGTCCTTTACTGAAACTACGAGGCTTGGGAATCGGTGCTACACATCAAATGAAAAAAAAAAAAAAAAAAAAATATATATATATATATAATAAAATGTTGAAAAGTAAAAAGCCAACACCAAAAAATGTCAATGTCAAATAAACATTAAATTTATCAATGTTAAAATCACCATGAATAATACAAATTATGTGTGAGGATAATATCATTAATGAAATAATTAAATCAATGAAATTTAAACAAATACACCAACTCTAGTTTCTAATATAGAATTTAATTGTACAAGAAATTTATTCCAATTTTCATTTGACTCTTGACGACTCACTAAACCTGGTGGTGGTGGTTCAAATATACTTAATTTTTTATCAATCTGAATTTTTGATTGGAATTTATTTATTAATGGAAACGATGGTATATCATTGACTTCATTAGGAATTGAATTTATTTGTGGAGTTTGAATATCAATGGGTTTTGTTGAAATTGCAAATATTTGTAATGTACTTAATGGCGGCGGTGATAAATTATTCATCGTAATATCATGCTCCGTCAGCGAATACTTTTTTTTACCAACACTCGACAGCGATACAGAGTGATTACGTGTATTAGTCAATGTCAAATCTTTGAATTTTGATATACGTCTCAAACTTGTCCGTACAATATTTCTATCTGTGAAATTCTCCATACGATTATTTGAACAACAAAAACTGTGTGAATTAATTACAGGCTTTAATTTATTATGTCGTTCAGTGGTATTAATTTTTAAATTTTTACTTTGAATTTTTAAATTGTAATCCACTGATTTTGAATTATTAGTAGTTGATATATTGTTCATATCAATATCATGTAAATTAATAATTGTTGGTATTTTCACGAGTTTTTTCTCCATCATCATTTCATTATTGTATTTAAGTGATTTGTTTATTGTTATTCCGTGAAATGATCCAAGTGGTAAATTAAATTTATTCTTTTGATAAATATTTTCAAGAGTTGGACTATTAATTTTTCTTTCATCCGAAATTTTTTGTAATTTATTCAAATTCACTTTATTAATTATTTCATAATGATTTTGTGATACAAAACTATAAGCAGGTTTATAATTATCAATACTATTGTCACTATGCACTAGCTTACCTCGTGATACTTTTCTAGCTGTATCTACTTTTTTCACTTCATCAATGGATAACGGGATTTTTTCTTCTACATTTGGCGATTGGACATGGCAAGTTTGACTATCAAATTTTGTAATTGAGTGTATTTTATTGTCACTGTTTGATTTTAATGTTGGATCACGACAGAAATTTTTCATCATAAAATTCGTGGATGTATGTACACTCATAGCAATATCTGAATTAGCCTTGGAATTAGTTTCAGTTTCTGATGATACGGCAATGTCTGATGGTGGCTTTGATATACCCATATCAGATGTGAGAGACTCCTCAGAGTCGACAATACGTTCAAGTGCCTGGGTCGAAATTGCAGATGATAATGGCCTGCTGATTGGTGGCTTTGGCGCTGCACGTTTCTTTCTAATACCTGTAATCAAAAATAATTATCATATGAGCCATCGTTAATTGCCAATAAATGTTAAATATAACTCGTATTTTACTCAACACTCAATTCAATTTAAAAATTGACATTCAATACTTGATTTTAAATCAAGTAAAAATGAAATCATTAAAACCAATTGTTACGCGTTAAATAAAATATTTTTACACTCATTTAATACTCTATAAAATGAAAAAAAGAGAGAGAGAGAGAAAGAGAAAAAAAAAGTAATAAATAAAAACTTACCAGTGGAGCTCAATGATGTGTTGCTAATAGCATGTGTGAGTCCTCCGCCTCCTGAATTTGTTGCTAAATTACAGAGACTCTTACTTGTTTGTGATGTTTGAGCGAGTTTACGCGTTTCAAATTTACCTGGTGGTTTACTGCGTCGCGGTAAAGTTTCTGGCATTCGTCCAGCCGAGTCGGGATTATCACTGAGAACTGATGCCTCATGATACCCAGAACTGTCACTACTATTACGACTGTGACTGATGACAAGTTTCTCTTTTGACTCGTCGTCTTTGATCACGTCATTATTTGTTTGTGGTAAAATTGCGGTTTGATGAATAGCAATTGGTGGATTTGGTGCTGGCCTTCGTTTACGTTGAGGTCGTGTCGGTGGAGCAAGTGGACTTATACTACGACCAGTTTCATCGCTTCTAGCTGGCGAAACACTTCTACCACCAAGGCTATCAGTACTCAATGAACCTTCTTTTGGCTTTTTAAATATAAAACCAAAGATACTCTGTTTAGCTTGTTGACGTCGTCGTTCCTCTTGTCGTTGAAGTGCCATTATATCTTGAGAACTCAATGCTGATCCCAAGCTCTGGCCCTGCTTCGCGTAAAGTGTTACCTCTTGTAAACGATAATCTTGCAAGGATAATGAGAGGTCCAGAGTTTCTTTGTGATTGCCTGCAATTATCAAAAAAAAACATTTTATTTTATTTTATTTTATGTTATTTTATTTATTTTTTTTTTTTACAGTAGAATTATATAATTATATTATTTCAAAATGATTACAATATACATATAATATAATGTTTTATGGAATTTTAATAGTAATTGGATCAGGATTAGTATTATATAAATAAATGTACGAGGTATATGGCTTCTGAAGCCCTGTATGTTTTTTTTTTTACAACCTCGCAATAAGTTGTAAGAAAAAAAAAAAAAAAAAGAGTGGGCCAAACCTTAATTTACAAAGTTGTTAACGTAGTGTGTTATACATGACATTACATTTTTATGCATTTAATATCATTTCGTAGAATAATTGTGGTGAAATCATGCAGTGAAATGACAACACGTAGGGTCGTGTGTGTATACACTTTGTCCAGAAAAAGTATGAAGAGTTGAAATGCATAAAGAGAAAATAGAGAAATTCACCATAAAATCATGTATCTCAAGACAACTCGTTGAGTATTAATCACCAAAGATGATGCATTCATCATTATCGTATTTATTTATTTATTTCTTTTTTTTTTTTTTTTAAATCCTGTGTATATAGTATGAGTATTAAAGAAATTGATACAAGTAGAATAAACAGTAATAAAAATAAGATACAGCGAACAATTTACCGTACAAAAAGATTTAAGATGTAAATTAATTTGAATTTTTTTATTTATTTATTTATTTATTTATTTATTTATTTTTTTATTACCCAAACTAATAATATATTTTATCGTCACTCGTATATATATTCATTGTCACAATTAATTTACTATAAATAAATTTTTTTTTTTTTTTTTTTTTAATTGATTACACTTGTGAGATATCGGTGAATTAATCGTTCAATCTTTAAATAGTGATATCACTATACGCGTAAAAATCTACTCCAATAGTTTTTATTATAATGATCCATTGTGTGAATGTGTATCATATATAGAAGAACAGTATCGAATGATATTCCAGAAAGCATTGTTGAACTTGGCAACAAGCAAACAATGAATAACGAGAATGAAACCGATAACTTTCGACGCTCTCTCAAAGTATCGCCACAAATGGAATAATTGTGCTAAAGTGAAACTCAACACTAATAAAAATACCTTAACGGTAAAATTTCTTTATCTAGAATGACAAGATGTAAAAAAAAAAAAGAGAAAAATATCGAATGCGAAAATGTCACAAAAAAAAAAAAAAAAAAAACAAACAAAAAAAAAACGCATCTCTTGTCAGTGTTGTATTATCAGTTGGGTTTTTAGCTTCTTCGACTTAACAGGTTTCATCGACATTTATACTTTCTTTGATGATTAAATCAACGGATGAAAATATATATTTATGTATATATATTTTTTTTTTCTCTCTCATCTCGCCTTGCCTCATCTCAATCGTTAACGAGGCATTTGGGTTTATGACTTTAAAATGTCTTGAAAACCTGTCAAACATATATTTCCAGGCGTTAATTAATGGGGTCGATCAACTTATTACGTTTGTAGATATATTTAAGAAGAAATTGCACACAATAACAACTCGTCTGTTAATTTAAATTTGCCAATAATCTCACATATGTCTGACAGATAGACAAGTAAAAAAAAAAAACAAAAAAAAACAACTCACGTTTATAAATTATAATCTAGTGTTATTTGGGAACAGTAAATATATTTAACAATATAAACGATCGCAAAAACGTAACAGGGTATAATTATTACTGTTGATAATGAGTGACTACATAATGAAAGTCACAGCTCGATGAGACACACTACACATAATTGTAAAATGAATGGTGAATAAGTTTTTTAATTAAAAATACGGATATTTTGCAGTGCAAAAATCCTTTCATTGTATTGAAATTGCAGACCGGATCCACAAAATTGTGATTTACATTAAATTATTCAATATGTTTTTCAATTTATCCATTTATATTCAATAATTACTATCAATTTTTTCATTTATTATTACAATTATAATTTTTCTTTATAATCTCAAATTGGAAAAAATACATTTACATGATGAAAAAAAAAAAAAAAAAAAATATACTACAGAAATCGATTATTTATTAGATGACATCCTCCAATCAGCCAATAGGGAATTTTTCAAAAGTATGTCGTACAATGTGAAGAATAAATTTCTATATGAATAAACTCAACCGCAAAGTTTTTACTTAATACTATCAGAGAGGATATTTTTGATTGATCTACTTATCTTTTATCACAATTATCTCTAATAAGATATATCAATTTTTATATATTGAAATATTTTTTTATTTTATTAATCTTGGAATTGTGTTTACTTGAGAAATACGTAGACGTAAATAAAATTTAAAAAAAAAAAAAAAAAAGAAACAAAAAAAAGAAGAGAAAAATAGAATAAAAAATAAACGTAACCAGGTACCAAGCGAGTTATGATTGGTTTCCATCAATCCCAAGAATCCATTAACTCTTTTACCATTTCTTCCCCACCCCTTGCTCTCCCCACGCGCCTCTTTATTTCCTTTTTTTTTCTTGGGATATCAAACGCAATCGGGTTTGAAAGTTGTGGCACCTGAGCGAAGCCAACGGAAGTCCTCTCAGCACTTCAATATTATATATATTTTGATATGACGTATTGCAAATATAATTCATTGAAATCAACGGAAATACTCTGAAGTTCTTCGGTTCATCCGGAATAAACAATAGAAGTGGAAAAAAAAAAAAAAAATGTTAACTACACATCTATTTTTTCCAGACTTGTTGGTATTTCCGTTTGGTTTATATTTATTGCAGAATTATAATTTATGAGAGAATATTTTCAATTAGTGTTAAATGGATAAAATATAAAACTTGTGATTTAATAGAGAGGAAAATAGTGTCACAATATACCTGCGAGGCGTATTAGTTCTAATAAAAAAAAAAAGAAAAAAAAATACACGTTCATCATTAAAATACAACCATTGCACTTTAGAATGATACAGTATTTGTACATAAAATAATTGCAATATATTTATTTAAATGCATGTAAAAAAAAAAAAAAAAAAAAAAAACATAAAAACATTTTTATACAGATTAAATAAATAAATAAAAAATGAGAATTAATCTCCATCAATTTCATACAGTCATTTTACTCTTTCTCTCTCGACCTTGGTTAAAAAATATTTTTCATATGACTCTCTTCATTTAAGACTACTCACCGGGATGACGTAGTTCGTACTTTTTCTTGTCCAAATTCTTTTCTCGACACACTTCGTTCAATATGTCACCAAGATTTGTCTTTGGACTAACTCTAGAGACATAAAGTTGATTTCTCGGCAGATGTACCTATTTATAATTATCAAACAAATTTATAATTTATTGTATTTATATTATTTACCTATTCATTAATTTTTCTTTTTTTATATTATTATTATTATTGTTTATTTTTTATATTTTATTTATTCTCTTTTCCGTAATGACGTAATATTTTTGTCATTTAATTTTTTTTAAATTAACGATGAAATGGTGATTGGTACATACCTGTAATCTGAAAGTCGTTTCAAATGGTTGACTCGCCTGTTTGGTTTTTCTCGGGATAAACGTTCCCTGTTTTGGTAGTAATTTTACCTGGTGGAAAGTTGAAGAAAAAAAAAAAAAAAAAAAAAAATTATTAATAATAGGAAAATTATTGAGGGTTGTTACAAACAAAGTGGAATAAATAAAATGATGTGAAGGACTCGGAAGTATTTTTTGATAGATGTATAGTTGTGGTAAATAGGAAATATTTCAATACAGTAGAAAAAGTTGAGAAAAACATAAAAAAAAAAAAAAGAAAAAGAAAGAAAAGAACAGAAATAATAATAAGATAAAAGTTGTTGGTCGTAAAAATACCTCGAGAGCATCTAGCGCTCCGATGGGAGTGTTTGGCTGATGGGGCAGAACCAGACCATGCTCACCAATTGCTTGTAGGGTGTAACTCGAAGCTGCCAATTTGTGGGCCGTCGCTATTTGTACCAGAAGATCCATCATTGCCGTACTAGAGAAAGAAAAAAATAAAAAAATGAAAAAATAAAAAATTAGTGAACGTCATTTGTGGATTAAAAAAATATACATGAATAAAAATTATTAGTTTAATTTAACAAATATAAATATGAAATATTATACAGTGTAATAATTTTTTTTTTTATATTGAATTGATTTAAATTGAATGTATATATGTATATATTTATATATATCGTGAATACCATCGTGATGTTCATTGAAAGTTTAAAATTATGACATAAAAACTCACACGGGAAACCCAAATGTTACGCACGACTAGATATTGCCGATCAATCTAATGACTATTCGTCATGGTTCACGCACATAAAATGTGGGTGCCTCATTCTACAGAGATGAATGTGATCATGAAAGGCATGCACGTCTGTATTTGAGTGTGTGTGTGTGTAACGTGTAATCATCAACTATCGCAAATTATATATGAACACACTATATATATTATAAAAATAAATAAATAAATAAATAAATAAAAACAAATCGGGTAAACCACTTTTTATATCCCATCCAATCATTCTATTCACATTAAAACGCATATGAAAAATAAAAATAAACAAATAAATTTCATATATATCCATTCATGTTTACATGAGGAAATCAAAAAATGAATTAATTATATTTTTTGAATATATTAGCAATAACCACCTTCGTATACTTCTATATTTATATGCACACACATACAAATATACATATATATACCACGAGATATCTGATATATAAATAAAATTGATGAAATACGAGCGAATGTGATCCACACTCAGCAGTCACATATTCTTGATTGCGTAAAAACAAATTGACTTGATACGTGCGTGCCTCTTACCATTAGTATACATTACTCATAAATCTATATATATATATATATATACATGGAATAACTATTGAATACCTTTGGATTCTCAATATATTTTCGATTTCTTTCAGGTGAAACGTCGCGCGAATTTAAAAATATCACTATTACGTTGTTTTCCCTTTTTTTCTTTTTTTTTTTTCAGTTTCACCAGATGAATATTTTTTTCTAATTGCAAAATTTTCATTTATATATATGTATAAATAATATTAATGTTTAAAAAAAATTTTTGTTATTTTATTTATTTATTATACCTGCGTTCAACGGTAACTTTTTGTGTGTGAGTGTGATGATCCCGTGGTAATTGCACCACGAGTTCCATACTCCCAGCCAACATGTCAGCTGGTGTGTCCTCAGTGACGGTTAAAACCATCTCATTTATTTTCTCCTCTCTACTTCTGAAATAATACAAAATCAATCAACAAATATTAATTTATATCTATAAATATTTTTATATTAATTACTAAATTATCATTTTTTTTTTTTTTTTTTTTTTTTGTACTGTAAATAATATGAATAAAATATAATTCGTATGCCATTGACTTGCGTGACAGTATGAATAAATTATTTCATGTAAATATATAAATGACACACATATATATGTATATACGCCTGTCACGAAATTTGGTCACAATTTGATTGAATGATTTCAATGTTAAAATTATCATTTGCGCTATATCTGTGTCAATAACGTGACGTGTGTTGCTTAAAAATCTCAGTGTGCCGGAAATGATCGACATGTGATATATAATATAAATAAATAAATAAATAAATAAATAAATAAATAAATAAATAAATAAATATGAATTATGATAATGTGGAATGCGTCCAAATATATATTTTGTACCTTGAAAAATCTTCAACCATGACCTCGTTTTTATTCATACACAATAACACTCTACAAACGGATTGTGCCAAGTGTTTATATAAAATTTTATATTGTTTTTTTTTTACATATATAACTGTATATAATATATTTTTTAAAATACATCTGTAATATTACGGTATTATTGCATAATATATTACTTTGATAAATCACAAATGCAAAGTACAAATAAGGAGAGACAGGTGCAATATGCATTTTTCATACTGACATATATATATTTTTTATATCTACATTTGCGTAAATAGATACAATAAAAAAAAAAAACAAGAAATAGCACTGAAGTTTATCGTTAATAAAATATTTAACTGCCATTATTTTTCATATTCAAAAAATTATGGAACAGTGAAATTGTAATAGTAATAAAATAAATGGGAAAAAAAAAGAAAAAAAAAAATCTTTACTTTTAATTTTATATCTAAATAATTTCTATGTATCGTATATAATAATAATAATAATAATTATAATAATTCTAATTGCAAGTGGATACACTTGTGGACTCGTGCAAGCGTGTATAATTGTTGGTGGATGAATTGTGTGTGAAGAAACTTGTAAAACGTGTGTAACAAAATTATTTCTTACACTGTACGAGAACGAAGAGTCGAGTCGTCGTCTTCAAGGAGAATTATATATATAAAACAACTCGAACGGAAGTTCGCCTCGTGATGATGAACGTTGAAGGTCGTGCATTAGAATTAACACATACACACGTGCACTATCTATCTTTCAATATTCGTGAATTTTAATTTACAATTAATAATTCTCATTCGTATTCATTATATATTAAAATTCAATTCATCAATTAAAAATTGAATAACACTGAAAAAAAAAAAAAAAAAAACTAATAAACAGAATAAAAAATTATATCAATTCATCACGATGAAATCGAGTATTGAATTTAAAAGAAAAAAAAAAAAAAATTAGTTTTTTTTTTTCTCTATTAAAAATTCAAAAATAGTGAATATTAAATGGCAAGTTAATAATTTTTTTTATTTTTCTGTTTTTTTTTTTTTTTTTTTTTATCACTCTTACAACGAAGAAAGTTGAAAGTTTTGAGGTATGAAACAAAATGAAATAACAAAAAAAAAAAAATAATAATAATAAATAGTAATGGTAAGAACAATGAGACACAGTAAGATAATAAATATACACTGCAGTGTTTGACCATGCGATATTTGATGGAATTGTCGATGCGGAACTGCATTGAGACAACAGTTGAAACTCTCTTCTTTCGTGCAACAGAGTCTTTGACACCGTGTACAATAAATATATACTGTAATAAATAAAAATGTATTTTTATAACAATTACTTTGCTCTCACGATGAGGCAAAAAAAAAAAAAAAAAATTATTCTCAATAGTCATGAGAAAATTTGATTTACACACACACATATATATACATACACATATTGAAATATACGAAATGACAGTTATGCAGTGAAATCTAATGCTCTTGATATTCGATATATACAAATGAATGATTTGATAGAATAAAAAATAAAAATATAACGTATATAAATCAATCAGCATGACGGTGGTCTCTTACATCTTTGAATCACATAAATTCAACTCTGATCGATTACTTATCTCAATAATGTGAGTGTTTGTGTGTGTGTGTGTGTGTGTGTGTACACGTGTGGATTGAAATTATTCATTAAAATTTTATATTAATATAAAATAATATATAAATAATTGTAATTCCAATACAATAAAATATTTTCACTTCATTAGATAATTAATATTTAAAAGAAAAAAAAAAAATAATATTGTCAATCTCATTCTTACATATTTAATTGATTATACCGCAAATTTATAATGTACAATATATATATAATGAGAATATATTGTGGATTATAAATTTATATACCGTGTAATTTTTCTTCTTCTTCTTACTATTATTTTTTTATTTTATTATTCTATTTTTTGCATTATTATAAAATCAATATAACCCGTCGTGCAGAATAATAGGTAATATATAGTAATATACAGTACCGAAATGATTATGTGAAAGGCGGTAGAGAAAATCGTGCGAATTCAAGAGGGCACTTCTGTCGTCGTGTATATCACACGCACCCGCACGTTTATATCACGTGTGTATATACGAAACAAAAGCTCCCGTTACGTAAACAAGTTCTATCTCGTGTTCATATCTCGCTGAAAGCGATAAAGAAATTAAAAATATATATATATATATATTATAATAATATTAATAATAATAATGCAAAAGAAGAAGAAAGAGAAAGAGAAGGAAAGCAATGAAATATAATGACATGGAAAAAAAAAAAAAAAAAAAAATCATAAAAAATAATAAATAATAAATTAATAATGTAAGAGAAGAAAACGAGTTAGACATTGAGAAAATAGAGGTCCTTGAGAAGGATACGAGATTGTCGTTGGATTAACAGTTATATCATTTTACATGTATATAAAATATAATGATATACTTAATCATGTATATCTATACGTATATTTGAATAAATGTTGTAAGATAAATTAACATATTACATCATTATATTTATAATTAATCAAACATGTTAGAAATAATAAATTGAATATTAAAATATTGAATTAAATATGTTAAAAAATATTTCAACTCCCACTTGTCTGCTCCTTTATCTTGGTGCTCCAAACTATTTGTTTCACTTAAATATTTGAATATAATTAAATATATATATATATATATATATATATATCGTTAATTTGATGTAGATACCAGTGTGAATATCTGTTCATTTATAGTGAAATAATTTTTCGACATTATGTATAAATATAAATACATGAGATAAATATAAACAGTCACGTAGAGAATCGCAATGGTCAATTTGACGATTGCAATCGTATATTTTATCCAGTCAACTATAAAATTTTCCATCTGTCCAATAATAATAAACACACATATATGTATATATGTGTGTGTACGTAGTTATATGAACATTTCCGGAAATATAAAGTGTTTGGTATTTGTATTAGTGCACTCAATGTCATCAGAAAACTTGAGTGTCACGCGGGAAAAAATAATGAATAATTGATATAGCGGTTGGTGTACGTACTTGGCAATGAACGTGCAAACTTTATATAGTTGGAATGCAACTACATCAGTACCAATAACAGCCAGCTGACTCTCCTGCTGTGTATTCGTAATAATTATATATTTTTATCTTTTCTTCTTTCATTTATTCACCCAATCACTCACTCACTTTCTATACTTTGTATGAATTTAAATTACATGTACAGATTGTGTTTACTAATCATTTAAGAAAAAAAATAAATAAATAAATATTATAATAAATAAATAAATGAATAATAAATTGTGGATAAATTGATGAATATTAATTATGTGAATAATAGAAAATTAATAGATAAATTTTATCAAGTATTGTAATTGAATTTGCGGTGCTGTTAATACCGCAGTTGTAATATAAGTGCGAGCAGGACAGCCCGTCTCGATAGTGTAAACAGAAAAATTAAATATAATAAGTGGGGTGGACCCTACTCTTGTCATATCTCCTCCTTCTCCCTCCTCTCCCTTCTCCTTTCTCCCCTCTACACGAGTCTAGATTCGTTAAATAGAACAGAGGGAGAGAGAGAGAGAGTGGGAAAATTTACCAATTATGAGTGACCCACAACAATTTACTATTTTTCAGTAATAATAAAAAATAAAAAATACAATAAATATAAAAACAATTGGCGGGATTTTAATTATATTGGTAATATAATTTTAAATATTTGGATATAAAAATGAGTATCACGATTAATTTCACTATTTTTTTTTTTTGTTTTTTGTTTTTTTTTTTTTTAACTTCAATAAATTTATATTATATGCAAACGTATATATCTACAATTAATAATCAATGATTATTGATATTATTATTATTATTATTTTTTTTTTTTTTTCATTTTTTTTATTAATTTATTTATTCTTACTATTTATGGTTGGATGATCGCGTGACTTGTTCGTCTCAAGGCTCGTTCGTTAAGATGAATGCCTGAGCGTATTTAAAGTCAAGTAGAGATATATAAGCAAGTCAAGTTTGTTCACAGTCGTACAATAATGATAATCACAAGTAGATATTGTATGTGTACGTCTGTATAAAATAAAATTTAAAAAAAAAAAAAAAAAAAAAGATGAAAACATAATTCAATGTTTATATATATATATATATAATCACCGCCCTTGATTGCGAATGAATTGTAAGATGAATTTAATGGCCACATATTTATGTGGAATTTTTTTTTATTTATAAATTAACTTTAATTTTGATTTTTTTTTTTTTTTTTTTTTTTTTTTAAACGATATTTTTATCAATTTAGGTTGACATTATCTATCTCATCATCACTTACATACACACACACACAACATGATAAATACTTGAAAGATAATTATTTATATTATTTTATATTTTTTTTCATTTTATTGAATTATATTTTTTAAAGTGACAAATAAAAAAAAAATTTGTCATTCGTGTGATTACTCGATCATTAATTGTAATACAATGAAAAATGCATACGGTAAAGTTAAAATGTGTATTCGATAAGCTCAATCTCATGTTTTGTATACGTATATTTGTATTGATGGGATCTTGATATGCACAAGAAAAGGACCAGGTGGAGTAACGGGATGCGTTGCCCGAGGAATTTAGTAAGGCCCCTTGGCTTGTCTCTGCTCGGTTTATTACTGCGTGTATGTCTTTCATATCAACATGGAGAGTATTAACAATTCACGTGTGGAGTAAAGAGAGAAGATGAAAACACGTGGGCGAATTATATATTTGTACATGTAGTGTATTACTGATTCCATCACGGTGGCATCCACAATTCAATCGTAATTACACAATTTTTCAAATTTTCAAGACTTTCAATAAATGACGTTTTTTTTTTTCTTCCTCAAAAAATCACGATAAAAAAATTAATATTATTTACATTTATATATATATATATATGTGTGTGTGTGTGCGTGTGGGTGGGTGTGAAGTTACAGTGACAAATACTGAATGAATAATTTTATTAGTGATTGAATTTAAAAGAAAAAAAAAATATATATATATATATATAAATATCAAATTTGTCCATAACTTTTCTCCTCAATGATTTGTCTTTTCATAAAACAAAAAAATTAAAAAATAAAATCACAGTGATTCAATTAATTATACATATGTACGTATTAATATTTTACATGCGAGAGTGTCTCACGAGTGTCACGGTGTGAACGTTGCCCATTGAGACATCGGGGAGAAAGGAAAGAAGGAAAAACTTAAAAGTGGGTTAATCATAGAGAAGTGTTTAAAGTAGGCTTCCGGATCAGGTGTATAACTACATGTTATTTCACCAAATCATCTTTAGAAACTGAGAAATGTATTTTTTCAAAAAAAAAATTTTAAAAAATTAAAAAATTAAAAAAAATATTTGAATAAATTATGTATCTTCAATTAAACAATGTGTAATATTTCATATTTTATAGGATTATTGCAATAAAATATTCAAGTAATTTTATTATATGTAATTTGTTGTTGTTGTTGTTGTTGTTGTTTTTTTCTTTCTTTTTCCTTCCCTTCAATCTATTGTTAATTCAATTTAGAAATTTATGTTGGATATAACACTTGGATAAATTTCTACGTGGCCTCATCAAGTTAATTCATTGATTGTCTGTGATTGGAAAATCACAGAAGGAGAAATTGCCCCAAGTCATACATACAAACATACATAAATAAATATATAAATAAATACATAACTATACACATATGTAATTTCAACACTTTGATGTTAAAACAAGAGAGTCTAACGATCAACGACTCAACTTTCACGCAACTTCATCATTTGTCATTTAATCACCTTAAAACAAAAACAAAAAAAACAAAAAAACTTTTACACTCATTCGTGTATTTTCAAACTTTTCATGCGTTTCAAAATAATCAACATTGAACTAAACAATAAAGATAAAACATAAAAGCAAACCTCAATACCGATTTTTTTTTTTTTTTTTTTCTTCATTAAAATGATCATTCTCTAAATGTTCGTTACGTTTGATGATCATCTGACAATATAAAATATCTTTTAGTATGAGAAATTTTTATGTAATGACCAAATGTGCGTCTATTGTTCTCTTATTTTAGATAGAAAACCACAATAACAATTTTTTTATTTATTTATTATTTTGTTTTTCTGTTCAACTAATTGTAATTGTGTGACATAATGTATTATAAAGTGACATTTAATTGTGCACATATAAATAAATGATATAAAATTTCAATGATTTTCAACAGATTAATATCTTGTCACGAGTTATTCAATCACTTCATCTAAACCATAAATTAATTTTTCCTTGTAGACATTAATATTTTATACATAAATAAATATATTGCTATTTAATTTTTATTGTTTAATTATGTTGATTATCAATAAATAATTTTTTTTATTATTTTTTTTTTTTTTTTTTACTTGTCATATATTAATGTTATTATAAGAATTTTTTTTACATGATAATATTGAATAATGAAAAATTAATAAATATATTTATGAATGTAATAATTCAATGGCTGTCACAATAGTGAGATACACGTGGACAAAATGTAAAAATAAAAATTTATATGTCATACAAGTTGTTGTATTATGATTCTTTATCAAACAAATGCTAACGACAATGTAAAACACCGTCTGTTAGTTATCTATATAATTATGCCATTTTTTTTTTTTTTTTTTTTTTTTTTCTTCACCATCAAGGTCAGAGTAAAAATTGCACAAGTGAAAATTTATTCAATATTTACCTGTGTGAAAAGTAATTTTTTATATTTAATTTGTTTTTTTTTTTCTTGTTTCAAATATAAATTTCAAGTAAAACAAATACAAAAATATTTTCATTATTACTATTGTTTTTTTTCTTTCTATTTTTTTCCTTTTCTTTTTTCTTTGTTGAGAGAAATTTTACAGCTTCAATAATTCTACAGTGTTGCTTTTTCAATCGTCTTGGCACGTTTTATAAACACACTCAGGATAGTGATTTTTCTTTGTTATTATTATTATTTTTTTTTTTTATTTAATTTTTTTTTTTTTTTTCTTCACCTTTTCAAAGATGTTTGCATGAATGTTTTACTAGGTTTGCATTACAATTGATTGAATGTATCGTCACTCTGTCATACTAATATTAAATATATGTTCATGTGTGAATAAATAAATGGTGAAGAGGAAAAAAAAAAAAAACAAACAAACAAACAAACAAAAAATGAAAATGAATTGAATGTCAAACAGAAAAAAGAAAAAAAAATAAAAATATGATTACATAAATAATATGAGATTTGGAAATAAAAAAAAATTATTCTGTAATTTCGAAAGAAAAAAAAATATATATATATTGGATTATTTATCAATTTTTATTATTTATTATTTGTTTATGTGAATTTATAGAATGACTTATAGTCAACGTGGAACAGACATTTCTCACGAAAGTGTGATAAAAACTTTCACCAGTGCAATTATTGTAAATGACAGAAAATTGCAATGTAAATAATTAGATACTCTATATAGTATTGACATGTGTAGGGTGAATTAATTTTTTTTTTTCTACTTATTTCACACGATGTAAATTTTTTTTTCTTTTCTCTTTTTTTTTTTTATTTTTTTTATTTATATACGTACACATATAAAAATGCATTTCCGTTGGCCGCTGGGGAATTGAAACACTTGAGAATTTTAATGTAAAATATGAATGAAAAAAAAAAAATAATAATAAATTAAAAAATAAAAATAAAAATAAATTTATTTCAGTTACATGAAACCAAATTTTTTTTTTTTTTATATTTTTTCGTGATTTAATAAATGAAATTGGTAATATATATACAATTACATTTGGAGTAATAGAAAAGAATCGTAATGTGAGAATATAATTTCATTATCATTATTCTGGGACGATAAAAATTAATTATTTCATATAAATATAATACGTATAATCATTTAAATGTAGGTAATATATACTTGGGAATAGTGAATTTCGCTTTGAGAGTTCACGTGAATTATTATTATTATTATCATTATTTTTTTTTTTAATAATTTTTTTTTTTTTCCGCTACCACTCTCTGACCTGACCCAACTAAACAGCAGTGTCTACGCGTCTGTGTTTACTTTACCTGTCTCGAATCCACATTAAAACGGTCAAAATAGTACAAGAAAAAAAAAAAAAAAAAAAAAAAAAAATACAAAAAAAAACCGGTTTGTATATATACACACACATATATATTCTAATCACGCGTTTTAAATTTTACGTAAACACATTGTGCTTTATCAACGCACTATCACGCGTATCTCTTTAAATAAATATCGCGAAAAAAAAAAAAAAAAAAACAAACAAAAAAAAAACAACAATACAATACAATACAACAGAAAAAAAGAAGAAATTTTAATGTTATCGAGAAAAAAAAAAAAAAAAAAAAAAATATTGAGACTTTCACCTGAATTATTCTTTTTTTTATTATTAAAATTTGTTTTATTTTTTTTTTCCTCTCTTTTTTTTTTTTTTTTCATTTCCTTGCAGCACCGTTATCATCATATCCATACCCTAGTTATACTCTCCTCTTCCCATTCATCGTGTACGAACAATATTTCTTTCTTTTATTCACATAATATCATTAATTCTTTCTCTTTCTGTCTTTTATTATTATTATTACTATCATTTTTTTTTTTTTTTTTTTTTTCATTTATCTGTTCTCAGGACTTTCACCGAAAAATCCACGCTCAAATTAATTAAATAAAAATTTCTTTATAAATTAACACCAATCCATCTTATTTGTTTTCGATATAAAATTCTCCACAAGACATTTATAACATCTAAGAAAAAAAAACAAAAAAAAAAAAAAAATACGTATACATTTTTTAAAAGAGAAAAATTATTATTTTTTAATTTTTTTTTTTTTTTTTTTTTTTTTTTTCTGTCTATAATTTGAATTACCAGGTGTGTGTAATCATTGTTTAATAAAGTAACATCGTGAAAAGATTAGTGTTCAACTCTAGTCAAAGAATGTGCACGCAATGCAAGAGCTAAAGGATTGCGAGTATTAAAAGAGGGCAACGCCCGTGATGGCCTTGCTCGCGACCTCCTTGAAAAACCTTCCCTCAGGTGCCAATGGCCGCGGGTAGTGTGCAACAGCGACAGATAAGACGAGAACCACGTTAAAGGTAGAAGAGAAACGCAATAATGAAAAAAAAAAAAAAAAAAAACAAGTACAAGTACAAGTATATAAAAATAAGGAAAAAGGAAGAGTATAGACACAGTGCAATTCACTTGTGTGCATCATTCGTGTACAGACACAGCAATAAAGTGTGCGCACCGGTTACGTTATAACCTATCCCTGTGGCTGATGTTGCTGCTGTTGCTATTGCTGTTGGTTTACAAGACCGGTAGGGGTAAACGTGGAATGAATGTGAAGAAAGAGTGAAGAAAACCACGTATTACTCTGTACAGAAAAATTGCAAGAGATGCTAGAACCACTGGGGAATTATCTACTATAACAAAAAAAAATAAAAAATAAAAACAAAACAAAACAAAAAAATAAAAACAAACAAATGAACAAAAAAAAAAAAAGGAAATGAATGAAATAAAAAAATTGCCATCCACTTTGCAGACGGTACGTGAACATCTTTTCTACGTATCTTCACATTGTTGTCTTTTATTTTTATTCACATATGTATACATGTACATACACACATACACGTATATATATATATATATGTATATTATGTGAGAGATACGTAAAAGAGACAACAGGTTGATATATTTAAATCCCCACGTACCAACACACTACAGTAGATTATTTCCTTATCATTCAACTGATTTTTCCAATTATTTAACAACATCGTAGAATTATAATCTTTTATAACGCATTGTCGTTATATTAAAATTCATATATTTCTCATTTATCATTTTATTATTATCTTTTTGTGTTGAAAGTCGTAAATTTTTTTGTGAATAAAAAATCATGTACCAATACAATTGATATGATTGCGATAAATTAAATGAAAAAAAAATAAAATAAAAATATATATTATTATTTATAATAAATAATAATAATGATAAAAGATGTAATAAGAATAATAGGAATAATTTATGATAGATAGCAACGAGGTATGAAGTCTGAATGCTTTCCATCTCGCTTATATATGCGCCATAAATTACGTAATGGCAATTAGAATTACGCACGCAATTGGTAAGAAAGCACAAGCGCATACCTGTTAAATATATAAATATATATATATGTATAGGAAGATATAAACTTTCCTCATAAATGCGGTGGGCAAATGCGCTATGTCTCAAATTCACACACGCGGAAGTTACTTCACTGTGTATACGCACGTGAATGTGTATGTATACATTACACCACATCTCTTCACATCATCTATTATGTATATGTATATCGAAAATAGAAGGGATAAATAAAATAATTTACTGTATGTATCGTTGGCCTTTTGCGCCAAAGTAACAAGTTCTGTTACATCTCTCAAGCATCATCATCATCATCATCATCATCATCATCCTATGTAATTTTATTTTGTCTATCCACACAGTGTATAATTTATTTCTTAATTTTTATCCTGAGAATAAATTTAAGATTTTTTTTATTCACAATTAAAAATAAAAATTTTATAAATTAAAATTAATGAGAACAAAAATTACCGATATATATACACATATTTATTTATTATTATTTTTTTTCTTTCAATATACGATTATTTGTCTGTAGACATAAAGTAGAATTTGTCAACATATATCAGCAATTGGTCTTGTAATGGATATCAAGTAATTATTTATTGCGCAATATTACGTTTGCAATGTCAAGATGTAGTTGGTATTAAAAAATTCCAGCAGCGCCATATTGCACTGATGCAACGTACATTGAATTAAAAAATAAAAAAATAAAATAATAATAATAATATATATCAATGTAATGGTGGCCTCATTTTTATTTTTGTTATTGATTTAATTATCATCGTGTCTTCCTGATTTCACAGAGAGTGTGAGAAAAAAAAAAATAATAAAACATAAAAAAAATACGTAAATAATAATAATAATAATAATAATAATAATAAAATGATAGAAATATACGAGTGTGGTAGTTATATCTTTTGTCACGTAACGTCATGTCAGATGAATTTTAAGTACACAAAGAATTTTATATGATGAGTTTATATAAATAGATATTACACTGCAATGATGTGGTTTTTCAAATATTTTCATTGAATATTTCAAAATATTTTTATTTCATTGATGATGATAATGATGATAATGATGATGATGATGATGATGATGATGATGATGTGTTGGTTATAAAATTTATTGGCTTCATGTCAGATAAAAAATTGTAAAGATATTCATATCACTCGACACCTTTCAGATTTCGTCGTCACAATCATAACGACAATGTGTAGCGATTAGAACGTAATTTTTTTTTTTTTTTTATGATATTTATGCTAGGACGACGTTATCATCACATTTTTACTGTATAAAATTTTCTAAATCTACACGTGTGTATCATTATATATGAGTAAAACCCGAATATTAATTAATTATTGAACAAACAAATAAAAAAAGAAAAAAAAAATTGATAATTATATTTCAAATTATAAAGTAAAGAAAAAAAAAAAGTAATAATAATAATAATAATAATATTATCAACGTCGTATTCAATCTTAAATTTTTATTATTGAATTCTTTAATTATCTTTTGGAATGCGTGAAGATAACGAAACAAATCTTGTCTGATATTCAAGTGTACTTTCATCGACAGTACTTGTCACAAACAATATCGAGTCGCTGTATAACTCGTTTGAAATATTCTGAAAGTCGTTTGGCAAAAAGAAAAAAAAATAATATGAAATAAATAAAAATAAAATTGATTGAATAAATAATTATAGGATGAATAGGGAGAAGAATTTGTTTTTTCTTTCATTTTTTTTTTTTTTTTTTTCGTTTGTCGATGAACTTGAATTTAATTTTTTAGACCTTCACTGTCTATCGATTGTATGAAATACAATGGAATTTTTCCCTTATAATTTTCATTTAACATTGTTGTATCAAATCAAAGAACAATAGAAGTAATTAAACAGTAATTAGAAAATAAGGAAAAAAATAAATAAATAATAATAATAATACGATGTATGAGTTTGTAGGTAAAAATAGTTTGTTAATTTTCAAAAAAATTCGTGTGTCATTATTACAATGATAATAAATATTAATCATCAATAATAATAATTTAAAAACGTTATTATATATAAAGTTATTGAATTTTGATACTGAAATTGAAGATGTACAAAAAAAAAATTATGTAAATAATTGAATATTTTTTTTTTTCTTTAATGTTTTGTTTTCATTTACAATTGAATAGATTGAAAACACGCACCTACTACAAAATACTCTGGCAATTTTTTCCTTGACATTTACTGTTTTATAACCTGAATACAACCGCAAATATGTAGCATTTTATTTATATATATATGTATATGTATTTCCGATATTCATATATAACATATTATTTTCTTTAACCATCAGTTACGACAACTAAGAATTTTGTCTGGCTTCAATACTCGATTCCAAGTGCTTTATCACACAGTGCTATTATATATTTATCCACTTATATATATATATATATATATATATCGTCTTGTAATATTACTATTTTCAACTGATTGTTATATTTTATTTTTTATTTTTTACACCCACACGAGAAAAAAAAAAAAAAAAAAAAAATCAATCAATCATTTGATGTTATTGAAAAAATTTGATAATAATTTTGAAGGACATTTTATTTGATATTACAATAAATTTATAAAAATTTTTACTTTGACAAACATAAAAATATTTAATAACATACAAGAACAAAAATTAAAAAAAAATATATATATATATATATATTTATAATAAATAAGAAAATTTTTTTATTTACGTTATAAATTAATAATTTTAATACGTGTATAAATTACTTGAGCGTATCAAGTTTAATTATCAATCGGTCAATGCGCGACAATTATTTTCTATACGGAAGTATCAAATAATCAATATATATTTATGCACAGTGGAGATTCTAATTGAGATCTATAAGACCGATACGCATCTGTGACTTTATAATTTTACGTGAATTACAAAGAAGGCGTCGAACTTTACTTTGAGGTTTGTTGGCGGATACTGGAAGTGAAACGGTTATTGGCAGGATATAATTGAAAGGAAATCGCGAAAGTTGATTGATCATGTATATATTTATACTTAATAAATTCCAATCAACTTTATATATATATTTTTTTTTTTTTCATAAATTTTTTATTTAAACTAACGATGTGTTTACTGTGTATTGTGTACTCTTTTATATACATTTATTACACAATGATGACACCAAGATCGTTGTGTATTTGATCATGAGATAAAAATATACACATTTGATATCCAAGAGATAGACCAAATGAGGTCGGTAAATAACAAACAAAAAAAAAAAAAAAAAAAAAAAAAAACATAAATCGTATACATAAATGATTTTATTTATTAAAAGAAAATATTAAAATGAATGTGATCAATAAAATTTTCATCGTATAAAATTATCAAATTTATTATATACTTAAAAATATGGATAAAATAATCAACAATAAATTTATAATCAAAAATAAAAATCTAAAAATTGATAAATTTCATCATTAGATTAGATTTATCTTTTGATTTTTTTTTTTTTTTTTCACTCTTTCTTCTCTGTAATTTTGTCCATGATATTTTTTTATACCAAAGTTAAAATACGAATTGGGATATTTTATATTTATATTGTGTGGTATATAAAGTATGAATGATTCTTGGGCAAATGATTGAGATCGGCACGAGCGCCACGCGGGATTATCTAAAGGATGCGAAGAAGTAGGAGGAGCAGGAAGAAGAAGAAGAAGAAGAAGAAGACGAATAAAAATACATGTTGCGAGGTCATCGAATGGGAAGCCGTTAAAAGTACTGGGTAATATACCTACGATGCTTGCTTGTGTCCTGCCGACCGTAAACGTTAGAACTCGCGTGCACAGAGCAATGATTTTTTATAATTATGATAAACGGACATTTTTTTTTTTTTTTTTTTTTTTTTCAATATTTATTGATTATTTTTCTGTATTCCAAACAATGTAATCATACCATGTGAGTTCTATATTTTTTCAATTGTCAACAATTTATTTATATTTTTTTGTTTAATTTATCAGTGTAATATCAATGTCATCATTAGAATTATAAATCAATGAAAAATATTTAATTGTGTATATACATATACTTATACAATTATTGTATTTGAATAAAATTTTTTTAATCACATGCATAAAATCTTGATGTAAAATACACATGAATAAAACATTATTAAATTTTGCATTTCATTTTTACGCAAACTTATAGTTTCTCTTCAATGTGTAATGTTTTGTTTCTTTTTTTTTTTATTATTTTTTTTTTCTTTATTTTGCTGATGATCATATGTTGACTTACGACATTTAAATAATTAACATTTTGCCTTACATATATTATTAATCGTGTATTTCATTAAATCTAATTTTATATTAAATATGAGAAATAAAACTTTTCAATAGATTTTTTTCATTTTACTCAATGTAGAGACACGTAATTAGATTGCTCAAAAAAAAAAAAAAAAAACAATTCACTTTAAAAATGTCGAATATTTTACTATCATTCGATGACGTTGATAATATATATATATATTTTTTTCCTTTCCTCTAGACGTTAACTGCATCGTTATAATGAATTGAATTTCTGATCGAAAATACACCGATAATAGACTATTGAATATATAAAATATTTTATTTCATACATTGCAACGCAATAATTGCACCTGCACTGTCACATTGAAATTTGCATGGGTATATGTATCGATATACAGTTGAGATACTCAACCTTGGTCGATTATTACTACTATACATACATATATATTGAAAGAGTAGAGAGAAATAACGTGAGAGGGAGAAAAGTGCATTCCTATTTTTGTCACCGTTCACTTTATGTCAATTAATTGTATGAAATTACTGAATTACGCATGCACAAAAATATTCTTAATTGATTTACATGTGTGTGAATTAATAATTATACTGAATTAATTATACTCGAATGTTTATTTATAATAATAAAATTCACTTAAATTTATATTATCAAATAATTAATTAATTAATTAACTAATTAATTTTTTTTTTTTGCTTTTCTTCTTTCTGATCAATATTATGAGAATTTAACAAAAATAAACAAAAAAATATAAAATATTATATACAATTACTTGTGGAATAATTGTATAATAAAATAGTTGATTGGAAATTCTTGTTAACAAAAAAAAAAAAAATAATAATAATAATAAATAAATGAAAATTTCAATTTGAAAATAAGCAATAACTTACTTGTAAAAAAATCCAGTCGACCATCGCCAATTTCTAATTATTTTTATTGCTCCGACATTAATTATATAAATGTGTGTTGAGAAAAATAATGATAATTAATTCACTATTGCATAACTGGTAAAATAATTGTTAGTTAATAAAGCGAAAAAAAAAATAATAATAATAAATAAATAAATAAATAAATAAATAAATGAAAAAATTTTTTTAAATGGTAAATAAATTTAAAAAAAAATAAATAACCGGACGACCATGAATTAAAATCTCTCTGACATTTACGATGCCGCAAAAACAATTGAATTCAAATTGTAAATCATTAAAAAAAAAAAAATAATAATAATATTAAACCGGCACAATCACTTTATAATATCTAACAAACAATTCAGTTGAACAGCCAACACACAACTGAGGACAAGTGGCAAATGAGAATACACAATAACGACTAACGGCTTCAATGACGGAGCGAAGAGCAGAGGGTGAGATATTCCCCTCCATTCTGTAATTTTCGTATACTTCGTATGGTTCACGTGACTTCCAGCGGGCTTACATCGGATATTTTCGTATACATTCGTTTAAACTCGGACAGATCCGTTCGGAACTAGCGGCTTTCGAGCTGTTGCGCTCTCGTCATTGTCAAAAATGTCCTCTCTCCCCCCCTACCCCCTTCCCCTACCCCTATTTCCGCATTGCAATATAACAAACTTTGTGTTTACTCATTAATCAACAATAATTTATCAATTATTCAAATATATTTATCAAAATATATATATGTTAAATTATTACATGAATGTCGCACGCGAAAAAAACTACAAAACAAAAAAAAAAAACAAAAATTATTATTTGAAACTCAATGATATTTCATCACGAGTATAAAATTATTTTTTAATTAAAATTGTAAATAATATTTATAAAATAATATGAAATATATTTACGTGTTGGGTATTGAAAAAATATTATTTAAATGGATAATTTTATTTGTTAACAGTGCGTGTTACAATTCCGTGTAAAATTTTCCGCACGACAATTGTACAGGGTAATACATTCATGTGAGAATAAATATATATATTTTATTTCAACAATAATATTAAGTTGTATTCAATTATTAAGAATTTCGGACACACTCATTTTTATATACTCACAATTCTATATAACAATTCGATAAATATCCACATAAATATGAAAACCAAAACAAAAAAAAAAAAAAAAAAAAATTTATTTTCATCCCTGTTGAATAATAAAATGACATTCACAAAGATGATGATGACGATGATGATTATGACAATAGATTGAATTAATCTATGATGATTATCACATCATGTACAACAGGAAACATAAATGTTTAGTAAATATTTATCATCAATACACAGAACAGTTACCAAATGCCTATTGTATTGCTATTCCAAATATAAACAACATATTATATACAGTATCAGTATATAATCCCGTTTTGGGATACATTGTGGAATCGATATTTTTTTCCAAGTAACCGTACAAACACAATGTGAATGAAGAACGAACACCTGCCCACCAGCAGACTTCACAGTTGTCCTGAATTTATTATCAATTTTATATTTACATGACAACAACGGTGTCCTTTTCATCTTAATTTTTCAACATTTATATATCAATTAAAATTTCATTGTCAATGAATAATTGATTAATATATATATATGTATATATAAATAAGTTATGTATGAATTGATATAGATAATATGAAAATTATTTGAAATAATAAAAACAATGAATAATTTACCGGCGCCTTCTAAACCAACTCTGCAATTTAAATCCCATCTTCATATTGAATGACTTGCGTAATTCGCAATAAATCAATCGATATATGCAATAAAACAACACATTAATATATAACTGGATTATCACAAGTCCTTGATAAACCGCGCAAAACCGTTCACTGTAGAACTCTCGCGACCGTTGGAACACGTATAATAATACTGGCCAGTGCTCTCAACAACGCGTACTCAGGTGTTGAATTTTACGCACGAGCCACCACACAACCGTTGACTCGGTTGGTATAATCACAAACCCAAACACCGACTACATATATATATATATATATATATACACATGTACCACGGATATTTTTAATTAACATGTAAATACTTTGAGAAAATTTTTATTATTTAATTTCATGTGGAGATACCTTAAAAAAAACAATTAATTAATTTAATGTGTTCGATTTTTATTGGTTATGTTGTATACCAATTATTCAATTTAACACCTCGAATATTATTTTTGATGATGTGATATTACTATAAATATTATTATGAATATTCATGTCATTTACTTGAATTAAATTTCAACCTTGATAATTAAAAACGGATTATGAATCATGTGTAACATTGAATATATAAATTCAAGTGTCACTTCTTCCATGATTAGTCCGGGGTAAATGTATGTATATGTAAGTCCTCGTTACATTTATCACTTCATGCTCATTATTCAGGTCGATATACTATTATTTTATGCAGATACCCTTCACTTTCAACTGTACAATACAACTGGTGCGTTCGACAGATATAAATCATCCTTGCATAATATTGGAGAAAGAACAAAAAAAAAAAAAATAACAGTGGCACATATATATATATCTTTTGATCAATATTGTGATAAAATTTTCAAATTAAAAATTGATTATTAAAATATAATTGAATTTTAAATTGGATTATTTTCATTTTGAATGAATATATAATATAGAGGGATAAAGATATTTAAATATTGAAATATTTGAATAATATTAAACGTATGCCATTGGTGAGTTAATCTGAAAAGATGGAGCCACTGGCTGGAGCTCGTTAGGTGTGTTGACAATGGGAAATTATGTGCTTATTGAAATGAAATGGATTGAATCTTTGTTATCTGCAGAAAGTTATATTTTAAGTCAAAAGCAAGATCAAACATCGATGATTTTATCTTAGTTAAATAAAATACGGGTCTTGCTATTGGATCAGAGTGTAATCTGAAAACTGCAGACTTGAATTTGTTCATTTATAAAATTTATTCTTCAAGAGTTGCTGACGTGGTGTTATTTTTGAGTGAACGTCAGGAAATTGAGGAATTACGATGGCATCTAAGGTAAGCGTTTTTTTTTCTTTCTACATTCATTCAGAATTGAATGAAATCATTGATAGATCAATGTCCTTATTCTTCAAGTAATTATTATTATTATTACTATGGATTTGTTTTACTCAGGTGTATGAATTCAATGTGGAAATGACCTGCCAAGGTTGCTCCAGTGCAGTTGAACGAGTATTGAATAAGAAAGCCGGTGAGTGATTACAATGAAGCAATATGTGGTAAAACATTGCATAGATATTCAGTATATTTATTTTCTAAAAAAGTAAATCTGTCGTTTTTTTTTTTTTTTTTTTTTTTTATAAATTCAGGTATTGAAAATTTAGAGATAAATTTACCAGAAAAAAAAGTTTTTGTTACTTCAACATTATCATCCGACGAAGTATTAGAAAGTATCAAGAAAACTGGAAAAGCCGTATCATATGTTGGAATCAAAAGTTAAATCAATTTAACATTAAGATTCATGAGCTTTTTTTTTTTTATATATTATAATTATATTGCTGCTATTTTCGACGTGAAAAAATGTTTTTTATGAGATAAAATGAGTGATGTGTATTCTAAAATGGAAATATGAACTTTGTAATTATTTTTTTCAAAATAAAAATTGAATATTATTGAACTACGATGAACACCATTTCATATACACACTTATAAATATTTCTTGATTAGAAATTTAACATTGAATCATTATATCGTAAATAAATATTTTTATTTCAATAATAGCGTAATGGTAACTCACATGCAATTCAATTTAATTAATTAATTAAAAAAATCCCTAAATAAATAAATTTAATAAAAAGTTTTCCACTATAAAAAAAAAAAAAAAAAAAAAATCAATCAATTGACATACAATTATGAAGTACTACATACGAACAAATTCAATAAATCTATTTAATTATTATTGATCGTTTTCCAATAATGTAAGTCTTTGCCTAATAATCATCAATGATTCACGAACATATTCTATTTGTTCTCGTAAAATTGCAAGAATAGAGTCAGTTGGACTGGGAAGATTTGTATCATCGTGGACCCATTCATGTGTCGGCGACAGATCATTAGTGACGGATTGCTCCACTTCTGGACAAGAATGTCGCATATTGATGATTTTTACCGGACAACGTTCGCCTGGAATTTCATTTATTGGCCCAAAACAACTTCTCGCTCTATGCCCATTTCCCCAATTTACATCTTCCATATCTGACACATACTAAGTGTAATAATTATAATACGTATTTGACCTACCTACTCAATTATTCAAATATCTCACCTCTAATTTCTCAGAAATCATTTGGTCATCATTGGCTTCATTTTCATCTTCAGTCTCATCTGTTTCCACTTCTTCTTTATCTTCATCATGATCATCTTTTCTTTTCTTATTGTTTTGGTCAAGTGTTAACTGCGAAACTTTTCTCTCAAGATTCAAAGAACTGAATTCAGATTGTACATCAAATTTTTCTTCTGGATAAAACAAACTACTCGGACTTTTTTCTATACTATGTTTATCAAAGTTTGATTTCCATATTAAAAGTTGTTGGTCTTTCCCACCAGATGCAAAAAATTCACCAGTAGGTGAAAATGCAATTGCTGTTACACCATTCTTGTGGGCTTTTAATGTATAAATTGGTCGACCTTCTAACAAATCTAAAATCTGCAAGAAAAATCGTTGTGTCATAAAAATAGTTCATGTATATACTCTTGGTTGTTTTTTTTTTTCTGAACAAGGATGTTCTTTACCTTCATTGTTGAATCTTCTGACGCGGTCAACATAAAATTACCATTCGGATGAAATTTAACTTTATTTACAACATCTGAATGGGTTGCATAATGTTGGTTTAACGATCCTGTTCTTAAATCGTAAATTTTTATACAACTACCGGCATTCGCAGATCCAATAGCTACACCACTTGGATGAAATTCTACATCTAATGCAGGATCTAGAGTGCGATACCAAATATTAGATAGAAAAATGAATTATTTTTTCGAATTATCAAATATATTTACCTTTCAATTCATTTATTGTTCTAACACATTTGCCACTAGCCAATTCCCATAGTCGTATTGTTTTATCGTCACTGCAGGAAATAATTAATTTACCATCAGGTGAAAATTTAGCACATTGTACCCAATTGGTATGGCCAATAAATGATGATAAAAATCGTCGTTGACAAACCACCCACAATTTTATAATTTTATCATTCGATGAAGTAACAATCTAAAATTAAAAACAAAAAAATTTTATAATTATTTATCGTCACAATTAATAATAACTCTCATTAATATATACAAACATTTTTGCCACTGAAATTGAATTGAACAGATCGAACTGCGCCCATATGAGCTCTAAAATCTAATGATTCAGCACGAATAGTTGGCACCCAAATTCGAACAGTTTTGTCTTTTGATGCTGTAGCCACAACTTCACCAGACGGGGCATATGCCACATCATATACCGCATCTTTGTGAGCTATGAAACGATTTGCTCGCATCGAATTTGCAAAACTACAGACCATAAACGTATGATCCAAACTGCTTGTGGCAACTTTAAATTCATTTGGATGAAATGAAATGTTGGTAATTGCTTTTTTATGACCGCGAAAATGTCGTTCGACAAGGGGATCATTCTCCATTTCCAGCATTGTTATTATCAAATAAATCTAAAACATTATCAATGATTAATATTATTTGCCACCAATTATTTTTACTTTGAATATAATTTTTTCTTTACTAACCTGGCAAATGGGTAATTCAAAATATTTCAATTAATATCCGTCGAATTTTATTGTCAATTGTAAAGTTTTTCTTTCATCATTCATTTCATTTTACGTGATAAAAATGAGTTGTTGATTGTAATAAATTACTTTTTCAATAAAGTATAAAATTACTTATTTTTCAAGCTAATAATTGCATACGAAAAAATGACAGTTGGATTCGAAAACAAAAATCAATGACTGAGTGAGTCAAATGTTGAGAGAATTTACCGGAAGTTTAATCAAAAGATCTATTGACTATTATTATTTCCAAATTTTCAATATATAGACTATACAATTAATTTTTATACAGAAAAATTAAATATACAAAAGGCTTTCAATAAAATAATGGAGATGACAACTTGCATTTTCATTTAAATGAACTTTTTTTTTTTTATTGAGAACGGCTTAACAACTAAGCAAATATCTCGCATCGAGCGTGATAATAGGCTATATAGCAGTTTGAATTATATATTTAGAATGTACTATGTACCCGCAAGATGAGTGTAGTTTTTTTTTATGTGGGAAAGGTAGGAAAAAACAAATGTACAATACGGTACTACATCAGATTTTAATTTTTTTTCCTTTTTTCTTTGTTAATTTGGCGATATTTTATATTTTTTTTTATTCCAGTACATTACACAAATAATCGCCATGAAATGTACACTTAACTAAAAATGTTTGGATGCTGAAATGTACTTTTTATCGTTTGTCAAGTGTTACTTTTCACTTTATTTTTCAATAAATCGTATGATTTCATCAAATAATAAATGAAATAAATGAAAAATTCAATAAGTGTATTGATATTATTCAGTTTTTCCACTGCAAAAAAAATACTTATGTTAAATAAACGCGCAAGACTTAGCATTATTATTCTCATGAAAAATATAAAAAATCGATCTATAACGAACGAATGAATGAATGAATTATTTTTTACCTATCCATACGTACACCAAGACGAGAAATATAAATTTTCAACGACAATCGTGAGATTATAGATATGAAAAATTACGCTTGACAATTGATATGAAAAATTACACTCTACCGTCTTAATGATAACGTTGAAAATAAATATTTCCAGGTAATTCAGGCATGACAAAGAAGTCATTTTGCGTAATCTGCTGCGCCTTTATCCACATACAAGTAATAGTATTATCTCAAATACGATTTCCATATAAGCCCACATGTTATTCATGTATCTTCGAAAATGTGTGTACAAGTTCTCATTTTTTTTTTTTTTTTTTTTATAATAAAATTATTATTTTTTCTTTCTAATCTTTGTCGATCAGCTGTTGTTGCCCTGTGAAAACTGCCTTCTATCACAACACAATAATACTTGCGTGGTGGTATTTTTTATTTAGTTTTTTTTTTTTTTATTGGTGACATCGCTGTACTCGGCCAATCTCTCTTTTTACACTAGCAATGTTACCGCATTTTCTTTTTATTTACCTTCAATCTTTGCCATTATCAATACGTTTTTTTTTTTCTTATATATATCAACAATTTACCGGAAGGATCGTCTGGTTGTCATTGTTGTTATTTAAAAACTGTATTTGAAGTCTATATCGTTTTGTTTAGTCATATATTTAACAATCGATGTTTTATTGTTGCGTTTGTGGTTTACCCCGTGGTACATAAGATCCACGGTTGCCGCCTCGTTGGCCACGAAATTGACCACCACGACCACCACCTCCTCTTTCCATATTCATACGATCACCACCAAAACCTCGTGGTCCACCTCGACCCCCTCCACGTTTGAAATTACCATTGTAATTGGAATTTCCATCATTGTTGTAATTCCGTGACTGGTATCCATTCTGGTAGTTGCTGTCATTTCGATAGTACGATCCTATAAATTCGATTAATTGGCATAAATTATATTATCAATGAAAAAAAAAAAAAAAAAAAAAAAAAAAAAAAAAGATAATAATAATAAACAAAAGAATAAAATTCAATTGTTTGTATTACCTTGTCCACCACCAGATCGGCCATTTTGTTGATATCCGCCACCACCTCCACCGCCTCTTCCTCGACCATTATAGCCATTAGAATTTCCTCGTCGACCGCCTCGACCACGGTATCCACTTTTCTCCACAGGCGCACCCCATGCTTGAAGGTAATTTGGTTCGCTTATTTGTTCTCGATGTGTGACATTAGGTCTCCATTCTTCGACTGGTGTTTCAGTCATTTGGCACCAATCAAGTTGCTCGTTTTGGTTATCGTTTTCCGGTATGACAGTTCCCGATTCTTCTTGACGTGGCTCTCCTTTGTCCTAAGAACAATGAAAAAGAAAAGTATAACGTTTAATATATACGAAAATAAAAATTAATTTTATATATATATAAAAAAAAAAAAAAAAAAAAAAAAAAAAAATTAATGAATAATTTTTAATACTTCAGTTGTGTCGGGTTGTATGTCTTGCTGCGGATTAGATTCCAAATTTTGCTGTGGTGGTGGTGATGGTGGTGATGGTGGTTGCTGCTGCTGAGGTGGCTGTTGTTGTTGCGGGGGCTGTTGAGCTTGTGGTTGAATTGGTTGACCTGGTTGCTGCGGCTGAAAACCCGTCGGATGTTGAGGACTGTACTGCATATTTTGCTGCTGATGTGATGGCGGCATTGGTATCGGTGGTGGTGGATTAGTGTTCGCGAATCCAGGAATGTGAGGCATCTCCTGGGGTGGATGTTGATAGATTACCTGCTGCGCTACTGCTACTGGTGCACCTCCAAAATTTTGATTTGTAAATGTCTGAGTGGGAATCGGCGCATTTACCGCTGGTGGAATGTGTGATACTATTGTTGGTGGCTGTTGCTGTTGGCTGGCTACATCTGGTGAATCAAGCTCGGATTCCTGAAGGAAAAAAAAATTCGGCGTACCAATGACTTCATTGATGCGTGGTGTTTGTTGTGGCTGCTGTTGTTGATTTGGCTGTGTTGGTGGCACATAACCAGTTGCGTTGGCATAATATGTGTCAACAGGTGCTGTTCCATGTGGTGGAATGGCCTGTGGGGGCACGACCACCGGAATAGGACCAGTTACTGGTGCAGTGCCGGATACAACTGGTACTGGTGTTACCTGAACGGGAAAATTCGGCATTGGGATCATTGATTCTGGGGGTGGAATGTGTGCGTCTCCGACATTGTATTCGTCTGATGATGGCTCCGGAATTGAAGCATCGGTAGTATGTGCTTCGGTAGGAACATCAGTGGCCTATGAAAACAATGAAATTGAAAATATATATATACGTAATGGCCAATCCAATAAATAATTTTTATGCTAGTATTATAAGTGTATTCACGTTGGAAATCGTACAAATTAAAATCACGAGTACGAGGCAATAGTGAATTTTCATTCTTTTTTTTATGAATCCTGATTTTCTTTGATTATATATTCAACTTGTATCAAAGTCTATTTTTTTCAGCATTCAATAATTAATATCAAGTAGGAAAAAAATTCAATGATACATACAATTTCATTTGTTTCTTCTGGTTGAACTTGAATTTGGTCAAAGTAACCAGATTGATTAATCGTGGTGATGATCTCTTTGAGCTTGATATAAGTTGTTCCAAAAACTTCACGTTGTTTCCCGTCAATTATAGCGACATAATGTTCAGCTGCTTTTTGCAAATTCTGAGTAAACGGCAAGTGATCCGACTCTGTTGGATGGTTTACCGTTATTTCGCTGTATAGATTATCCAGACATTTTAAATCGTCTTGCGATAATTTTGATGCACCATTTGAACCAGCAAGAAAATCTTCACGAACTGCATCGTCATTAATATTCATTAGCACATCTTGAATAAGTAAAACTTCCCGAACCTAATTGAGAAACAATAAATTATTTTTTTTTTCATCTTCATTAATTTTTTTATTTATTCAGAAAAGAAAAAAAAATTATTATTTTATATAATGTATTCACATTGGAAATCGTACAAGTTATACCAAATCAATTTGCACGAGGCAATAGTGAACCCACTCATTTTTCTATGAATCCTGTGTCTCTTTGATTTATCAATTCATCAAAGTCTTTTCAGCATTCAAAATTTCAATTTGTCACATTTCAATTACATACGATTACATTTTTTTTTTTTTTTTTTTTTTTTTTTCATTTAAACATTCATCATACTATACTTATGTATTTTATGAAAACAGAAAAATTATTTTACCTTAGAAACATCTTGTTGCGTTCTCTCTAATGCTTCTTTTCTCGCAATTTTTTTCTGTTGCTTGGCAGATTCACTGGCAATGCTAACGATTTGCTTATACAATTCTCGAGTAATATCCAGAGTTTGTAATACTTCATCGTATTTGGCAACTGCAGTTTTTTGTTCATGGTGCAATTCTTTTCCCGTTTTCTGAATTTCTCTATACGTCTCTAGCTTCGCCTAATAAAAATAATGAAAATATAATTTTAAAATTAAATAGTTTGATTTTTATACGATCAATCTTGCTTTATAAATAATTTATTTATAATTGATATCTTCAATTAATACGATTAATAAAGGAAATATAGTCAGGTCAATGTACTGATATTTTAAATTTAAACACTAAACTGATAACAGTGTTAATTCGAAAATTCTTAAAAAAAAAAATTATTCATCCAACAATAAATATTTTAATTTCATTATATTTAAAATTTTATAAACTTGTTTATCTTTACAACTTGTAACACACGTTTATTTCCAAGAAGTTCATTCAAAATTCAAAGAAAAACAAAAGGGAATAAAAATTGAAGAGTGACCGTTAAAAACGAACAACACAGAAACGATACGGAGTTGAATACCGAACAATCCGAAACAGAGAGAGAGAGAGAGCAAAAGAGAGAGATGAAAAGAAGAAAAAAAAACTAGTTCAACATTTAAAATATAAATAAAATAATGATTAGTAATTTAATTTGAAATATAAAATTTCACAAAATTCAAAGTTGAGCTTGATGCATGAGGATTGCGATATATATTTTTAGGAATACACAAAATTATGTATATTGATGGATATATTGAGAACATAGACCACCGCCATGACACGAATGAAATCGCGTCAGACGCCCGCAGACTCGATGAATTATTCTCAACAGTGATAAAAAAACAATAGAAGTATAAAATTAAGATGATATATTGATTAAAAAAATGCCGATTATTGTTATTAAATAGAATAAAAAAATGAATATTTATATTAACAATGAGTTAATTATGAATTTATTTGGTATAGATGAGCACATGGCGCATTAAATGAGCTATGTAACATGGCGGACAGCACGGTAAAAAGCGGCGGAATGACAGATGTCCAGAGAAACGCCGGCAAGTATAATTTTATTTATTTATTATTAATATCACTTTATCAATTAAGATTTCTCACTTTGCGTTTTTCCAAGTTCCTTATCTTGTGCTCGATTACAATGATGGCTTGGCGTATTGGATCGGTGGCCTCCGTAGAGGCCTGTTTCTCTAGCTTAAGGTTGGCAGAAGGCATCCTTCACGGGCAACAAACGCGAACTGGAATGGCAGAGTACAGAAATTTCTACGACGAATGAGGGGGAAGCTTATGTTATTTTTTTGCGCATGCGCAACAAATATACACATGAAAAAATAAGAGTAGTGGATAATTTTACTATTTAAATTTCTACTAAATTTTCATCAGAGCAAAAATTAATCGTAAATTATTATTATTATTTATATAATTATATTTATTTTCCATTTTATCTTTCAACAATTATAATTGATTATTGAAAATTATCGTTTATTATTTATTTCATTTCTTCTCTATCTGGATGTTATTCTGGAAGGCGGGAGAAAATAAAAATTTAATTGATAAAATTATGGATGGAATAATTTTTTTTTTTTTTTAATATTTTATTTGAAAATGATTGATAAAAACATAAATTATGCCATTAATATTTCCTATACATAATATATTTATATATTTATATTTTGATATTTTTTTTTTTTTTTTTTTTTTTTTTTTCTCTTCAAAATCTCCGATGGCAATAACAGAAAACAGTGGGATACTCTTTACAATTTTTTTTTTTTCTTCTTATCTTTCATGATGTTGGAAAGGAAATGTGGTTCATGACATTTTTTTTTTCCTATCTGTCCTATTGTGATAAAAAAAATTATTTATTATATATAAGTCTACAGTGAAATAAAAGTATCAACAATCTTATATTATTATACTTCCATCACTACTATATATATATGTAGTATCGATAATCAACGTGGTGTTTGTTTATATCGATTTTGTATCAAAACCAATCACCCCTAATATCATCTATTGCATGGCACAAATATTACAATGACAATTTTCAAAGATGAAAATTAATTATACATTGAATCAAATAATGTTTTGTTATTCTATTTTTTTTCTCTCCAATGACGGCTTATATAACTTTTTGTTTATCTAAATGCCCGCATTTTTCGTCAAGTTCTCAAGCCAAATATGTATTTTTATTTGTTAGAAATGATTTTTTTTTTGTTATTTATTTTTCGGATTATTTAAGCACCTCTCACATGATAAAATATTTTTACAATTTACAAATATTATTTGATACAGATTGATTGAAAAATACATTCGAAATACCACCAAATGGATTTTTTTTTATATATCACCGTATTTTTCATTTAAACAAAATTATTTTTTTTTCTTTGTTTTTACTATATATAATAAAAAATAAAAAATAAAAAAACGTCATTTTAAATGCTAAGAAAAATCGCAATCGAAGCTCAGAACGAATTATAAAGCGTAGTGTTGATGTCAATGATTATATATTATTTTACAATATTTTTAAAAAATTACTCTAATGACAACTTTCTTAATATACAGTGATGTATTAACTCATATTATCAACAATTTTTAATAATAATCCGAGAGTATATCCTAAAAGTTGGATAATAATTAAATTATTTTTGTATTACATACACAAAAAGAAAAAAAAAAAAAAAAAACTAAATCATTTAAAAAAAAAAATGTCTACATGAAATATTTTTATCCACATCCGCTTGCTATATACGATATAATAAATTATGTACAGTTTGATTATTATTAATATTACCGTTTTTGAAAAACAGAAAAAATATATTGGTGGGCGTTACATTGATTTTGTTTCAAATCTTGCATACTAATACTTCTACGATCAATTATAATATTCGTCCTCGCTTAATTTAAATACATTTTTGAAACAAGCCTCCACATTTGTTTTTTATTGCACGAGTCGATTTTTTTACGATCGCAAAGCTTTGTTGTTATATCTATAAATTACCAAATGTATGCAATAATTCGTGATGTTTCGCTAGCAAATATAATGCACCAATTAATCTCTAATGTTATATCAAAATCATAAACACTGCACAGTTTTGATTCTGGTATTTCAGTTCACGGTGATACTATTCTTGTTTCAATCACCCTTAGCACCTCATGTAATACCACAATACAATATCACCTCTGATATCATTTTTATGATTAAAAATGACAAAAAGTTTTTCCACTTTTGCAAATAAACCAAGTTGTTTTTTTTTTTCTTTTTTTTTTTCGTAGATCACTGATTGTTTAGTTCACGACAAAGTGTCTCTGGTAATAACCAAAATAGAAATAATCGTCAGAGATTAATTCAATAATTAATATCAATGTCCCTTTCTATTAGGCTTCGCCAGCTATTATAAGACACTGTGTCATCAGTAACGCGTCACTAGGATGATACACTAGCACTTAAAGTCTCACTTGTATGTAATGAACAATTGTTTATCATATTTTGAGTGGATAATTGCGAATTAATATTCGATGGCACATTAGGTATTACAGAATTTATATCAATATTATCATTTAGTAAATTTGAACTTGCATTATCTTTTAATTTTGCTTGATGCTCTATACTATCAATTTCCGCCCAAATATTTCGAACTTCTTTGAACAGCTGCAATCAAATTAATAATTGAATACACATACATTTCTAATTAATTATATATAGATGAAAAATTTAAAAAAATTATATACCTGATTGAGCCACATTTCGTCTGCCAACAATTCATTGAGAATTATTGTTGTATCTTTATTTGGATCTGCTAATCGTTTATCTGCAACGCGTCTTGCGCATTCGAGAAACATGAGATATTTTTGGTGGGCAACTTTGTTAAATAATGCAACTTTTGTTTGACATACTCTACATATCAATAAGTCCTATAACATTTAATAATTTAGTATATATTCAAAAATAATTTATAATAATAACGAAACAAAAAAAAATTAAAAAAATAAACATTCACCTTTTCATGAGGCACTGTGGGATCAGGTGGTGAACCTTCCAATGTTGTTGCATTGTATGGTTGACCGTATAATAAAACTCTGGCGAAAATTTTATTACGATTACATCCAATACATTGTTTTCCTTTACACTCAGAATTTGGCAAATCTTTGAGAACATTTAAACATGGCCATGTTGATATTGCTGTTACTACACTTGGCTGCCACTTTGTCGTTGATAATAAACGGCTTTTACGTTCCTCCGTTACTTCGTCGATAGTTTTTACATTTGATAAAAAGTATTCATCTGAAAATTATTATTATTATTATTATTATTAATTAATCAATTTATTTATTTTTTCCATATAATAGAAATATAGATAAGTATATACCTTGCTCTTGGAATATTTCAGTGAGGAAATTCGAATCCAATGCTTGAGAGATCAATGTCTGTATGTACACTTCAAAACTATCCTGATATTTTTCATTATCTTTTATGGACTTGGTGATGCATTCTCTGTATATAAATATATTATATTGACATTTGTATGGTACTTCTACTTTTATATATGAATAATTATTTCATTGAATAATCATTTTGTTACCTATCGTCAATAATCATTTCATCTCGTAAGAATTCGACAATTGTTTCGATTTTTCCTTGTTGCCAAAATCTTACTGGGACTTGCTGATACATGTGTCGATTTTGCGGTGTCCAACCTGAATACTATACAAGGAAAAGAGAACAAAATTAATACATAAATGAAATATATGTATATATATTTAGGGAAATATAAATTATTTATATACCGTAGATATATTTCTATACAATTTTTTTCCATTAGAATTGAATGGTTCGTATTTTTGTAATAAAGTTTTACCATCTATCCTCCACAGAGCGGGATATTCCTCATCCAATTCTGTTTTTATCACGACAAATTCACCTGACTAAAAATATAAAAAATTTATTATATATTCATATAATAAATATTCATTATTATTCACAAGAAAAATTAGGTATTTGATATGAATATTATATGAATACTAGAGTGTGAATTACCCCACTGTCCGACTCTTCAATGCATCGCTGCGTGTAATACCATAAATATTTTGTACGTCACATATATACTGTGAAAAAAATAACTAATTCAACAAAAAATTTGAAAAAAAACTAACCTTGAACGGTGATATATCAATATCTTCATCGCTAATAGATGCCAAAAGTTTTTCATCAATCCGACAGGTAAATTTGGATGTTGCATTTTTAGAATCTAATTTTTTTCTTCCTCTTTTCGATACCACTTCGCTAGACGAATATTCATCGTCGTCAAGTAATTTTTTTGCTCTCTTGCTTATAACTGGACGACCACGTTTTTTCTTTTTTTCTTCTTCTTCACCCATTAGTTTTGCGGCTGGAGTCCATGCTGGATCTGAATCAGAATCAACTTGTTCCTCATCATCCGAATTATCTACAAATTGTTTTGTCGGAACTTTTTCTTTTGCTTTGCGTTTTGATGTTTCTCGTCGTGGTGGCAATATTACTGGGCTTTCTGCAGGTTTTTGAGGTGTTCGACCTGCAGCAAGATCAGCTGCTGCTGCAGCAGCTGCGGCCGCAGCGGCTTTTCTTTTTCTATCTGTTGGTCCACCAGGTTTTATTGGTCGACCTTTTTTTGGTTTTATTTCTGGTTTCGGCACAATATTTTCTGTCGTTAGTGCAGGTGGAAAATTATTTTGAAGTTTTTTCTCATGTTTCCTTGATGTAAATAGAAAATCATCATCACTCGTAATTCCATCATCGCTCGAATCGATGTAAGGTTTTTTTCGTTCTTTCGGTAATGGAAAATATCTTGGATCATTGGCATAATCAATTGTTGGTGTTTCTTTCACCATATTTGGTCGATTAATATTTCCACCACCATTCGTTGAAATATCATTTGATTTATTTTGTTCTGGTAGAACATATGGTTTCACTCTGTTCCACGTAGTTTTTTTACCACCACGCATTGTAGGAGGTGGCGATGGTTCTCGATCACCTTGTAAAAATTTCAAATAACTCGTCATAAATCCAGAATTCGGTTCTTTACATGATGGTTTTACATCTCTGTTAATGTAATTTACGTTATTATTGTTATTAACTGGTAATTGATTTTGTTGGAGAAAACCTAATTCTTCTTCAATGTTTGGAACAATAACTTTCGGTTGATCATCACGATAATCTTGAAATCCCGAATTCTGTAGGGGCATTGAATTTTCACTATAACCCATTGGTGCCATGTCCACAGGCACTTGATATTCCGACGAATGAGGACCCGAATGATGTGCTGGGGATAAGTGAAATGGAGAAAAATATGGAATTGGTGGTGGTGCATGATGGTGTGAGACCATTAATGGTTGATGTTGATGCGAAGAATTGCCAACAAAATTACTTGTATGATGCAATGAACTTTGTGATCCAAATGTACCAGATGACGCTGAAAACATTTTCGATGTTGGGGGTGCCGTTAAATTCCATCGATCAAAATCATAGTAGCCGTTTTGCGTTTGTTGATTAGAATTGTGATGAGCTGGTGGTGGGATTCTATTGAAATATTCTGTCATCATCGTGGGTGCTGTCATATCATTCAATGATGGTGAGTGTCCCGGATTTTTTTCAAAACTGCGTCTCCTCTTATTTGAATCAATTTTACGCTGTCGATCATCCAATTGTTTTTGTACATTATTTGACACTGATACACTAGATCCCACATGTTGCTGTTGAATTTGACAGGAAGAATTTTGTTGGATATTCTTCATAACATTCATTGACTCACCACGACAACCACTGAGATCTTGTAGATTGACTTGTGATGAATCAAAATATCCCTGCTGTCTATCAGTTACATTGAGCCCACGATGAGTCTGCTGTTGTTGACTTGACATGGTTTGAGGAATCATGTCTGTATTATTAGGTGTATATGCAACAGGGAATTTTCGTGATTGTCTATTATCATTTTCCCAACAAATCTGTTGCTGTTGTTTTTGACGTTGTGTAAAGTCATTTTGTCGATCGTAATTTTGATTTCCAGTATTATAATTTGTTTTATTATTTTCGGTAGTGCCTAAGGCTCGTGTGATTACTGACGGATATGCGACTTGACCTTGTGACGCAGGTCTAGATACAGTACCATCCAGTGGTGATGGTGGTGTCATTTGTTGTTGTACAACAGTTTTGTATGATTGAGCATTGGAGCATTGATTTGTATTACCATTATTGTCAGTGTGTTGTTGAAGCGGTGATGGTGATGAAATTGTTGCCATTGGACTATTGTACATTGGATACGCTGGACTGGGAACATGACCCAATGGACTCGCTTGTGAGTGAGCTTGCAATGGGCTCGGTCGCCTTGGCACAACAACACCACAATCAGGACCATTTTGAGTTGAGGTATTTGATGAATACGTAGAATCTGTAGAGTTTACGGATTTTGATCGACTCGAATGATGATATTCAGATTCATTTGATCCACTTGCATAATGTCTGTACGGTGTCGTTTGTTGTTGTGTTTGTTGTGATGGTTGCTGTTGATTGAGTATATGAAATTGTTGTTGAGCTGATTGTAAATTGGTATGTGGTGGTGTTGTTTGATTATTAGCAAGTTTTGAGCTACCATTATTATTGCAATTATTCGTGCTATTTGATGGATACGTTAATGTACGTGTATCCATTATTGAATAACTAATTGGTGATGATTGACTATTTTCATGACTTGAATCTGGCCGTTGATGCTCATGATTACCCAATTCCGGATATACTTTTGCTTGGGCTTTTGTTTGTACAACTTGTTGTGTATTTGCTTGTGGTGTTTTAACATTCGATGGTGTAAAATTCGACACTGCAGAATTTTTATCTTGAGTTTGTGCCATTGCAGATCTCCCTGTAGTATTTGGGAATATTGTTGTAGTTGATGCTGATGATTGAATTGCTGATGATTGTGGAACTCTATAATCTTTTGTCGCCGTATTATTCGGTGTAGAAACAATACACGATTGTTGATGTACTAATGATCTTTGGACTTTAGATATTGTATTACCATTCGTACCTTGATAACTATTTGACAGTGAATCAGGATTAAATGCTGTTGAATTTTGTGGAAAAAATGCTTGATCATTGCTACTAGAAGTAGTTGATGCAGTGGATTTAATTGTTGATGGTGATATCGGTCTTGGCACTTTTTTTTCATTTGAATACGTTGTTGATTTAAAATCCGTCGTTATTGACGAAGATGAATTTATATTATTAATAGTTTGTCCAGAAGCGAAATGAGTATTGTAATTATTTTCATAAGAGTTATTTGCACTTGGTTTTGTTGGTGGCACTACTGGTGGTGGTCCAGGCGATGATGATATCACGCTCTCATGTGGTAAAATTCCAAAAGGACTTGGTAGTTGAGAATTATTCCGATGATTCCACGGCAGTGCAGAAGCAGTGGAAGCAGTTGTGTGTTGTTGATGTTCAAAAAACGTTGGTTGTTGATTGGCATTATAATTATCACGTATCGATGAAACTTCGGACTCTGATGTTGTTGTTGATTGTTTCAATGTAGTTGAAGTGGGTTGAGTTTGTGTGATTGGTTGACGATGTGGTGTAGTATAGTGAACTTGTTTTTGATTTGGATGATGGAATAGAGGAGAAAATACATCGTATCCAACGGGTGACGGCGAGAGAAAACCACTGGGATTAAATGGTGATGATTGACTGGCTCCCGATGCAGTAGTGTGAGCTTGTAACATTAATTGGGAGGCGGTGGTTGATGGTACCGGTTGGCTACTAGTTGTTGTTGCCAAATGATGTGTTACAAAGTCACCGGTGGTGGTACCGCCGGCTTGAAATGTGCCGGCGGCAGATCCGGTTGTCAGACGATTGTATGAAGCGAACCTGAAATATAAAAATAATATTTAATTAATTTACGTTCATTTTTTTTTTTTTTTTTTTTTTTTTTTTTTCATACATTGTACGTGAATTGAAAATAATTTACCATGGACCAACAGGATCCATTCCCTAAAAATGGCACCAACGTGCCTAGCCTACACCGTGCAGGCTCTTATTAGATAAATCACTGAGATTAGTAGTTATGCCACACATAACATAATAGTTATTACAATCTATTGTATTTTGCTCCAAATACATGTAGAATATAATTTGTTTTTATTTTTTTTTTTTTTCAATATAGTATTGTTATAATATTAAATTTTAATACATAAAATTATTCAATGTATAAATCTGAAAATTAATTATTTCAATAATTAAAGACAAATAACAATAATAAAATTTTAAAATCCATAATTAAAATAGATATAATCGAATAATAATTACCAAATTGAATATCCAATTTTATTTTTGAATTTTGTTATTCTTTAATTCATTCAAAACATTGAAAAGTCATAAAGTTTTCTTCTTACTTTCATTTGCAATTGCAAGGATTTCCATTAATTGAAAAGAAAACACAGTGTAAAAATGATAATTTAATTATCATTTAGCCATTTAAATACACTCGAGACTGTCAAAAATACTGTTTACAATTTCCAATCCCCACAGATTTTTCGAGATACTGAATTGGCGTCTGCACTGAAGCGTGACATTGAGGACTCGGCGATTGTCTTGATAGAGATACTTACTTTTGACCAAGTTTATTACAAATACTGACAATTGATTACATTTCATACATGGGTAAATTACAAAGCATTTTGTAATATCAACAATAGATTTTAAACAGTTGTTAATACTAAAATATTATTTAGATATGCCGGATAATATCGTAAACATGGCTACAACCCTTTTACAATTCAGCACGAGATGTGAACAAGGGTAAAACACTCGGCATACGAAAATCATTCGTAATCACGTATAAAACATCAAACAATTTTGAAATTCATGAATCGTTGCCTATAACTATTATGCTTTAGCCTTGACACCATCAAGTTTATATTATGAAAACGCGGCACTTTAATCACATTTTCCAATGAACAACGTTGCCTTCGGTGCACCCATTACAGACTGCCATTTTGATAAAAGTCAACAATAGATCGCGCGCCACCTATTAATTACAGAATGTGTAAGCGGGATTTTTCAAACGATACACGATGGAAAAACCACTTTCCCTCTCATTATTTATCCCCCACCCCGTTTTGCAGTATTTATAAGAGTGGGATTATGTGAGAGCGAATGGTATTTAATTTTTATTTATGAAGTATGTAAAAGTTGTGACCGGTTGACGATAATTTATTTATGGTAATTTATCAGAATTTGATTTTACCTGATTTTCAAAAATTTATGAAAACAAATTAGGAATTAATTCAAACATATTTGCATTCAAGTTTTTTTTCACTCATCAGATCATAATTACAATTTGATTTAGGATTCTATAAAATTCCATTTCAATAATCATTGTAAGAATATATACTAGTAGAAATGATGATTTACAAGATTAATAACTTAGAAATAAGAGTAACAGTATTTGAAATTTTATTTCAAAAATATATCTAAATATTAATTAACGCAAAAATAATATAATATGTGGTTTATAAACAAAAAAAAAAAATAAATAAACAAAATAAACGAAAAAATTATGTGGAAATAATCAAGTGAATCAATGAAAAATTGAATTTTAATGATTGCTTGGATGAGGAAATTGATCAAACATTCATTAAAATTTATTAAATAATATTCGACGTATAATTGTTTTTTTTTTTTTTTTGGAAATTTAAATTCAATACAATGACTGTGAATGAGTACATAATTGAAATTAAAAAAAGTTAAAGTTTACATTACAAAGATTCGATAAATATACTGACAGTGAAACGATATTAAACTAACTGCAGAAATAAATAAACATTTGATATGCCGCAGATGTGTATATACCAATTTTCCTTTGGTTTTTGGAAACGTATTTGTATGCATATAAATCCCATTTGTTATTTCATTTATTTATTTATTAATTTTTTTTTATTCTGAGACCTAATTACGGTAACGAAAGTGGAATATATGATATTTGATGTAATGATATTGTTTTTAAATTCACATATATGTTTCGAATTTCACGTATTTTTGTTTCACTTTAATAACTATTGTACAGTGGCTACCTCATTTGCATTTTTCTTTGTTGCCAAACTGCAAACTTCCGATATGCCGTATTTAATAATTGATTCAAGTGGCTCGTCAAGTGTTGGCTAACTGCAGAAAATTCACGTTGTAAACGATCCTACAATAAAATAAGAAACATACGTATTTATATATTCGACAATAAAAAATTATTATTCGGTAAAAAATAAAAATGTTATCATACCTCAAAAGGTTTGAGTTTGGCTGAATGAAACCTGTGTAATGCATCATGCATTCTGATTGCTTTATCTTCTAGTTGAGGTGTCGTGGGTGGAAAAGTGCGCCAAAAATGACGTAATAATTCACACGTGCATACGTAAATATTGCGCAATTCTTTTTCCAAATCCTTTGGTATAAGTTCTTTGAATACAAAGTAAAAATCCAAACAATTAAAATCATTCTCCTGACACAAATAATTAATATATATTATATCAAACACTTACGGTCAACATTATTCTCACGAAAGCCCTTCATTAAAGCACCACCAGGTGTAAGTTCACCTAATGCTGAAACGGCTGCGGCTGGACTAACTAGTGATGCGGCAGATTGCCTGGGTAACGCATTTCCATTTAGCCAATTATTAGCTTCGCGCTTCAAATAATTCAATGTTGACTGTAAATCATCATTTATTGTTTCAAAAGAATTACTCCCACATACTGGACCATGTAAATATCTATCTATGTGAGTTAAATTTAGAGGAGCACTGGCAGTTGTATTTACATCACAACTTGCATCCAGATCATCGTATACCAATTTTTCTTTAATCCTAACCTATTGAAAATAATAATAAATATAAAATTAATATTTTATACTTATTTATTCGTACTTTATATTCATTTACTTTTTTAGTCTTTGGTTCATCTTCTGATGTTGTGGTTGTGGCCGTGGGTGTTTTTCCTGCTGACGTAGCTGAGCCATTGACATGCGGCTGATCAGATTGAGTAGATGGATGTTGTTTGGCAGTGCTTGCTTTCATCACCATTATACTGTGTTGATTAAATCTTTTAATCATACTTTGATGTACAATATTACCCGAGGATTTATCAACCTTTCCTAATCCACCGTCATAATATTCATCCACGGTTTTATCTTCAAATGATGTGATATCGAGTAATGGATCATTGATACCAGTTTGTATATCTTTTTTCAATTCTTGATCGTCAATTTTGGCACACTCGGTGAATAGATCTTTGGTCCCAGCGTTAATACGATCACGATGAAAATAATGGGATTGAAAGAATTTTGTCCAAAAATCTGACTCAGACATTTTGTGAGGAACATTTTCTTGGTGCTTTCGCTTCACAGCAGGATAAGTTTTAAATATACACTCAATAATATCCACTGTTAGATTATATTTAAGACCATTACAACCATCTGTTTGTGGTTTTATATCAGCCTGTAAATAAGAATAATAATAATTAATAAAGTTATTATGAAAAATTGTGAATATTGAATAATTAGGTTAGGGAGACTAACAAGAAAGGCACTATTAACTCCAATCTCCTGACGTTGGCTTTTCTTTGCTTGAGTGTATTCAGCAGCATGTTGATTCCAAAATTCTTCTGATGTTATTACTTGAGTTATTACTAAATCACGATAAAGTTGTAGTAACGTTGGATTTTCCTGTAACAATCTATTTTGGGAAAAAAAGTAAATAATAAAATTCATAAAATCAAAAAATTACATATAATTAATCATTTGTCAAATAAATCTTCACATACTTATTTTTTTCTTCAAGTTCTTTATTGACTTTTCGTTTAAATTTTGGCAACAATTGTTGCAATAATTCTTTAACATCATCTCTATCTTTGATTTGAGCTTCTTGTCCATTTCTATTAACAAAATGAAATGTTGATGATGTACCATCATGTAAAACCACTTGAAGTTGTATTTTTGATTTACCATCCGGTGAAATTTTTTGTACTGAAAAATATTACAAATAATTAAAATTTCATTTATTAATAATTAGGTTTGTTTGTTTGTTTGTTTTTTTTTTTTTTTTTCTAATTATGTAACGTTTTAAAATTTACTCACATTTAATGTCGGCGTATTTGTGACTCACAGATACAGTATCACGATTATCCAACATCCATGCTATTCTTTCATTCATCACATAAAGTGTACCATCACCTTTTTTATAACGAACTTGACCAACTTGCATCAACACATCTTCAGATGAAGTTGTCATGGTGGATATTCAATATAATACAATAAATCTGTAATATAACAAAGAAAATAATATTTATTGTATGTTTGGATAGTGTGCCAATATTAATGGTGATCTTATATAATTAAACACAATATAAAATTAATTTTTTGCATTTGTGATAAATAAAAACGGTACAATAATAATATATATAAGTCGTATTTTTTTTGCTTGACATAACAATGCATGTCCTTGGTGAACACAAAGTACGCACGCCACACGCATCACTGAAATTATATTGAGTGAAGAATATAATGAAATACAATCGATTAGCTTTAAATATTTTTTTTGTCCATAATTTTTTTTTTTTTTTTTTTTTCGAATTTTATTTAACAATAATTGCCCTATAATAAATAAATAATTATAATTGTAAAAATTTTATTGAATATCCAACCGGCAATATCATATTGCATTAATATATCGCGTTAATTTTTTCAATTCTTCTCAATATTATATGATTAATACGTCGTCTATCAAAAATATATGAATAAATTTATTGAAATATGTATTCTAATAACATAGAACAATGTATTAGGTAGTAAATTTAGGGTTGGTGGGTGTTTTTACCAGTGAAAATGATGGGATGAATGGAGAGTGACGTGATATCTCGTCGGTCAGCACGGCCATGTGTAGAAACACACATCGGATACATCGCGAAGCGAAGACAGCCACGGACGGACCGTCGGTACGGACAACACCGCATCGACCTAGCAAGATGGTTTGATCCACTACTCAAATCAAATTTATATTAATCCCATTTCCGTTCTTTATATATTTTTAAAACACATTTTGTTCCAATATATATTTTATATTTACTATATAAATATTACAATTACTGTATTATTATTTATTCAATTTTATTTAACTTTGTGAAATATTATTTTTTATTTTTTATTTTTTTCGAATTTTCGTCAAGACTGTTGATCACAATAGCGCTGTTGTTGTGACTTAAAATGGCGGAAAGTTGAGGAAAATTAAAAAAAAATGAAAAAAAGAAAAATTATTTTTTTGATAGATATTGAATTTTTTTTTTTTTTTTTAATTATCTACAAAATAGAATTTTTTTTTTCATCATATTGATTATAATTTTATGTAATTTTTACAAAAATTGAGTATTTTAATTCAAAGATATATTGTCAGAGTGATTTATAAAAAAAAAAAAATAATAATAATAAATAATAATAATAAAGAATAAATAAAAAATTAAATCTGAATAAAATTGTAAAATATAATCGATAAATATCGGTCGTAAAATATATTTTGAGACAACCATGAAATAATGTATTCGCCAAGTGATCGAAGCGGTGCTGCGATTTTTTTTTGTTTTGCTTTTCTTTTTTTTTTTTTTTTTTTTTCCGAACAATTACCATTTATTATTGTCGTGTCGTTTTTGACAGTTCGATCATGAGAAATGCGATATGAACAACCAGAAATTCAAGTGGTTAATATTTATTTCAAACATTACCCATTGAAATTTTCTCGCGAACGGATGAATCTGAAAAGTATATAAAAAGACAATGATTCATCATGTTATTTTCCTCAATTTATTTTTAATTATTGTAATACAGGTGAAAAAAAAAAAAAATTTTATTGATTGTATATATAATTTTATAAATATTATTAATTAATTAATTTATTTATTTATTTATTTATTTATTTATTTATTATTTTTGTAGGGATATTCGTTATCATCGGATATTCAAAAAAATGATGTGATTGGAGTGAACTCAATTGAAAAAAATACGCCAAATCGCATGAAGTTGAAACCATATAATCATCATGGGGTAATATAATGCATTAATCAATTTATCATTATTTCTTTTCTTTATTTCTATTGATATTTAATTAATATAATTTTCTACATACAGCGTCACTTAAAATTTCCATTTAAGAATCTACCAAATTTTTCCTCAAATTCGGTAATACAATAATCAATTTTAAAAAAAATTTTTTTTTTTTTTTTATCCATTAATTTTCATTTAAACTTATTAAAATTATATTGAAATATACTTTTGATATTTTTTTTAAATTTATTCAGTATCGTTCGAAACATTGGAATAAAACTTCCACTCTGAAATTTTTGAATACGATCCGACAATTGTGGGATAAATTTATTGGATGGCTGAGAAACGCATGGAACTTAATTATAGCTCCACTTCTTGAATAAAATTGTATACTATGTTTATTACAAAAAAATATGTAACATATAAATTTTCAAATAAAAAAATATTATTAATAATTTTTTTTCTGTTTCATTTACTTTGGTTTTTTTTTTTTTTTTTTTTTTTTTTTTTCATGATAATTATTTAGTCACACTCGTGATAACGTGACTGTATTAGATTATTTCAATGTTTTATTTTATATTTTCAACGTATTAATACAGTATGATAAAAATGTGTATATATTATCCAAGACTGTCATGTTTTGAACAGAATAAATTAGAAATTGTCTTGGTAAAATTCAAGCTCATAAATAACTCAGTACAACATAGTTTATTGCGTTATTCTTTTCAATGTTCTAAAAATTACAACAGCTATGGTAATTAAATCGTTCATTCAATAATAAATCCAATATATTTTTAGTGATAATTATTTCACACAGGTAATACATTTAGTATGTGGTGAAAGAAATCTCATCATAACTCGAAGAAGTTAAAAATTTTAGTGAAAAAATAGGAAAGTCCTTCAAGGACTGGATGTCAACATTAAAATTTGGATTTAGTTTCACAAGTAGACCATTTAAATTTTTGGATAAATCATAAAAATGTTACATATCACAAATTGTATTCATAAAAAATAATAAAATGAATAAATATAATATATAAATTTAAAAAAAAAAAAATTGAATTTACAAATTTATCGAAATTCTTTGTCCATTATCAAAGTACAAATATTATTGGTTTTATATGCACGAAAATATAATATATAGGTATATGTATATGATAGAAAGCCTATCGATATATATATAGCGATATGATGACAACGTATCACGCGGTTTAATTTAAATTGAATAAATTATATAAAAGAGCATTCCAGTCAATAATCAGTGATTGACCAAGTATTGTAGTCGGTTGCCATAGTAATATTCCGTCTGTACAGTATATATAAAGGTTGTACAACAGTGGGTATTCTTTGTCAAAGACCTAACGAACTAACATACTTTTTGTACAAATGTAAAACGGAAAATATCGTCTGTGTTGTGCAAAATATATACATTTAAAGATGTGGGTATGTCACGATGGTATGTGCGTAGTGTACTCGCGCGCATCATACAACGTATTTACATAAATAATTTAATATTTTTTTCTCTGTTTTAAATTGAAAATAATAAAATTATAATTGTATAAATTTTTTCTGTTTGATTGATAATTGAAAGAAAAACAAAAAAAAAAATTCTTTGTCTCAATAATTTTAATTTTTAAAATAAAAATAATATATCATTTATTTGTATTTTTGAATTCCGGAAGTTGCATAAAAATATGATATTTGTCAATGCTCATTACACATTAATATTTACAATTCAATTTATTTAACTGTTAGATAAAATAAAGATATTGTGTTTTATTATTATTATTATTTCATGATATTAAAATATAAATAAATTTTTACAGATTTTAATTATGTTGTACAAAAAAAGGAGAAACAAAAAATATGTTTTGGATCAGGAAAATCGCGGGACATAAGTATAAAGAGTGGAATGAATTTATTTATGCGTTACAACACACGTGAAAATTATCCAAATATTGGTCCTGGTACTTACAATGATTTTGAATCATTCAAAGCCATTACATCCAAAGTTTGTTATATTTATTTATTGACATTCAATTTAATAAAATATATTAGAGTATTATGGGAATTATTTAACTTTTTTTTTTTTTTTTAAATTTTGTTTTATTTAAGATTTTTAGTCGAAAAGGGTACGGTGGCTTGATGAGGACAATTCCAGTTGGTCATACTGAAGATTATCCAGCACCAAATGAATACAATATTTCGAATTCATTTATTAATATTAAACCAATGAAATATCCATTTTTATCGACGGTCAAACGTAATATATTTAATGTCAATTCCAATCCCGGGTAGATATTTCATAATGGATATTATTATACAGCAGGGTAGATAAAAAAAAAAAAAAAATAATAATAATATAAATTTTGTTTTTAGTCCTAATGTTTATCAAAGAACAGCATTGATAAATCGACGAACAATATTTGATCATGATTTTGGTCAAAGTGTAAAAATGCGTTTGCCAGTTGAAATAAAATGTTGCAAACGAAATTTGGATATTTGCGATGTATGTAATAAAAAACCCTGTGGTGATTATTGGCATTTGAATAATCGAAAATTTTTATGTCGACCATGCATGATAATTGAACGACGTAAATTACCTAAATATAAAATTGAAAAATTGAAAAATTATCGGGTAATTAATAATTAAATACAAATACTTCTATTTTTTTTTTGTCATTAATAATAATAATATTGATAATAATAAATGCCATTTTTTTATTTTAATTTATTCTAGAAAATACGTGATTGCACGTGGATTCATTCGCATGACGGGACTGATGCTAAAATTTGGTTGATGCATCCCAGTGTTATACGAAAATGGGCCCAAAAAGAAGGATACATGTCTTCATATATAAATGATTGATATAATTATTTTTATTAAAAAAATTAGTAATCAAATTAAATTATTATTATCATAAGAATTTGAGATATATTTCCATTGTGCAATTGTTGAAGTTTATTAATGTATTTATACTTGAAACATCAATAAATATAATGAGAATTAAATGTTGCAATTTCAATTTTTAATTGCTTATCAACAATACAATATATATATGTTTTATGATTTTTATACTAATTATGAAAGTCTATATTTACACAGTTGTTATATAAAAATATCATAGTAAAATATTATACAGAATAAATGCCTCAAATAAGATATAAAGTTATTTAAATATTACATTTTTAATTATAGATCAATTTAGAGCATTTTTTTTCTGTTTTTGTTTTTTTGTTTTTCAATATAATTAAAGTTGAGTATATTAATAATTATTTTAAATCATTATAAATTAAAATAAGCACGAATACACTGCTAATTGAAGCGACAGGTAAAACAAGAATTATAAAAATTTTATAATTATTTTTCAAGTCTATTTAATTGTCTGGTGATGATGAATTTTGTGAATGATTTTTTTGTTTACTTGTGAATATCTTATCTGGATCTTCAGCTGGATTACCACCATCAGGTGCCTGTCGTGATACAGCTGAGATTGAAGTATCCGTGGAATTCAATGAACTATTATCATCGATTTCAGTTGTAGTTTGCATGTCATTACCAATTGAAATACTAGTTGTGGATTCAATACTGTTACTAGCCATTAAATCGTCATTACACGGCTTATGAATAACCGTAACATCGATATTTCCATCAACGTTTTCCGAGATGCCGGTGGGAGTCACGCGAAATATTTCGCTGTTATCGAGCGTAGTGGGTACCCGTTGTGGAATTCTACTTGAAGTTGACTCTATATCAGTAATATCTCTCAATCTATTCAGTCCTTTATTGATCGTTGCATTAAACGTCTCGACGTATCTACTGTCTAATTGCTCGATAGCTTCACCTTCGGGGCTGCCTGTAGAACTAGTAAAATTCTGTTGGCCATCATTCAGTGATTCAGATATCTCTGGTAAAATATGTGGATAGAAGAGAGGATGTAAAGTATTATTCGAAGCCATATGACGAACATTAGACGTCATCAAACGTGTTGATAAATAATCATAGTCAATAGTGTCATTGTGATCATCGGCAATTAATTCATCACGAATAATAGTCGATATTTTTTCTCTTTTTTGACTTTTTGCTGGTATTTCACCATCGTCATTGATTATATCACCGTTATTCAATGGTCTATTATGTTGGGATAATGAATCATTGACGTAATTGATATCGGTTTGCGTAGGAACTGTTCGTACGTTTACTTCACGATTGCACTTGACATCATTGGAAAAATTATTATTATTTCTTCTTAAGCTACTTATTAAATCCATTATATTTCGTTTCATTGGTAAATTTGTTATTGGTGGCGGTGCAGCAGTCAATTGTGTCGATAATTTATCCAATAAATGATTTATATGTACCCTTGTACCTTGAATAGGTGGATTTTTATTAACATGATGATTATTATCCATTGTTACATCCAATTCAGTATTTTTTTCATCGATAACTCGACCATTATTATCAGTATTCTTAGTTTGTCGTGATTTTAATTCACCAAATTGATAATTGCATTCATTTGTATGACAATTACGTGAATCGTAAGCTGTACTATAACCATTCATATCACGATTCAAGTTTAATCTAACCTCATTATTTTCACCATTTGTAATTTCTCTATTTAATTTGTATGCATTCGTATGATTATTATGTGGATTATTAATATAATGGATGCCATTACTTGAAATTAGTTCTGAACGAGTATTAGAACTAGTCGAATAACCAGTATCCGTTGTCATTGTCTCTACGGTCGTTGCATTATTTTCACTTCCAACATGTGGTAAATATCGTTGTTCATTATTGAAACAATCATTTCCATTTGTAGATTGATTTGGGGTTGGATTACGATTAACTGATTGTGGTAACCACGATACACTTGCCGTCACGCTATTATCACCATCGTTGCCATTTTTTTCATTATCATTTTGATCATAATCATTGTGAACTAAATCAAAATCATTCTCAAAATCATCATCAAAGGCTGTACTTGTTATGTCTTGTAAACGTGATTGTAGGCGTTTTTTTATTTCATCAAGTTCACTCAATTTTTGCCTGAAATAAAAAATATAAAAAAAAAACAAATTATGAAATATCCCATTTGATATAATATTGCAGCAAATACTTGGAAAAAAAAAAAAAAAAAAAAAAGAATGAAATGCACTCACTTCAATGATAGTGATAAAAATGACATTGAGGCATCGCCCAAGCCGAGACCTAAATCAATCATCGCCCCACTATCACTTTGCTGTCTGTCTGTGGCTAATTCTACTGGATTCACACAATTTTTTTCTTCATCTCGTTTTTCTGTAGATTTTTTTATATCATCAGAATATAATGAAGAATTGGTTGGGTGATTGTTTGGAGGTATTGGAGTTTGGTATGTTATCGAATTGAATTTTCCAAATTGTGTTATGTTATCGAGGGGCGTTACACTGACCTGTAAAATAAAAAATAAATTTTAAAAATTTATTAGAATTTAAAAATAAATGATTAATTTGTAATTACCTTCAATTGACCATTACATTTCCCGGTAAAATCTGTAATGTGAAACCATCCAGAGACCGTTGGGAAACCAGCAGTCAATACTGACAGATCAATAGCTGAAAAACCAATAACAACATCCTTCTCCAAATTTATTTCCATATGTTCATCTGGTTTAATTATACGCCATACTTTCATAATAAGTCTTTTTTCTTCTTTCACCAGTAAATCTGTTGATAATTTAGTATCACATCGCCAATTATAATTGGGATTGCAACTATAGCGACATATATTAGTCATCATATATGCGTCAATTCGATTTGTAATATTATCACGGACTTTTTGGAATGTTACATAGGTAGAAGGTTCAATAGACTCAAATGTCGTTTCGATTTTTGGCAAATGTAGAGCACAATCAATTTCAACAATTGCTCTAAAAGCTCTTTCTCCACTTGGATTAATATCTATTTCAGTATCATGTTGTACATTTGTATTTAATTCTGAAATTCGATCTAACTCGGAAGAATCACGTTCTACCTCATCGTGCAAATCTTTTGTAGGATCGTCAGATTGTGTATTAAAAAATGTTCCAACTTCATTAGAATGATTACTCGGCATAGTATGATTTGTATTTGATGCTTGATTTATTGGCTCGTCGAATTCAGCGCCGACTCCGACACTTCGAAAAATTTCTCTAGACATGTTTAAATTTTCACGAGGACTATTGTTACAACTATCACCAGAAAAACTATTTATATTTGATTCAACAAGATTAAGTGGCTCGATATTATATATATTTTTTAATTTATCAGGAGTGTCATGAGTTGGAAATTCAATTTCAGTTTGGGCTTCTTGATTTGCAATAGTTTTTGGTGCATTTAATGCTTGTGCTAATCGATCAACAATTGCATGAAGAACAGTATTTTCTTCACGTTGAGAACACATTTCATCTGTTTGATGAGATTTAAAATCATCGACAGTTGATATTTCCGTTTGACATTCTTGTGTTTTCATATTTGTCAATTCATTAATTGTCGAATTATCAATGACAATGTGGGAGTTAATTCTTCGCTCTGTTCTGTCATTACTGGGGATATTTTCCATATGAGTAGTTTGTATATGATCAATAAATGTATTTTTATGTGAGTTAATTGGATTTCTCATATTATTTCTTGATGTTTGTGGTGTTACAGATGAATCACGCAATCCACGAGTCATTTCCAGTAGAGCAATTTGATCGGCTGTGCCTAATGCAACCAAAGCCATGAGTTCACCGCGTACAATGCCGGTAACAGGATCTGTTATTGAAACCCAACCATCAACACTTGTTACTGGATATTTTGATTTCAACAAGTGTGGTAGAACAAGAGGATCTCTGTATGCAATGTACAATTGATGGACTGATAACTTGGCAATTCCAAGAAGATTATCATTGCCTGTGGGATTTTTCGAATACACTTCAGTGATGATACAATTGTCTTTTGTTCGATTTAAAAATTCTTGATCGTGAATTAATGGTATGAGTTGATGAAAATGATAGAACGGATTATTTGTTCCAGTGCATATTCGACTGAATGCTCGATCCTCTCGCCAAAATGCTCGACATATTAAATAAGTATTTGGTACTGGTAAATTTTTACCTTCACCAATATATATTAACGCATGAAGTAATATTTTATCTTGTGGACAATTTGGAATATCAATTTTAATTGCTTGTCCATCATTATTTTTTTTTTCTTCATCCGTTTTTTTTTCAATTGTATTGGAACGTTTTGTGTCACAGGAATTTTTGAATTTTTCCGGTGCCGATGTTGTTCTACTGTTGGTCTTTGATTCATCGCCAGATGTTGCACTCTTTAATCGATTTGATGTACTTTTTGAATATGGTGATAATTCAAGAACTGGTATATTTTCTTTAGTTGATGTGATTGCTTCAACAAATTGTTTACCAAAATGAATTTTATCGCAACCAAGCTCAATGGTAACTTTTAATTCGCCAATTTTCATATCTTTTTTTATAATTGCAAGTCTTTGTGTTGAACTCAAATATGGAGTACGTGTAGCATCACTAATATATATAGAACCAACACCGAGTTCAGTTGGTGTGCGTTGATTCAAATGGCGATTATAAATTTTAAATTTTAATGGTATATCCATGTGAAGATATGTTTTTGGTAGATCATAAACACCATCGTGATTGAAATAAATTGTTTGGCCATCCTGTTTTTTCGATGACATCTTTACTGGTTTACTTCCGTTAATTACTTTTTTCGTAAATTTTTTTAAATTACCAAATGTTGCATCGTATTGAACAAAATACGTTACGGAAATGGGAACCCCATCGCCTCGTGATAAACAGGATGATTTTACACGGCGATATCCTGCAGAATTTAGAGTTAGTGAATCAACAATAATTCGCAAACTATCAATGTAGTCTATGGGACTTGCTTGTTTATTTTGTATACTGATACGATTAGTGAATGTCGTTGGATCATCAGATGCTTCTTCACTAGGATTGTTTTTAGAATCGATGGATACAGGAGATTGTGAGGAATTTTTAGTGCAACACCGAATTGTTTCAGCAGCAAAATCAATTAAACTCGGTGTGGGTGAATGTGATCGTAATGTTTCTAAAGCTTTTTTTTCATTTCGTCGACTCATTTGTTTACCCATAAAATATTCGTATAGAGCAGCTTCGTTCTCTGCTGAACCATCAGAATCAAAACTATTTAATGTTGAATTTTCATTGTACATTAATGCGTCATCATCATTTGTATCATTCAACATCTCACCACGTAATTTTTGTGCTCTAGCAACAACTTGAGCGACAAGTTTATCCGTAATATCAGAATTCATTTTTAACGTATTACTATTACAATTCGAACGTTTATCATGCAATACCGATTCATATATATTTTCATTAAGTTTATATATTTTATCGTTCACTGGCATATTCTCATATAAACACGGATTTTTAATATTTAAGTTTGTATCACTGTGAAATACACTTGTGTGAGTTGTTGGAAGTTCTTTTAGTAATCTCTTTGAATTTATATCCTTTTTTTCTATAAATTCATTGGATTTCGACTGGTTTTTCATGATGCCTTTATTGGTCAAGAGATTAAATGTTACACGAACCTCACCAATTTTACACCTATGCCCATTATAAATTGGAAAATATCGAAAATATGATTTATTTGTGATAATTTCCAAGAGATTTGTTATATGTCCTCGTCCAATTACTTGCTGCGATTTTTCTGCAACAACTATGAGCTCGACAGTTTCACCGTTTTTCAAATATTCTCGAAATAATTCAATATTTGTTCTGATAGCATACATTTCTGTCGTGTCTTTGTTGTCTTTGATTGCTCTAATTTTCGTTTCTATTGGTCTGAAATGAATAAATAAAATTATAAACAATTAAATTGTTGTGATTGTGAAGAATATTGAAACTCATTTAAAAATGATTTCTGAATGTATAAATTTGAAATTATACCTGAATACAGCATTGTCAAGTTCACCCCACCAGGAAACAAGGATACTGATATTTCCAGGATTTCGTTTAATCCAATTAACCTCATCTATTATACACTTCAAGTATCCATGAATTTTTCCCTCTACAAGCGGAGGAAGTGAACGTGTCACTGCAAAAGGTGAATCCATTTGTTGTATATTCACTCTTCTCAAATTATAAACATACAATTGTTATTACTTTCGTATTGGATCAAAGTCAGTTATAAAAGTTCAGATTCTACTAAACTAATTTCTAGTAAAAATACAAGCTTGTGATATTATCGAGAAAGCATGACGGCAAGTAAAATATTTTATCGGTAGGTGGACAATTTTATACATTATAGAATCATGATGGTAACCATGCAGTTGTGCCATCTGTAATTTAAAAAATTACCGCCATTTTTTGTTTATTTAATTTGTTAGTGTATATTGTGTTGCGCCATCTACTATTTGAAAAATCGACGCCGCCCATTGTTTCCCGCTATTTTATTACACGTAGTTCAGTGGCACAGAGAACATTGGTCTGCAATTATATTAATTTTTTTTTTTTTTTTTTTTTCGAATTCAAAGGTAATGTGCATAGTAAATAGTGTACCGAGATAATAATTTTCATCGACATCAATGACGATTTTTTTTATTTTTTCGTATTTCCAGCAGAAATATGGTATGGTTAATATTAAATTTTATTTTTCCTTTAGACTACTTATCTTTTTAATAATTAACATGAATAATATTTCATGCAAATAAAACGTTGGCAATTTTTCGTTTATTTATAATAGAATAGCGTTTGATATGTACATTATTTATAATATATATATTATCAATCATGTAATAATAATAATTATAATAATAATAATGATGATCAATATATATTATCACGTAACGATAAGAATGAAAAAAAAAAAAAAAAAAAAAAAATCCATAGGTAACTATAAAATTTTTTTTTTTTTTTTCAAATAATAAAATTTATGACTATAAATTTTTATATCAGAGTGGGTACGTGAAGAAATAAATAAATAAATTTATCACGGTACAATGAGCAGAATATTGATTATTATTATTTTTTTTAATCTCAGTTTACGTTAATAATGTCGGATATTATTCAAGCCAATGATTAAAGTTGATGAAGAAAATGCATTTTAGCGATTATTTTTTGACATTATTCGCCATTATGTCGTTATAAAATTGTGTAGACCACAAATATACGTATAAATGGAATTTCTAAGACATGGAAATGCATGATATATATTCCATTGTTTTTTTTTTTTTTCTTCGGAGCAAAAAAGTATTTTATGAACAAATAATTTTTAACATTGAATTATTATAGTCCTAAAATAATTTTTACTTATTGATTTAATAAGGCACTTTTTTATTTTTTTATACATTTTTTTTTTTTTTTTCTTAAATTTCAACTGTTACCCATGATTTCAATAACACATGAGATATTATTTTGTCAGTAATTAAATAATTTGGAGGACATTTTTTCACTTTTAAAACATATCAAGTATTAAAATGCTCGATATTTCTTTTTTTTTTTTTTTTTTTTTTTTAAATAATAAAAAATCCAACAATCCATACAAAATTTTTAAATATAATGTCAACATTCTATTTATAATTCGTAGAAAAAAATTCTATAGGGGTGAAAATATTGAGAAAAAATTTTTTTTTTTTATTATTGTGTACTTTTTATGCAAAATCTAAAGTAATGGTATCTCAAATATATTTAAATTAGTTATACACAATGTGAATTTATAAATTTTCGATTTTTTTTTTTTTCCCCCTTTCATTTTCAAGTTTTTGAAAATTATTCATTAATTTCTACATTTGGCAGTATATCTATCTAATTACGCAATATATATTCAAGACACGTATTTTGATGTAAAAAAAAAAAAAAAAATATATATATTATAATAAAATAGAGAAACATTTTTTTCATCAATTTACAAGCAAAATAAAAAACTGAGGATATACATTCACATCTTATTATTATTTTTTTTCTACATTGGCCACTTGGCCATGTTTACAATATTTTCAAATTTATTATTAGATATAAATAGATATTTGTTAATGGCGAGAATGTGAAAATGTTTTTACAAGAAGATTTTTTTTTTTTTTTTTGCTTTTTCCATTATTTATTTTTACCATTTTTTATAATGACTACGTATATTTCCTCTTGTACCCCTGATTTTTTTTTTTTTTTTTTTTTCTTTTCTTTTCTTCTTTACAAATAGAATACGATTCTATGAATTTATACAGTCAGAGTGTAGAGGTATATTGAAAATTGCGAGTCCTCGAAACGCCTGCGTCACGATAATAAAATTAGATAAACGTGCTCGTGCGGACGATGAGATTTTACAGAGTCTTCTCATAAATTTTACTTCATTTTATCACTCGAAATTTTATCCTCCCGATAGTGAGTGTATTCTTTTATTTTCTCTCATATATATGTATATATATATGTATTTTTTTGTTTTTTTTTTTGTTTAACTTTTATTCTTTTGCCCGTGTCTATGACATAGTTCATTTAATATGGCAATAATCGAATTTTACGCGCACAAAGTTTTCAACAAGGACACACAATCACAGACACAAGAAAGAAATTGAGCATCAGTTGAAATATCTATCATTGATTGAATCAAATTTTCATTTGTTCTTTTTTTTTTTTTTCGTTGCGCGACAAGTGAAATAGAATGATTTTTTATTATTTTATTTTTACATTGACTTGATGAATTTCAATAGGACAATTGTAAAAGTGAAAAATGAATTTCTCTTCTCACTTTTACTTATTCAATTTCCTATTATTCATTGCCCATTATTTGTATCTTCTCGTCACGCAATGGCCTCTTGTCATACATGTTGCTGAGAATATCTACACCACGATTGTCCATTGTTGTTGTCCTCGTGGTAAAGTAATTCTCAGTCATCAAAATCATGGCGTAATTTTATGTACAAACAGGCGCCAAGAATAAATCCAAAAACTTCAAGGACAGACAATCCAAGACCAACGGCGCCCAAAATAATTAGATGTTCTTTGGTTGTTTCCAAAAATTTATATATACATCCCTGTCAACATATTAATTTTCTTATTAAATTATAACAAATCAATTTTATCTCCATTTTTATTTTATTCTCTTTTATTATTTTCTTTTACTAACTGTATATTGAATATTTGATGGATGATCTCGTCTTCCACAGAGTAAAGTTGGTGTTTTGCAACAACTGTCAGGAACTAAACTGCCATCACGTTGAACTTGTTCATCCTTGAACCATTCACTCGCTAACCAATCCTCAAATCTTCGTGCACCACAGCATCTAAACTAAAAATTAATAAACAGTAAACAAATACAATAGTAAAAATGACAAAATCAGCGAAAAAAAAAAAAAAAATAATAATAATAAATAAATAAATTTTTTATTATTTATATTTTTCTTATTTAAAATATTTATACTTTATAACATGCGAATGAGTAAATACTTGACGTGTACCAGCATATAAAATACGGTTATAAATAATAGCCACAATCTATTTATCGAGTGTATATATAACAGCGGGCGATAACCACAATTTATAGGTTGTGAAGTAGAAAGAATATATAGACGCCAGTTACAGCCGGTAGCAGGGCATTCCACCCGGAAAAACGTGTATATATACGTATGTTCTTGAGCCGTATCGAAAAATAAATGATCTCATGGATATAAGTTTATATTTGATTTTTGACCGATAACAGGATTATCATGAATGAAATGTCTACTATACGTGGGGACATTTATACACGTGAAAAAGTTTCTAAAAAACTATACAAATGCTCAATGTGGACGTGAGTCTTGGATTTAAATTGAATATTTTATTGTAATTTGTCTCATTGAATGTATTTATATAATATATCTCTGATATAATTTTCAATCTAAAAAAAAATCAGGTGTTTCCATTATTATATAATATATATTGAAATAATGAATTTGAATAAATTTTCATGATATTCATCTTTCTAGATAGTCATTTATTATTATTCTTTTTTTCTTTTTTTCTTTTTTTTAAGTGAGTAAGTAAATGATTATAATTTTAAAATTGAAAAAAAAAAAATTTTAAACTTACTTCAATCTGCATTTTGTCAATTGCTGCGGTTTCACGTGAACTCACGGAATAATATTCGAGGAAAGTGCGATTTAAAGTGTCTTTTAGCTCTGGACCAACTTGTTCTTCATGCAATCTTGCTAATACTCCAACTCCTGCCTCCAAACCCAAAACTGTCATCACCACAAGAATATACTAGAAAAAATAATAAAGTAAAATAGTAAATACATGTAAAATTATAAATATCATTATGATGAACAGGAAAAAAAAAAAAAAAAAAAAAAAAAAAAGGATATGAAAATTTTTTCCTCTCTTTATTTATCTTGTATTATTTTTTTCTCAATGTCCATTTTAAATTGTGAAAGAATCACGTTCACGATATGTAAACACAATTATATATGTTTGCATTGTATTTTTGCAAATGACCCATCATCATCATCATCATCATCATCATTATGTTGTTAGCTATTTAAGAATCATACAATAATACCAATATAACCGTTGAAGTAAATACATTGAGGAGAAAATAACCATGTGATTGTACTTGGTAAAATGATTGTGTAGAGATACGAATGAAAATTTTTATCTTGTATGCACGTTGAAGTAGGTTAAATTGATGTATCAAGCATTACAATAATAATACATGCGTATGTAAAAGGTTGAATGGCGTTCAGAGGTTATGTATATAATATAGCAGAATAGTGTTGCAACGTTTGAGATGAGAATAAAAAGAATTTATATACATGTATATATATATATATATATACATATAGAATGAATAAATAAATAAATGAATATGAAATAATTTTTTGAAACACTGAAATTCATTTTTATTTGTATATCAGTGGCGCCACAAGACAAATAGTATATTGTCGAAAACACGTACATATATTTATATTATACAGAATAACTTGTATTATGAATAGAAAAAACACGTTATTTCACGTATTGCCAGGCAGCAAAACCGAATAATAATAAAAATTGATATTCACTCATGATTCAATTGAAAAAAATTATTTATCTTCTTCAACAAATATTATTTTATAATTAAAATATAAAATTTATTCATTGATTTTTTTGTTATTTTATTTTATTTTATTTGTTTTTTTTTTTTTTTTTTTTTTTTTTGCACTCATATACGCGTTTAAATTTTTTTTTGCTTGGAATAAAAAAATCTGTAGTAAAAGAGAAAAAAAAAAAAGTATAGACTATACAGTTATTCAATGTTTGAATACGTCAAGGCTACCTCTCTCTATAATTTTACATAGAAATAGTCAACTCAGCGATAACTGCTCGAACTCGGCATATTTGTATATTCTATATACAAGATGGAGAGAGTAAGAAAGGAAGAGGGAGTGAGGATGAGTGATATTATGTTTATATAGTAGTATATGGATACATCAACAGTATAATCTAACTACCTAAATAAAAAAAAACAAAAAAAAAAATTTATATATATATATAAAAACGAAAATAACTAATGAGTAAAAAAAAAGAATTTTATACGTAATAATGAATAATAATAATTTGTTTCATAATTATTTCATCGTAAAAAAATATTTTTAATAATTAATTCAAAAAATATATATATATATATATGTAATAATAATAATAGAAATATAAAAAATTCAATTTTTTCATTTTTTTATATTTTATTAATTTTTAATTATTAATTTTGAATTCCAAATAAAAATCGGTATAACATTCAATATTTTATATAAATATGTCTCAATAAATTATATTTATTATTTCACTACAAGAGGAAAAAAAAAAAAAAAATTTACTCGATCAAATGTATACAATCGATAATATAATAATGTAAAGAAGATTGAAAAAGTACTGCTGGTGAATATTTAATATCAAATAATATTTTTCTCAACGTTAAACATTTTATGTCCAATATTTACTTAAAAATAAATAAATAAAAGGTACACAAGATTTTTATATTTTTACATATATTTTCATTCATAGACTTTCGTCCATTTAAAAAAATTTTTTCTTCTTATTCTATTATACAATATAATTCATGATTTAGAAATCAAATTTCTAATATTAAAATTCGATATTTCTCTCAATGTAAATTCAATATTGCATGAATCCTCACATTTACATCATAAAATATTTATTTTTCTATCCTTTTTATCTATTTATTTATTTTTATTCTTGGATATTGGATTGTGTCGGAAAAGACCGGCGCCAAGGGTCGTCCATACCATAACCAGGGGGCGCGTATATTTGCATGGGGTAATGAGGAACTCGCGTTCTTGCGCACGTTCACACACACACATATGTATATATATAGTTTGGTCGATTGTAGGAGTAAGGACAGACATTCGCCACTTTAGGAAATATTCGCAGTAAATATCTATATGCGTCTTTGCCAAACAAAATGTATGCTCAGATACTGAACGGATTGTGCCAAGTATTCAACATACACATACACATACACTCACGTTTATACATTATCCATATATATATATATGTATATATTCTCCTCGTGGATTTTACTGGCCAATAATTGGCTCTTGGGTACGTTGGAGTATGAACACGTGTACCCATAGCAAATGTATATACTCTCAGCATTGTAGTGCAAGCAGAATAGGTAAATCTCTACCTGATGATAGCACTTGTTCTGTATATATATATGTGACTATCAAACAATTGTCAATCGATATACCGTATAAATATCTCTTGGAATATACACATAGCATAATACATCAATTTAATTTACGAGAATTATTATTATGATTTTATTTATTTATTTATTTATTTTTTTTTTTCATGAAACATCAATTTTAATATGACAGGAAAAAAATTGAAATTGTTGAAAATATTGAGTTTTTAATTTTTTTCTTTCTCACTATATATTGATATATTTATATTTAATTATAATAATACAATTGAATGTTTTGATTTTATTAAATAAATGATCGAAAGAATAAAAATATAACGTTTGGTACGTTGGTAGAGGTATTATTTAGTAAGCAATAAATTAGGCCACTGTGTATGCTTGAATATGTATATACTCATTGTTGTCAATTGGAAATTGAATGTAATTCATATATATATATATGTGTGTGTATGTGTGTGAGAGAATAATTGACAGCTGAGAGTGGTGAGAACGTGCAATGCGTTGGTTTGTATGACAGGTGAGGATGAATACGTGAATTAGGATATCTAGTGGCATGTGAGAATATAGTCGTGGTCATTGTCAGTCAATAAATCGAATATGTGCCAAATATAATATATATATGAACCACTCAATAAATTTTAATTCAGTTATGTCACGATTATTCAATAAAATATGATTGCCATGAAAATAATTATACATCAATTCAAATAAAAAGGAAAAAAAAAGAAACCAAAACCAAAAAAAAATGTTGATTGAGATATCTAAAGTATTGACTGTTTTTTTATTTATTTATTTATTCATTTATTATCATTATTTTTACCAAAATTTTAATGTGAAACTTATTAATAAAATTTTAATAATAATATAATTGAATTAAATTGTAATTGGTAAATGTAATTTGTTGAATTAGAAAGCATTTGAATTGGTTGGAAGAGAAGTTTCAATTCAAGACCGAATGTATGTGTATATATGTGTGTGTGTGTGTGTGTGTGTGTGTGTGTGTGTGTGTGTGCCAATAATCATTGAGTTAACTCAATTTGATGATTGAAGGCCATTCACAGTAGCCATCGATGCATTCAATAATATCCTAGACGTTGATAATCATCAGACTGTACACAATCGATAGATCCTTGTGGACGTATAACATATAAATATACATATCTCCTATTATATATTATTCTTTAATTATACATGAGTAAATATTACTTGTAATATTATTGACAATACTAAAGTCTCACTATCTTGGTATACATTATATATATATATGAAGATGGAAACACCTTCGAGAATTGTAGGTAAGAGATTGCACAACCGGGCACGATGACTCGCTTGTATCTCATTAAATTCTCTCATACACCAATTGTAACAATAACCGTAGAAAATTTCAAATATACATATATAATATACGACAGAGATTATTATCCAAGATTACGAGAGAGTGAAAATAAAAAATTTTTCAAATGTTAAATTTTATTATTATTATTATTTTTATATATATTTAATTATGATTTTAATAATGAAAACAAAAAAGTAAATGAATTTTATTTGATTTATTATTTTCTTTCTATTTTATCTCAATATAAAATATATACCATCGTTTATATTAACAATTGGAATTTAACTGTACAATAGTTGTTATGTAAAAAAGAAAAAAAAAATTGTTAATTGATTTCCATGTATGGGTGAGACTAATGAGGTGATTCGTTTAGGTATAGTTTCCCTCCTCCTCCTCCTTCTCCTCCTCCTCATCACTCCCACCCCGGTGTCTTTTGTACATTCAATGTTGTGTAGTTTGCTTCAACGTAGGTACATTTAACGTGTGTATGTATATAAGGAAATGAAGTAATACAATGGAAAGAGAAAGAGGAAGTGTATAGATGTACAATGAAAGCGAACAATGAAATATCCGTGTATTGGATATATATATATATATATATGTGTGTGTGTGTGTGTGTGTGTGTGTGTGTGTGTGTGTGTGTATTCATAGAGTATAAAACGTGAGCAATCATTATTCTCCAATTTTTTTTTTTAATTTTTTTTTTTTTCTTCCTTTTGATATCTACCCACTATCATTGTGCAAAAACATCAAAAGTAGATGTATATATATATTTATTCATTCATTCATGTAATATATCCTTTAATAATATCGTGAATTGCAATTTTTATACTGTAAAGCTCGTCAATCCATCTCTGATGTACTCCATTATATTATTCTTTACATATTCATGTTTGTTGATTATTAAAGTAAAATCATCATGTTGAATATGTATTCAAGTAGATATATCCTGGTAATAGTCCGACATCGTTATGATCAAAGATGACATGAGTTGTATAAAACAACTCATGTAGACTTTTTTTTTTTTTTTTCATCATTTGATTTAAAAAATATATCAAGGATATTTTTTATATGGGTTCCATACAGTGACTTTGGTTTTATCACGATTTATATATTTTACATATCTCGTATACTGTGTATAAAAAAATTATTCAAGTGGTGAATGCAGATGAAAAAATAAAAAAAAAAAAAACAAAAAATGATGTGACAGTGTAGAGACGTCAGGTGGAAAATTAAACGAAATTGTTTTACTGTAGTACGGTTATTATATATGTATAGATAAAGAGGAAAAGAGGGTGTGTGTGTGTGTGTGTGTGTGATTATTATTATAATTTTTTTTTTTATAAGTCTTTTTCGTTCGACTTAAAAGGTCCGGTCGAGATGCAAACGTGGCGATAGCCATATAAGCATAAATGGATAAGTGTTAGCGGCATGAGTCCAAGTTAAAACATCGTGCAATTATAAAGACATTTATCTGACGAGAGTTGTACGATAAATATGTGTGTGTGTAAATATATATATATGTAGATGGTGTGTTGTGTGTTGTGTGATGCTGGTGGTAGCCATATAAAACGTATACTCATTGAATCTTTACGACTAAACGTGAAAAAATTTGCCTCTCATTTTGTCATAACAGAAACTTCTCACTTATCACCATCCACCTTGTATATTATAAATGCAAAATAATAATAACAATAATTATAATAATAATTTACATATACATGTATAAATTTATCTGTATAAATATTTTCTTCGCTACTTCTGCATGTACTTTTTTTTTTTTCTTTCTTTTTTCATTTTTATATATTTTATTTCTTCATTAATTTATTATTATCATTTTTTTTTTTTCTTAAATTTATATCTTCACAAAAACCAGACGTACCAAATTCTTCACAGAGTGTAAGAAAACAAATGTAACATTTGCGATATATATAACAGGGTAGGGCACTTTGAAGTCTCCATCAACCTGTAAAATGAGGGCATATAACGTCGTGTATTTTTTTTTTTTTACTGTTTTTTTTTCCCTCTCCTTATACTCACTCATTCGTTCATATTTTTTTCTGTTTGAATACTGTATAAGTGATGTGTTACCTTTTATTTCATTGAAAAACTCATATATACATATATATATATTTTTTTTATTTACATTGCATATTGAATATTTAAATATAAATATATAAATAATATACATATACACTCTCTATTGAAAATGTTATTATAAAACATTTTTTTGTAAATAATATTTTCAACTGTCAATGAAAAATATAAAAATGTGATAAAGTGAATATAAATGAATAAAAATAAAAAATTAAATGGGATTTTCATGTAAATATTAATAAACCAAATACGTGTATGTATATGTATATATATTTTTGTTTTAAGCATGAAAAAAAAAAAAAAAAAAAAAAATTTTGCACGACAGTATCAATTATATTAATGATTGAAATACCAATTACGTGGTAGACAAAATCTTACTCATCACTCACGTCATGTTATGATTAATAACAATATGTTATTCACTGTTATTATACGAGTACGAAGGGAAAACGCGTATGGAATAAACATGAACTACGATATTAAACTTGAATATATATATATATATAGTAGTAGATACGTAAATGATGAATATTCCATCACTGTATCATTAATATCAATTTCTTATTTTGTATCATTGGATAATAAACAAAATATTTTTATCCTGTCGTTCATCACTTTTTACTATAGATAGTAATGCAATTACATAAATATATATGTGTATTTTGTATGGGGAAAGAGGTGATACGATGGGAAATGAGGTCGGTGTAGAGAATGACAGAGTGAACGAGCGAGAATATTGTGGTAATGGCGGTTCACGTTTGTGCTTACAAGCATAAATTGACATTAAGTACTGTGACCAGGATACTCAGAGAGTAATGCAGTATTTGGCCAAAGCACTTGGTACCTTGGAGGGTTCAGTTGCATTGTGTGTGACACTAGTATCAATCTGTCTTGTGCATTGGCTATTGGTTCATCATGATATATTGCAAAATTAAGTGAAGATTTACGCAAATGTGACAAGTATTTTACACGATATTTACACTAATTATAAATAATTCATATAATTCATATATTAAAAAATTTTTTAATAAAAAAAAAGAAAAAAGAAAAAAAAAAAAAAACGATTATTTTCATTTATTTATTATTTTTTTAAATTTCAATTTATTGTAATTGATATACATTATTGTGTATATGGTGAGGAAGGGGGAATTAGTTGGCTACTGCGTTTGAAACAAGATGAATGAGATTACATAGAGGTATAATTAAGACACGATATAGATGTAGACGACTTGGGTGTGTTGGGCTTGAGCAATCGTTGTGAATATATATAATAGAATGTTAGTGACGCTTGTTACGAGAACGTTTAACTATTATTTAGTAAAGGGGGAATTAAAGATAATCCCAGTGGGGATTCCAATGGTTAAATGAGACCGAGTGTGGTTACAAATAAAAAGAAAAAATATATATATATACCAGAGAAATAGTGTCTGTATTAATTTCTCAATTTATATTGTTTAAAAATAGTAAGAAATTTTCATTTCAATCTACAAAAGATTGCAGTTGAGCATTTTTTATCAATTATTTTTTTTTTTTCTGATGTTTTGGAAATTTAAATCCATAAGAGGGGGGAAAAAAAAAATAATGAAACAAAAATATATTTTTTTGTTTCTTTTTACAATTACATAATTTATATTCTCTAATTTGTCTGGTATATTTAAAGTTGGAATTCAACAGATTTTTGGTCAACAACTGAATTAAAATTTTCACTCTTATGCATGAAATTTACATAAAATTATCGTGTCTAATGAGTTTGGTTTTTATTTATTTATTTATTTTTTATTTTTTTCCACTTGAAAATAAATTTACCCAATTTTTTTACAAATAATTATATACATATATTTATATATATTTTTTTTTGTCTTATAATGTTTATAATAAAGTGGAATTATGAAAGAAAACATTTATGTAATTTTTATTTATTAATGTTTATACTTTTAGAAAATTTAGTAAAATATTCTCTCTAATATATATAAATTAAGTACAAATAATCGTATCTATAAAGTCACACGTATATATTACATTTATATATAAGATAAAAATGACATTAGGTTGTTCATTGCGAGTGTAGGATAAAAAAAAAATGTTATGATATAAAGGAATACGTGTTAGATGTTGTATACCCCATCGCACTGCATTCAAGGCCATTTACGTTTGAAAAGATAACTTTGTTCTCGATGGTCGTTTACCGCGTGCTATGTATCCATTTATCGATTATATATTATCGTTTTGTCAAGGACGATTTACCACAGAAACTTTTAAAATCTAAATCAAGTGTTTTATTATTATTTATTATTTATTTATTTTTTTCACATCATCATCATCATCATCGTGATATAATATATGAATATTTTGTATATTACTGTAAATATTTATACTGATTGGTAATCAATACAATTTATTGTATTGAAAAATTTTAATTTCAATAAAATAATAATTTTTTTTTTTTTTTCCCCATCTATTAATCATTGATATAAATTTCGATATTTTTATGTAGAGTAGTTATCATTATATTTCAATGATGGATAAAATAAGATAATAATAATAGAGAGATAATAATAAAAAATAAAAATATGTCACACGTGTAGACATACAATACAATTACTGGATTTATCTGCACTTTTTATTTCCGTTAAAATAAGAAAAAAACGAAACATTTCTCGGTCTTCTTTCATTTTTCATTTCAAGTCCATTTGCCGTTGAAAATTATTTTCCACGCTCTCTTGTGTGTTAAAAAAGTGAGATGGTACTCACTCAACAAAGTATCCGTGAGTCGATTCGACATCATCCGTCTTGGCAGCTCACACACACACACACACACACACACACACACACACACACACACACACATATATATATATATATATATATATATATTTATATATATATATAAAACCAACTATTTATCGAAGATGCAATATTGAGCTTAGTAGGACTCTACACGTCATCTTACTCGGAGCTTCATCAATTTCGTTTAAATTCTCATGAAGAACTTGCGATGAAAAGTTGTTAGGATTCACTTCGCCGTTCAACTAAACCCCGGACAAACGCTGTGTACTCTCTGACGCCAAAGTAATATCTAGCCACGGAGATATAATCCAGACAACCAAAGTATATTTATAAATTTTTGATGTAAGGAAAAGTGATGAATACTTTTATGAAGAATGAATCGTTAGATTCTACACACATTTCAACTATTGTATTTCTATTCTTCCTTTTTAATTTTATTATATTTGCCAAAAATTTAATTTTCATTTATTAGAAATAAAAAAAAAAATGACAATAAATTTTTATATTTATTTAGTGATAATTGCTACTATTATTATTTATTTTATTTTATTATTATTATTATTATTTTTTCATGTGTTCTTAATTCATTGAATTATATTTGAGATAAATAAAAAGAGAAAAAAATTAATAAATACAACAGTATATTAATATTGGCTGTTTATTTTTGAATTTATTGTACCGAATGAAATTTTTACAAGTGGGAGAAAATTTAATATAAAATAAAAATAAAATAGTAATGATAGTTGAAAAGCTTTTTGTAAAAGTAGTTCTGAACACAAAAAAAAAAAAAAAAAAAAAAAAACAAACAAAAACAAAAAAATTTCTCTTATCAATTCTCTTTGACACAAATGCAATTTTGACCCAAAGTCTAATGGTCTCTGCAAGTTCACAATTTTTTTTTTTTTTTTTTTTTTTTTTTTCCTCTCTATCCAATCTTCTTTTACTTTATTTATCTACGTCGTTCTATTTATCAAGAATATCAGTGCCTCTATTTTTCTTCGTTTATTAATTTCGATAAAATGCTATTACGTTTACAAAGCTCTCCAGGTTTTTTTTTTTTTTTTTTTCTTCTGTACACAATATATTTTCATTTTTCATACACTTTTCATTCCTTGGTGATGTATAATATTTAAGGTTGTGTGCAAACTCTAGAGAGTGAAAGATGCTCTGAGTGAAATGAAAGAAAAAAAAAAATAAATAATAATAATAATAATAAATAATAATAATAGAAAAGAAGTTGAAGATGCTGGTGAGCTTTTGCACGTAAGCCGCGAGGTATTTTCTCAGATTTTATTGCTAGTAGCTCACAGGGTTTTTTTTTATAAAGTATACACGCAAAAGACAGTTGTATTTCTTATTCACTTTTTCAATTTTTCGCACATTTTTATTTTATTTTTTTTCTTATTATATCGTCTAAATATTCATCGTGAAATTATACATATATATTTGTAATATAGATTTATAAATAAAAGAATGAATGTATATATTTTATTTTGCTCGAGTGAGGATGAAAATTTGTTGAAAATGAATCCAATTACGTGAGGAATTGGAGCATTCGACAGTGACGACTATTTCAATTTAAATGAACAAATTCAAAATGAATAGTAAAACATAAAAAAAAAAAAAAGATATTATTTCAATTGCTTTCGACTATAAACGAGTGTATATATGTATATATACACATTTACATTAAGATTTTCACGTTCATTTAATTCTATATAAAGACGATGTAATTTACGAGTATGAGATCTCGTGCGCATTTAATTGATTGTTCGTCCGATACTTGATCAACCGTGCGAGAATTTATTTTGAAATTATTCTTCAATATATATCCTTCCTAATTGAGAATCTTCAATGTTTATACGAGTGAAAAAATGTGTGGTGAATTAAATATCAGTGCAAATTAATTTCTTATCCAGATTAAATTTCAATAAACTAAAAAAAAAAAAAAATGAATTATCAGATTAAATTATGATTTAATATTATCAAGAATATATCAATAAAATTAAAAACAATTGCGAATATACAAACGATAATATTTATAGAGAAATATAATAATTAATTGATTGACCTAATTAATGTGCAAACGATGCAAGTACCTACTGTACTTTAGTTTTAGAACACGGAATGGCAATGGATTCTACGGCTATTATAAACATGCGATTATGGTAATTTCAAACAATCGGTTACTTTAACGGGGGCTTACACTCTATACACATACCCTATAAACTCGAAATTACGTCATTATATAGAAATTCAAGATGCAATATATACGCTTGATATTGTCATAAAAGCTAGATACAATACAAACTACGTTTCAGCATATATATGTATTGTAATTTTAAGTATAAAGGAACAGGTGCGCACAATGCACTAGATTAACGAGGGAGAATGATAGTGGAAGCTCCATGTGTATCTTAAATTTATTGGTGAGTGTATATTCGCTGTGAGATGGATAATAAAAATATACTCGATGTCAATTTGTCATTTGACCAAAGATGGAAATAATATACGAGTAAAAATATATATGAAATAGTCGAGTGTTATTATATTGAATTGAAAAATAATTTAATTTTGTGAAACTTACCACAAGGAGAACGCAACGATTCTCAGAGGACACTCCACCACAACCCAACCAACTTCCAATTACTGCTAAGGCACCAGCAACAATGAGAGCATAAGCGAGTATTGGATATGTTGACGTTGCCATTAGTGATATATAACTGTGTTTTGCAATTACTGTCCATATTCCAATTCCACCAACGACTAATCCAGATAACTGAAACATTAAATAATTTTTTATTTTCACGGATATTTATTTTATTTTGTTTGAATTAATGAAATTGACACAAAATAAAATATAATACGAAATAAAAATAAATAAAAATAAAATTATATTTTGTGACAATTTCATTTTATCGTGTGTTTTTTTTTTTTTTTTTTTTTTTTTCTTAATATTTTTATTTTTTTATATTTATCTTTGCTGATGAGGATACTTCAACGAGTGTGCTGGCAAGTTTATTACGATTCTACGCGCGTGCCACAGAAGATATAAAATTTAACGAAGTAAAAGGGCCACAGGCCACTGACCGTTAAGCACATAAATATAAACGTATAACTTGTTTTGTTTATTATTTGTATTTTCATATTTTTTTTTCATTTCACCGCATCTTTACTTGCTCAAAAAATTCTCATAAACTTCAATAAATGTAAAGAAATACGGAGAAAAAAAAAAAAAAAAAAAAAAAAAAATTACAAATGATAGAAAAAGAAAAAAAGAGAAATTGTAAAATCCTTCAATATTCGTCGACTTCATATTCGAGAATTTTATTCAAAGATATATTTATATAAATGAAAAAAAAAAAAAAAAAAAAAAATCAAAATGACTTGAGAGGATAAATATGTGATGAGTGAAAGACAAGACGTCCACGGGTATATGAGAAATCTATATAGCTCACACTTTATACCTTTATTTATTTATTTATTTATTTATTTATTTATTTGATTTTTTTTTTTTTTTTATTTCAACGTGGGCGTATACGTACACGCACCCAAATGACGTTCCGAATTCCAACTTCAAAACCTGTTTCCACATTCATGCATCCCATTTTTCCCTTCTATATATTATATTTCACTACATCAAACATTTTTTTTTTATTTTTTTTTTTTAATAAGAAATAATATTTATATACTCAATCACAAAATTATATTATATCAATAGTATATCGGTATTTCTCCAGGATATTATATACCCAAGAAAAATAAAGAGCAAAAATAAATATTCATCTTTGTTGAAATAATAAATAAATATAATAAATATAAAAGAAAATAAAAAAAAATTAAAAAAAATTTTTTTTTTTTATTCTCATTCATGAATTTTTTTTGGAAAAAAAATTCTGAATGATTTCTTTTATTTATATATTTATTATTTTTTTTTTTTTTAAATTATCATACGTAAATAATGTTTCACGTTATTATATTCTACAAGAATTTTACCAAGTTTTGCATTTGTCACAAAGTAATTCTAGATAATTCACAAACGTATCATCATTATCATATATATAATATAAATATAAAGATGATTTTCATCTAGTATTTTCATGAGTATAACAGAAGCACATGATATCATTTGAGTCTTTATACGAGTATTCTATTACACTCACTTCATCCATCATCCAAATATATATGTATATATATACATATAAATGTATAAGAGAAAAATATTCACTGTGAAATGAAACGAAACAGCCACAAGTTTCACCAAAAATGTAGATTGTATCATGTGAATTCAAAATTTTTTTGCAAACGACGTCTGAATCAACTCACTTTTATTTTTTTAATTTTTTTTTATTCTTTTTCTCTCCTATTTCATCTCATGTCTACCTATATTAGTACACCCACACACACACATACACACATATATATATATATATACTACATCATCTACATGCGGCTGTTGGCTTCCTCTCGTCTCTTCCGAGTATACTTGAATGAAAAATTTTGATGCAGGTACAAGCGTACATAATGTAAGAGTACACGAGAGCGGCGTACATACTTAATACAAAGTCTTGCTGTGACACAATGAGCAGCATAAAATATTAGAAAAGAACAGGTAAAACTTAGTTTCATGTATAATTATTCCACCAAAACATTTACATTTTAATTTATCCACATATAGTTTTATACATCCACATACACGAACACCTTCTCTCTCTCTCTCTCTCTCTATATATATATATATAGTAAATGTATATAAATAAATAAATGTAGATGAAGCACATAGAGATTAGTTTGTATGAAACAGTTGTGCATATATAGCAAAGTAAATTTGTTCTATCTACACAATGATATACACGATAGTCTTATATACCTATACATGTACAATAGTGAATTAAATTTCGGTTGTAGCATGAAATTGGTTGCTCAACTTTGCATCAGTATAAACTGCCAAACGTGAATTTTCTCTCATAATGTGAATACACAAAATATATAAAATTACTGATAAATAAAATATTGAAATAAATATTAATTCATTATATAAATGTTAAATAATATTATTCAACACATACAATTTTAATTTTATTTATCGTAGAATAAGAAGGAGGATAGACAATTTATTAATGATGAGAGAAAAAATTTTTTTTTTTTTTTTTTTCGTATTTTATAAATATATAATGAAAAATTCAATGTAAAGTTATTGTAATATTTTTCATTATTATTTTTTTTTTTTTTAGTAATACACCTACACAATTTATCACTCCCACGCGTGGATGTGCATTCACGTTTAAGTGCGAGGTAAATTTTATGTGTATATATATATATATATAAATGGTTAAATAGCAATAGAATATAATGACTTGATGTAGGCCCATAACCACCCGCGCACAACACGTCTGTATATCCTATACCGATAGTATCAGTACAGTTGTACATATATATATGTATATATGTGTATTCGGGTTTGTGTGTTGACTAGATGGACCAAATATACAACACATTAAACATTCAATGCTGCGTCATCGTGACTGGCAGGATTAAATCTGTTGTATTTACGAATCCTCTCTGTCGGCAAATCCACGAAATTTCGCTCGAACGAATTTTGTTATTTCGTATAAACATTGACCGGCCACACTACGGCGAAAATATATATATGTGTGTGTGTGTGTGTGTGTGTGTGTGTGTATGGACTTTGTCAATACCAAGCAACCTGACCCTTTTCTACTTTATATCCAAGTATATAAGTGTATACATATAAATAAATATCTGGAGATATATGCGCATGAGTTGGCTTATTTGTTTATATTATATTTATTATTTTATTGTGTGAAAACTTTTTAGAACTCATGTTTTTATTATGAAATTAATATTATAATATTTTTAACAAAAAAAAAAAAACAAATAAAATAATAAAATAATAAAAGTAAAAATAAAAACTTTCGGGTTATGTGTAATTTCATATATTATTGTTGTGTAATTAATACAGTGCGAAATACTTTGAATGAATATTTTTAATATGATTTTTACACGTATTTCATAGTAATGGACGTCACGTTGAGAATATGAAAATGAAATGAGTGTATTTTTTTTTTATTTTTTATTTATCATCATGTTCTGTTGAATATGAAAATCATTTTTTATTCATATCGTACCACGAACATTTAATTTAACAGTGATGGAGGAAAACAAAAAATAATTATAATAAATGAATAAATTTAAGAAAAAAAAAAAAAAAAATAGAAGCAGCAGAGACAAAAAGGAAGAAAACACAAATTAGTTTTAATATTTCAACATTTTAAAGTCGTTAATGTTGATGGTAGAAATTGTAAATTAAATTTCAATGTTGGATTACAAGCCACGAATTTTTATTATTGGAAAAAAATATATCATAATATGGTGGATAATAAGTTTTATAACTTAATGAATCACATTTGTTTGTGAGAAAAAACTGATAAATAAATAATGATAAACTACTAAAAGTATAAAAAATTAATAAAATTATGTATGAATGTAAATGTGAGATTTATTTATTCACTGACATTAATTTAATTTAATAATTGAAAATATTTCTTTGGGGATGTGCCATTGCATCTTTTTGGATTTTTCTTTTTATCCTCTCTCAATTCTTTCCTTATCTCTCTATTCTACCACAGTTTGTGCGCCCTGTATAACTTTTGATAGTTACTTTCTCTTCCAATTCCTTTCTCTCTCTTTTTTTTTTTTTCTCCATCTCTATCTCAATATATACGTTTCAAACCTTTTAAGGCAATGTTCCATTACGTTGAAATGTTTTCAATAGGTAAAAACACTCTCGTGCAACAAATATAAAAATTTAAAAATCACTCATTAAAATAAAAAAAAAAAAGAAAATTAAAATTAAAAATTAAAAAATTTCTCTCACATTCTATTTTTATCTTTCATCACAAATATATAATCTCAATTATTAATTAATAATTTAAATTATCAAATAAGATATATCAAATGATTTTCATGATTATTTTCTCACTATTTCGAAATAATAAAAAAAATGATAATAATATGAAAAAGAAGAAATAAATAGATAAAAAATATAAGAAATATTTTTATGTGACTCGTAAATTTTTTTAATGATATTATTTTCGAAAAATATAAATTCCGGTGTGAAATAATTTTATGTAAATATATAGATATATAAAAATTCAGTAGTAATAGTGAGATTCTGTTAATTGATTAGGAAAATTGTGCAGTAGACACGTGCGCACGATCTTAAAGTGTAAGTTAACGTTGATGTTATCGTCTCTTACTTGATAAATCGATTTGGATAAGTTAAGGTGTATATAGATACATGTATTTTACGTGTTGTATGGAATTCCTAGGTATACAGAGAATGGGTTATACAGACGAGCTTGAAGACAAAACAGACGTTGTATAGCTTTATGTGTGTGTGTGTGTGTGTGTGTATACAAAATTATTGATTGAAGAGAGAACTTGGGAATACAATTCAACACAACTTGAGATAGATGTTGAGGATATAATTTACGATCGATTGTGTAAAACTAACCATCACTTTATATCTTCATACACTACCATTGATCCATTGATGTACGGAAATGATCACACACCCTGTACATTCTCTATATTATATTGAGTGGTTATCGAAACTTGATAATTATTTACACACAATACTCGATTATTAATATATTTAATGAAAAAAAAATAAATAAATAAAAAATTAATTCATTTTAATTAAAAATTTTTTTCTTCGTTATTTCTCATCAGTAAATAGTGGAAAATGGATAGGTCGGATATTTATTTGGGTAAATAGATATTTTTGCATTAATAAATATGCTCCTTTTTTTTTTTTTTTTTTTTAGCTTATATATATATGTAGATGAAAAATTAAAAAAAATAAAATAAAATGTTCGATCTTATAAATATATGGTGTGGTCAGTGAAAAAGATAACGACAATCTAAATGGTTTCGAGATTACCTTTTCGAGTGAGATTTACGTTGGTAGTCCAGAGGGTAAGAGGAAAAGCGGATAGTGAGTGTATACGTGAGTGAGAAGAAAACTCGTTGTGGTTGGTCGTGAGATAAATGGCATAAATTTTGCGTGTAAGGGGGCACATTAATAAAAAAGTTTTCACGTAATCCATGAAATAATTTACAATTATAACGATCTTGAAATTTTTTTTTTTTTCTACTTTATATTTCTTAGTCAAAATTTTCACTTAAGTTTCAGCATTGTCTTAGTCTTGATTTCTTATGTTTTTATTTTTTTATTTTTATGAGTAATACTTTAATTAATTTATATAGTGGACTTTGATTAATTAATGTGAGTGTTGGGTGTAGGGATTTTTTTTTATTTTCTCTATTTATTTATTTATTTATTTATTAATTCATTTTTTTTTTTCTCCTATTCTTGGAGTGTAAATATTGTGCAGGTACTCGTCATATCGTGTTTGTAATTTGTATATCATGTAGAAGAGGATTCGTGCATTAAGTTGTATATCTTCACGCAAAAGCGTTTGCACAGTGTTGAGTATTTTTTTATCGCTTGCTCAGTGTTCGTGGAAATATCGTGGGAAAAAGAGAGTATGCCTGTATAGACAAGAGAAAATATTGAGAGACGCAAAATGAGAATAAAATGGTTGTGACAGAGAGAGAGAGTTGGGGAGTGGGTGAACTTTGCAAATGTAAAAGGAAATAAAAAAAATATATATATACACTGATAAAAAAAGACAGATGTGTCTTTTTACGTTTATATAAAAAGTCTCGTGGGAATTTGTAAAATGTGTCTGTGGACTCTTTTGAAAAAGTCAACACAGCCAGTGAATAAATTTTGAATTTTTTTATTATTATGAAATTGATTAGGAAGAAAAAAAATATATTTTACAAACTTTTTTTCACCTTTTTTTTTGTTTTTTTTTTTTAATTTACTATTTATTATTTATATATTTCAATATAAATTTTATGAAATATTGGAAACACGCTATTTGACAAAATATTTATATTCTAAATGTGTCCGCAAACCAGTGGAATCTAGGTATCACAATAAAGGGAAAAAAAAAAAAAAAAAAAAAAAAAATACAAGAACCAAAAAGCAATGAATCCAATATGGTATGCTTTGATGTTGAGTAAAGAGAAATTTTCCCAGTTAAAAAATTTGTAATTGAGAAATATACACGTAGGCTGAAAAAATTGAAGAATAGAAAAAATAAATAAAAAAATAAATGGGGCAAAAACGTCGAGTAGTCAAATTAAAAATACAAAATGAAAATACACAAAAAAAAAAAAAAAAAAGTCAACAATTTCTATTCAATAAAATTTCAATAATTTACAAAATTATTCAAGCAGTAATGAGGATATTATCGTGTAAGCTTCGAGTAGATTGTCGCAAATTCCTGTAATACTAACACTTGACCACTTATAATTAACCACTCATCGTTGCATGTCTAATCATTGTAATTGAGACGTTTAATGGGCGTTACCATCAGCCACGTATGAGAGTTTAATAGCAATACGCGTTATTTGACCGGTTTTTTATATATATGAAAAAAAAAAGAAAATAGATAAAATATTTAAAATGATAGAAATGAGGAGAAAAATTGAAATCAGGCATAAAATATTGGTCGATATATCACTTGAATAAAAGTAAAACTATCAGAATTATCAAGAGGCTTATTATAATCTCTCGATATACAAGTAATTATTGGCACATTCAGAGTTTAATATGCAACTTTTATATACAATAATCAATACCGTGTAATAAATTAATAATTCAAATATCTTCAATAATTTATCATCGGAATTATTTTTATTGAAATAATAATCGTACTGTAAACGAAAAAAATATAAAAATATGTAATATAATTTGTGTGATTTTTATTTTTATTTTTTTGTTTTTGTTTTTTTTTTCTCTTATAAAATATCAAAAAGCTACATCATATTGTAAAATATTTTTTTATTATTTTTTTTTTTTCATACGAATTGAGGATAAAATTAATAACGAACTGTATTGCAATATCACACATGGGTATTTTTTTTTTCTATGTTTTTCTTTCTATTTTATATTTTTCCTACCCAAAAATAAAACAAAAAAAAAAAATTCAATTTGTACAACTGGTAGATAAAATATTTTTCTACTATAAATCAATTGGAGTGATTATTTAATTATTATTTTTTTTTTTTTCACGTCAATTATTTAAAATCAACAATTAACAATGAAACTTTTATAATTACATCAAATTATAAGATTTCATTATTAATTTTTACAACAAACACACTCACTTTATATAAATTTTTTTATATATAATGTAATATTAATAGACAATGGCACACACCATAATTACGGATATGCCAATTATTGGTACATGAGAGGTAATACGTTCTCCATTAGCCGATAATGCGGTATAGAAGTTACTATCGATTTTCTTTTCATTTTTTATCCTCTTTTTTTTTTTTTTTGTTTTTTGTTTTATCCTTTTGCTTCGTGTACTCGGTCGCTCATGCGATCGCGCCCGATTACTAATGCATCAATGTCGACTACTGGTGCAATATTGGAACGGTATTGTTCGTTCAACGATCTCCACTCCACCAGTTCGTGAGAGGGCTTTATAATGGCAGCATCATTGTTGCGTTACCAACAGCATTATCGTCACCGCACCACGTGCTTTTACCAATGTTGAAATTGGTATTCCCATCGTAAGGGGAGAACTTCAAATATGCTCATACATGCTATTGTCTACATATTCAACTTTACATAATATATATATATATATATATTTACTGTACATAACTTATCAGATCATTTATTTCTCTATTATTAAACTATTTATTAAATTATTTATTGAGTGAATATATTTCATTTTGTCAAATTAAATTTATTGAATATTTTTAAATAAATATAATTTTTTTTTTTTTCTCCTTCATTTGAATTAATTATGAAAAATATACAGGAATTTTTTTTTTCATTTCTCATTTTTTATTTAATCATTAAAATAATAAATCTATGTATATTTATTGTTGAGTATTTTTTTTTTTTTCTTCTTTTTTTTTTTCGTAAAACAATATCAAATTCTATAACTTTTTTTTTCCTGTATAAGCCTTCTTTTCTCTTTTCGCATTACGTCTACTTTCTCTATATATCATTTCTCGAGTGGCTTTATAATAAAGTTTGCAAGAAAAATTGTAAAGTGACGGTGGCACTTTATTGAAGTCATCCTCTTGCTCTTCTCCTTGTCGTTTTTATCAAAATGACAAGACAAAGTATCAAAAAATTAAAAGATCAAAAAAAAAAAAAAAAAAAAAAAAAACAAATAAACGAAAAATTAAAATTTATTCCTTTTTAATCTCATCACGTGGAATTTTGCAATAATTAAAATTATCTCTGTCCCTGCCTACCTTCTCTTTTTCTTTTTCTTGGGGTTTTTTTTTTTTTTCTTTTTGTTTAAATAAATATATATATATATATATATGATGGACAAAGTTTAATTTGAGTTTGTATATGCATTACATTAGATACGTTGAACTCAATGTAATTCATTTATATTTGGAAAATTACTATATATCATATACACTCTCATATTGAGTTCATCATGTTCATATATACACGGCAGTTGAGTAGATTGAACCATTGAAATAATAATTATAATAAAGTTGGAGGGTAAGCAATATTCATATTTGCCACTAGTACTCTGTATAATAACGTTACCGTGACATGAAAACTGCTCACGTGTTCATGTTGGATATATAATTTCTCACGGGAAAAGCGACGAAATAATAGCAGAGAAGAACATGCATTAATTCTTTACATTACAATTCGATCTTATCAAATTACAAATATATTTAATTTCAATAATATTATTCATCTTACTTACACGCACATACACACACATATATATTTCATTTTTATTTAATACTTACGAATAATACAACGTTGTAAATGTGTAGAACGTATTTGAGAAAATTAACGGAGCAACAACCGTCGTCACGAGTCCGGATCCTGGTAGATGTGCCAGGTAATCTCTCTGAGCCTTTTGCCATTTTATCCACAATTTTGTTTCTCACGTGAATCACACTGTATATAAACTCTTCACGTTTCACAATTTTCACGTCACCTTTTCATGGCATCTACAATCATTCCAATAATCATTTTAGTATTATTATTTAAAGATTTAAACAAAATTAATTTTATACATGTAAATTATGATTATTTAAAAGAAAAAAATTTTTTTTTTTTTTTTTTTCTTTGTTTCAATACAACATTAGTGAATATATTATAAAAATAATTGTGTATGGAAATAAATAGTCATTTTAATATTATCACAGATATGTATTTGTGTACGCGACAGGGATTTTATACATAATCACGCGCTAAAGTACAAAGACGTCTTGGAAGTAACTTTGAAAATCCCATAACTTGTCGAGCGAGGAGTGGCCTCTTTCCTCACCAAACTATACCATAAATATATCAACACACAACACCACTATCTACCCTCACAATGAACTCTTGGCGTGAGACTAGAGTTATACACGTGTGGATACAACGCTCCCTTAGTTGGTTGCACATTTTCTTCATTGCACATGGGACATCAAAGTGCATCTACTTTACATTGTATAATAAACAACAACATCCAGCTACTCATTTTGTCCCAGTGTATATACATATATATATATATATATATATATACATAAATTTTTCTTGTTGTATAAATATTAAATCATTTTTATGATGTGGAATTTATTTCAATTTAATGTGGAAAAATTTTTTTTATTCAAAAATACATTTTTGCATTATCTCGATTTTTTTTTTCTCTCTCTCCTTTTTTTTTTTTTTTTATTTTTATATACTTGGGAAAAAGCTAACAGTTTTGTTTTCGTCAAACAACTTGTTTTATATGATTTTTTTTTTTCTTTTTTTTTTTCTCTTTTCCTCCCCTTTTGTTAGCCACACGTACAGTTCAGAGTCGCAAAACTTTTCTCTCGAGAATTCATTCATCCTCATGCATACTTCATCATGCAATGAGAAAAAGAATGTTTGCAGATATGCAGAAGTCTCATAAAGAATAATATATATCTATCCCTATATATATTTTTTGTGAATTTCATAAATTTTTTTTTTCTCTTATTTATTTATTATTATTATTTATTTTTTTTTTTTCAACGTGTTATTATTTATATGGATATTTATTTGTGTTATTATGCTACACAACTTTTTAAATAATTATTAATAATATTTCTATTCAATTTTGAAATAAAATATTCATCGATTTTCTACTCACTACCCAACTCTCTCTTCTTCACTCTCTTCTTTCAACAACTATTCATACTCAAATTAAAACTTTTATATTCTTCTCCATCTCTCACGTCACTCTCAATTTTCTTCCATGTTTTTAAATTGTTTTGTATATTGAATTCAAACAAAATAAATTATTTGACATCAATAATAAGGAATTTAAAATGAAAAAAAAAATAAAAAAAAAATAAATAATAGTATTACATTTCTTTCAGCAAATATTTCATTATTTCTACACTATATATTTTTTTAAAATATGTCTTTTTTTAAATATATATATATTGCCATAATCATCGAAGCAGAGTTTTAAATTTACGTCGATCATTAAATTTTCTGTTACTTCCATTCAATAATTCATACATAATGCAAAACAAATTGAATGAAAGAGGGTAAAAAAAAAAAAAAAAAAAAGAAAAAAAGAAAGACAAATATGTATAGTATGACTGCATAATTAATAGAGTACGAGTGTACAGAGATGTAAATAAAAAAAAATAAAAAAAATATGTATATATTTACACTTTTATATGTAGAACATGAAAGAGTGAAAGATGCGTAGAGAGAAGTGAAAGAGATGAAGAGAAACGACGACTAACGAGCAACTTTGAGGGTGTGACCTGTCTTGTCGCGTGGGCGAGGTTGGAAATTTTGCTCTGGTCTGAAATGTCGTCCACGACGGGTGGTTGCCTCAGCAACAAATAAAAAGACATATATATATATATATATCGCATGAGTGCTCACTTTATATCACGTGGTTATGCCGCAGGATATCGCGCCGGCAGCATCCCGTATGCCGACACTGCAATATACGAATGAAACCGCAGAATAAATCTTTAAACACACGTATATATATGTATATTTGTGTGCAAGCGTATGTTTCTCAATGCCTGTGGCATGAAAGAATTATATCCAATGGATGTGACTTTAACCGTGTGACTGAATCCAAAAATTCTTTATGATCTACTGTCGCATCGTGAAATATATTGTATAATCACGTCTATTATTCCACACAAAAAATTAAAACAAAAAACATATACATATATATATACACTGTTTTTTTTTTTGTTTAAATATATACCTGTGGCAAAAAAAATTATCCAATAAATAGTGTACACTGTATAAACACTGAAGTTGAGAAAAAAAAAAAAAAAAATGAATTTTCATTCAATTAAAAAAAAAAGAAAAAAAAAAAGAAGGAGAATCAGAAAAGAAAGCGATGAGTAATCATCCCTTTGCTCTTTTTTTTTTCTCTCCTTCTTTTCCTAAACGAATTTTTCTCGTTGGATCACTGGTGACAATTTACAAATTGCGAGAATAGAGTTAAAAAAAAAATAATGAAAAAAAAAAACGCGTATAGAGAAATGGGTACGTTTTTATACGTATGTGTATTCGTACGTGCGTATATATGTATGTGCGTGCGTTTGTGCGTGTGTGTGTGTGTATATACAGTTGGGCTCGTCCAGACGGTTCGCCGGTTAGGACACGACTGATCTCCGTGGGCCGCAATCCGTTAATACGATCTGTGAACGAACGTTAACTCCGAGCTATATCTACGTGTGTGCTGTCAGTTGAGTTTGAGCCTTGGCACGACGAGGTATACAGTAAGAGACTCACTCTCATTTTGTGATTCCATTGGTAGCACCTCTCTCTTTTTATATATACTTATACTTGACAACTATATATGTATATATAAATCGATCTGGTCCTCGATGGTTCGTTCCAGATAGTCTGGCATGTCGTTTTACTGTGATGAGCTTCAAATCCTGACGATGTGAGAATGTTACATTTTTTTTTTTTTTTTTTTCTTCTTACGTATACATGTATAGATAGATGGATATATTGGGTAGAATAAGTCAAGACGATTTTTGAACATTCGAGATCGAATGTGCCACTCGTTCTATCAACATATAGTAAGCAGGTGTAACAAAATTCATATCAAAATATAAAATTTTGTTGACTCATGTGAATGATGGCATCGAAAAAAAAAAAAAAAAAAAAACTCGATTGATTTTTATTATTCTTAGTTGATTTTTTTTTTTTTTAGTATAAATTATATATTGAAAAGGATTCCCGTAATTTTTTTTTTTTTTCAATATTTAATTTATGATTTTTTTTTTTATTTATTTTCTTTCACATTATTATTACTTGTTTATTTATTCAATTTACACAAAATGATCCGGGTGGATTTATGGATTTCACGAATTAAATTATTTTACTTTTATATAAGTTGAAAAAATTTTTTAGCCATACGTCAATTGTACAATGAGGAGAGGTCGTTGGCTTTTGACTTGAATTATGATGCCATATAACTTGAATGAATATAAATATTATTAAGTAAAATACTTTTCTATATGTATATATCTATTTGTACATAAAAAAGATGATGATAAAGAGAAAAAAATAAATAAATAAAAATAAAAATTATAGTTTATATCTCGTACGTGTAACACTATCTAATATTAGTCTCGATGCATGATAAATAAATAATCCAACAATAATTTTTAGTCAAGAATTATAAATACATATATAAATAAATATAATATTTATTCCTACATTTCAATATTTTCCAATACTATTTTGCTATTCTAATATTATTATTGAAAATAATAATAAATAAATAAATAAATAAATATATATATAAGTATGTGGAAGAGAGAAATCAATTTTCCACAACTTTATTATCATATAAAAAAATAAAAAAATAAAAAATATATATATATATATATAAATGGAAGTGTAGCGTTGTGTAATACATTGTGGAGACTACCCACGTGGATCGTGCGCGCCCACCCACAACATAAGGGAATACCCATGTGCACACCGGATATCATTCTATGATCTATAGCCTCAACCTTTACTATATATGTGTATTAAATTCGCTCTCTCTCTCTCTCTCTCTTTTTCTCATGACTTTCCCAATTATCTTGATTTCCCCTCTGTTAATTCACCACACTCACTTAACACACATAAAACCTCGATAAATTAATAAAAAATAAAAAATAAAAAAATATCAAATACATATGTATAAATTATATTGAATATAATCGTAATTTATCACTGAATTTATCTACTTTTAACTCATCTCATTGTCGTATTACTTTATTTTGCAATGAGCTAATATTCCCCCCTACTTTGCAACGTCAATTTGCAAACCGACTAATGCAAAATAGTTCCCAGCTCCTCTTGAGCCATATCCTCATTTGTTCAATGTCCCTATATCCCTGTATATATATTTATTGTGGACGCGTCGACACGTTCAATTTTACTGATGAGACCAATCATCCAATCGTATTAACCTTGCCAGTCATTCTCGCGTACGTCCTCACTCGTTATTGGCTGGTTCCTGCATTCAAACACAAAAGACCCATCAATATATTTATCTACACTTCACATATATCCATCATATAATTCTCCACATATCTATTTATTATTATAAAAAAAAAAAAAATAATAATAAATAATAAAAATATATTTTATAAGTAGTCTCGTTGAAAATTCACTTGTCACGATGGAAAATAATTTAACTCACGTATGTGTAGAACATTTCAAACATTCCAATCTCTCCCTCAATCTCTCTCTCTCTCTCTCTCCTCCGTTTGTCACGCTCGATAAATCTTGTTATTCTGAGAAGAAAGATATCTCTTTCTCTTTTATAAAACCTTTTTTTATTTTATTTTATTTTATTTTTTTTTCATTTTTCCTTTTATGATTCAAACCATCCGCCCACAGTCTCTCTGTTTTACAGGACGTGGAGTGTGCGTGTGTGCAGGCACAGCCCAACGTTGACAAGCTCAAGTTCTGTATATATATATATATATATACTTTATTAACGCAGTATTGCGTGTGTATTCACAGGTGTTTGTCGCTCACTTCTTTGCGTATAATACACCGTAGAAAATCGGACACGTGCTAGTGCGCGTGCACGCACATGAGCCACGCGAGTCTTTTTCCCACTTTATTTCTTCTTCCTCGACATCGCGCTTTTTCTACCTCACTCTTATCGTTTTTCTTATTCTTCCTCTTCCTATTCTCAATGAGCCTCGGGCACTCTTTTCCACTCCCATCGTAAACACATATAAATATTCTTGTGGCTTTGCTTGAATGTGCTGCCTACGCGATCTGTCACGGTCGAATGTGCACCACTGCAACTCAGAGCACATTTGCAAATGTGAATGTAAAATTTTTTTTTCTTTGCTTTTTTTTTTTACTATTATTATTTTTTTTCCGTATTGTTGTTGATATCGTTTTTTTTTTTTTTTTTTTTTTTCGCAGTATTAAAAATGTTGTTCCTAACGCACCTTGACCATCGTCGTGTTTTGTGTCTTCACACGTTCTCAATGTAGTCGTATAACACGCGACCACAGTGACGCGGAATTTATAATGAGATCTTAATGATGATTTATTATACAGGGTGTTTATACATGTGGAATATATATATATATATTTTTTTTCTTCTTCTTCTTCTCGTTTTTTTTTATTTATTTTATTTTCACGCCCTCATGATTTATTGTAATTTGTCACAAAGAATTTTCGTATCAGTGCAAAATCCTGTTTTAAACATTTATATAAATCGTGTAGTCACGTTTATGCTAGGTAAATCGGACGGGCAAGTAGAGCACACTAAAATAGACGTGTATATATATACTATATATGTACAGAAATATCTATGATGCCAAGAGGTGAGTGAGAGGAAAAATTGTGGTATAGATGTGTCGGGGAAAGAAATGGTTACAATAAAATGAAAAAAAAAAAAAAAAGAAGGAAAAATAAATAAAATGAAAGACTAAGTGAGGAAGGAAAAGAGATAGAAAAACGTGTAGACTATAGAGTAATAGTGATTTGCTGGGATAATCGTGACCCGGATAACGAAAATGGATAGGAGGCGAGTGCTTTTACCTCTCAGTTCGGAACGCGTGATGTCTTTCAATGTGGCGTTGTCCCCTCTCTCGCGTCTCGTTATTTTATTTATTTATTTATTTTTTTCTTCTTCGACTGTATCCATTTTTTTTTTTTTCTGTCCTGCGTGTGTTTCACCAATAAATTCAGCGGTCTGTTGGTTTTTATATTATTTCTTTCATATATGGTGTATGTATTGCTAATCGAAATGAAAAATTTAATTATACGAGTGGCAAAGTAATTAATTTTTTCTTCGTTTTTTTTTTTTTTCTGATGAATAAATGAGGGAAGGTAAAAAAAAAATTTTTTTTCACAAATAAAAAATGGGAAATTACGGAAGATATTATATAAACAATAATATGAAAATTGAGATTAAATTTAATGGGTCAAAGTAACTGTACATAGAAATTATTAAAATAATATATATAAATAAAAATAAATATTATATAGTTATATATGATGATATAGAACGGCAGTGAACGGATATATATTCAAAGTGGAATTTAATCCATCCACATATACACATACACATATATATATATATATATATATATATATACATTTGGTTTGCCGTTTGATCACATAAAAAGCCTGATGAGTTTCAGTGTACGCTTCCCAGAGGGAACAGCATCAGAGTGAACGCCAAGCCAATTTATCGTGATGGCCCGATGAACGAGAGTACGCACGGGCGCACGCTCTCGAGAGCTATCCAGTTACCTCAGCTTGATAATTTACGAGAGTTTGCGCTCGCGAAAGAGCGGAACGGATTAATTTGTTCGCCACGCGTTAGGCTACTTTATTCGAAAAATTATTCAGGTTAATTTGGATATAAATGAAATCGATCATACGTCTACATGATAAAAATTATGAATATAAAAAATGTCTGACATAAATACGATATACAGAAAAAAAAAAAAAACAAAAACAAATCAAAATAAAACATCATAAAATCCATAGTAATATATAAATATAAAATTAAAAAGTTAATTAAATTATTCCGTATGAAATAATTTATTTACCATTTTTTTTTTTTGTTTTTTTTTTTTTTTTCAAATGTTTTTTTATCTTGTATATTTATATATTTATTTATATTTATATCTGACGAAATAAGGGTTGAAAGTAAAAGTGGCAGCACGTACAGAATGGGCACTATGAGTTAATGAGAAAAAATGGGTGGTAAGTTAAAAAGAAAAAATATATACATATTATATGTGCCTCTTAACTATATACGAACTCTCATAGCCATGGACATCAATCTCTCACGTGGCAATACGTGACTAGGTACGTGATGTTATTGCTATTGGCTTCTTTCGTTTCTCTCTTTATCTTTCTCTCAATGTATATAGAGTCTATACTGGGACGAGAGAGAGAGAGAGAGAGAGAGAAAGATTAGGTTGGCCAGACGCAACTGAGAATCCTCTGGCATCTTGAGAAAGAGCGCTAAAGCACTCGGTATAGAATCGCTCGTAGTACACATTATCGCACGTGGTGTCCGGAAATTACGGTACAACTTCATGAGTGACTTGTGGGACTCTTTCCTACAATATTTTTCAATGCTATATATTATTATTATTAATATATATTTTTTTTTTTCTCATGTCAATTCTCACATAAGTCGCTCAACGGCTGTAACACGCCCCATTGAGTTCCGTAGCGACAATATTAAAGTGAGAAAGAAAAAAAAAAAAAATAAATAAATATAAAAAAAAAATATTGGAAGAATAAAATGAAATTTATTGAAAATAATTTATCAAATTTCGATATTGATATGTCACTCGCATTTTTTTTTTTTTTTTTTTTGTTGAATCGCAACTGTTGAACACAATTGACAATATTAAATTTATTTAATTATAGATATATATAGTAATAATAACTGTGTATGTATGTGTGTGTGTGTGTGCGTGTCTTCTTTCATGAACGAATATATATCGTTGTGACACGCGTGATGAAAATCGATGCTCTCGTGGGATTATAAAAAATGTGCAATACAAACTGAAAGATATAATAAATATATGTATATGTATATACATATATGTTGGGGTATATATGAAGAATGAGAAGAAGATGAAGAAAAGAGAAAGGGTCAAGAGCTTGTGCGCGATATTTTGCCGATTCTTCAGCTATAATGAACTCAACCTCGATCGTATCATTGTGTTATGGCATCGGCACGCGCGTGTACACCATCATATCTTCATCATACACACACACACACACACACATACTTACACACATATATACACCCATACACATCCAAAAAACTTTACGTATTTATATATGGAAATAAAAATTGGGGATATTAAAGGATAAAAAATATGAATTTTTTTGTTTATCAATCGATACAAATTACTAGTGCAACTTTTATTCAATTTCAAACCAAAAAATATAGTAATATATATATATATATATAGAATACTTTTATATTACAAAAGAATTTAAAATAAATACAAATATATTTAGATTTGAAATACAATGTGTTTTGTTAAAATACAAAAAAAAAAAATGAATAAATAAAAAATAAGAAAACTAACGGGTCAAATGGTCTCATGGGTGGAGCATAAAGCGAAGTGAGCGATGAGGAGGAAGCAAGAGAGAGGAGAAAAGAGAGTGTCATCTGTGCAGATGGCCTCGTCGTGCGAGAGAAATCAACCGTGCGATAAGGTCGATATCGGGCATGGCGTTTATACGGGAAACATCTGCTGATACCTCGTCCTCGAATCTCGATTGCGCAACACGATGCAGATATATTTAGAGCAAGAAGAAGATAACAAAGAGAGAGGGAGAGTGATAAAAAAAAAAAAAAATGGGATCCAAATACGTAGGTATATGTACACTTATGTGTACAAATATGTAATGTTTAGATTATATATCTTCATGTATGTGAACGTAACGTGATTTTATGATGTTCTATCATGAAGAAAAAAAAAAAAAAAAAAAATTGATCGCTTGATGGTGAATAAAGGGGGTATAGCAAACGGGCGAATAGAGGGAGGTGAAGTAAAATGTACAGTAGAATGAACACGATACTTTTTTTTTTTTTTTTTTTTTTTCCTTGTCTCATCGTCTTGCCGATCTCTTGCTCTTTCCACTGACACTTATTTTTTTTATTATTTTTTTTTTTTTTACATTTTTCGCTGGCGGAAAATATTTTGCCAGATAAGCCCGTGAAGAAAATTGGCTCGCGTGTGGCACTTGATCGGTTATCGGTCACGACCATCTTTCCTCAGCAATATAATACGAGGTCAAAGGCTGATACTTTTATAATATATACATTGTATATATAACGCTAATACCGTCAGTAATATATACCTTGACCTTTTTAAATATTATTTATTTTTATTCACTAGTTTATACCTGATTCTACAGGTTATAATTACATAAATTACAATATATATATATATATATGATATCAGGAATAATTTATGATTAAAATTGTGAAAGATGATGAAGAAATAAAAAATAAAAAAATAAATCATATAAATAAATAATCATTAAATCCACTTTACGTTTAGATTTTTTTTTTTTTTTTTTTTTTTTTTCTATCACCTTTTATTTTTACAATACCGACATAATTTTTTTGACATGATAAAATTAAAAAACCGTATAATAGCCTAATTATAAATACAATGAAAGATGAAATTCATTGTAGTAGTTTGTGAGATGAAAAAAATGGAGAAAAAGAAGTTTCGGGGACGAGGGGATGTAGAAGATACATGAGAAGGGTTAGGGTTGAAGGAGGAAATAAAAAACAAAAAGAGTGATACAAGAATTAGTGAGAGTGAATTAATAGGGGCAAAAGGCGCGGTAAAAAAAAAAAATAATAATAATAATAAATAAATAAAAATTTATGTGTGTATGAAAATAAAACAAGAGTATGAAAACGAGAAATGGAGGTAGAGCCGCTCTATGCTCAGTTGATGATTCTCCATCTCAGACAAATGTATATATATATATAGACCCGCATCTACCACCTTATCCATCGCACGTGAGTGGCATGAGAAACACGCCATTACATTATAATAAAATAAACTGTGTTAACATGACAAGAAATCCAACGATATCTTTATAAAATTCTCCACGAAAACGTTCTATTACATTTTAAAAAGAAAAAAAAAAACTCGTTTTCTTTTTTTAGACTCAAATATATATATTTGAGTATATGTATATGAATTGTGTATTTATTTTATCACTTACACAGTTCTATGCATAATATGGAAGGGAAAAAAAAAAAATGAATAAAGTCTATGAATTTAATTTATAATGTCAAAATTGTAAAAAAGTTTTAGATTTTTTACACATTATTTGTGTAAGAATAATGAAATTTTTTTCAATGAATATATAAATATATAAATGTAATTTCATTTTATTAAATAAATATTTCAATTTTATTCTCATTTATCACAATGAAATGTCTGACAAATTTTATTATATATAGAAATGAGTAATATTTTTTTTTATTTCTCAATTTGATTTAGTTATTTTATTCTATTTTATTATTTATTTATTCTTTTTTTTTTCTCTTTCCGTTTTAATTCGTTCATTTGTCTGTAGCCAAATCCAATGTATATTTATCACAGTGAGTTAAGAATAAAAAAAAATAAAAAAATAGAAAGAAAGAAAAATTCTACGTTGCGAAATTATTATTTAATCTGCATAGATAAAAAAATTTAACTTCTCCACTGATCTAGTTTGAAAATAAAATTTTTATTTAATCTAAATGGCACAGTAACATCCGCATGAGATATCAGGCCATTCGCATAATCTTTCTTGATTATTTCGAGAATATGCCGCGATGCAACTCTGACTGTGACAATTTTCGTTGTACACTTTTAATACTCAATTTCACTATTTTAATCTCTTTCACTCACTCCAATATCTCACTTCAGTTATTATTTTTTATTTTATTTTAGTTATTTATTTATTATTATTTTTTTTTTTCCTCTATTATTTTGCCTTTGTTCAGTGTATTATTTTTTGTTCCTTTTTTCTTCTATTCGTCATTAATTTCCTCGTTGCGTCCAAGTTTTTCTTTCTCATCTCACTGTTCAATTATCTTGAGTAGAGATAACGAGTCGAGCAGCAAAATCAGAAAAGATCTTTTCATTCCAATATCCATTTACTATTTTTTTATTTTTATTCACTAGTTTGTTTGTTTGTTTTTTTTGTTTATTTTTTTATTTTTATACTCACGAACAACTAAAGATATTTCGTGACAACGATAAAACAATTCGAATGGAGAGAAGAAAAAAATAAAAAAATAAAAATAAAAAAAAAAATAATGAAGAATTGAAAAAGTTTTAATGCGCTCGTAATGTGAACGCGTTGGAAATTGATAAGATCATATTAAGATTGTAATAGTAGTGAGGATGAGCGTAAAAAAAATATATATATATATATATATATGTGGTGTAAAACAGTCGTTAAGAATGGCCACCAAGAATTTTATTAACCATTGGACATTAAAGTTTAATTGGATAATTGGATGTAGTTCAAAGTATGATTGAAAAACAGATTGTTTGAGATTTAAAGTTTGAGGTCAAACTTATAAATATTTTATCATTTGTTCTGAGCTGTTTATATCTTTGAACTTTATATATATAATTATTGACTTTTAAATAAAAGAAAAAGTTAATGATAGAGTAGATGTCATACAATTTATTGACAATCTCATAATTATTTTATCAAACAGAAAAAAAAAAAAAATTCCATCCAATTCTAATCGGATATATGACAAAATATAATTAATAATAATTATTATTACTTTTCTCTTTTGATATTTTAATGAGAATTTTTTTAATACAATAAATTTCATTATTGAAATCGATTAATTGTCAATCGTACACGCTATTTAAATTCATTATTATAACTTTGATTATTTTTCGTTTTTTATTTTTTATTTTTTTAAAATTTTTACTAAAGATAAAATGGTTGGATAAGTGAGAAAACTAAAGGGGGGCACTTGGTAAATTGAAATTGGACAAGAATTTACGGGGGTTGAGAGCACACAGTACAATATATACTAACAAGATTCAAGATTGCTTTGGTTGTACGTTTGCATTCAGTTAAGAACTTTTGGAATTTAACATCCCCTTTCATTTGCGATTGTAAAGTGCTGTAACTTTTAGTGAAGGATTTTCTAACAGATGAAAATTAATGAGAATGACAGATAGAAATAATTCAAGAAGACTTGAGAGAGAAAAAAAAAAAATAATAATAAATAATAAAATAAAAATACAAACAAAAAATTATCAAATTTCCTTTTGTCAAATCTAATTAGTCGTATACTTACTCAATCGTACTAAATAAAACTTCATATACACTAGATAAAAGTTTGTAATTTCAAGTAATGACTCTTGATAAACTTTATCACTATGAATAAAACTTTCAGTCTTTTTGTGCTGTCATTGTCATTGTGTACTCAACAAAATAAATACAACGGTGGGTCCACCTGAAAATTAAATTTTACTCAAAAACTCACTCATCCTCTTCTTCATTTGTCTCCATTTCTCACGAATTCTTTACCATTCACTGTCCCATTTGTTCTCACTTCAGTATTTCCCTGATTGTTTTCTCATTAATGAAATACCCCTGCCACTCAAAATTTTCATTTTTTAATCAAATTCGTAACACCGTCTCTGATATTACCGTCTCTTTGATAACTATCTCACTACTGTTATACCTACTCTATTGTATAGTGTCGGTTGAATAAAATTTAAGAGAATATATAGAGCTCGATGCCTCAAGGGACGGTTTAGCTCTTTTGGCACTGAATCTCTAATTTCTTGAAAATGCAAAATAACTTTTTCCCTCCATATAATTTTATAATGAAAGTAAATCAAAAAAATTTGGAAAATTGTCAAAAAAGATTTTATAAAATGATTATTTTATCATTTTTATTTTTTATTATTATTTATGTTACTTCTCACTTTTTTCACATTTATATATAATTTTATTTTTATCTTATTCATCTATTTACTCATTATTATTAATATTATTATTATAAAATTTCCATTCAAGTAAAAAATTGCAAGTTTATTTTGTATAATAAAAGATATGTACTTATATGTAAGTGTATACGTGTAGATATTCTGTGGCGTTTTGAGACGATTGAATAAAAAAGTACATATACATCAGTAAATTGAATGTCCTTTGAAAACGGATGCAAGAGATGTGAGAGAAATTCTATTGGCATCCTACGATCCGACGGAATGTGGGATAAAGCTTCATATATTGTACTCTGATTTCAAAGCTCGTCTTTCATTGCCCTCTAGCATTTTACTCAATATATGTAATGTACCTATATCTATATATATATATATGTGTGTGTGTGTGTGTGTATGTATGTGTATAATGACAGTATACTCTTTCTTTTTACACTTGAGTAAAGTCCTGAGATTTTACCCTCGGGTAATTTTGACAAAAACGAAAAATATAAAAAATAAAATGAAATTTCTTTGATTGCTTCCATTTGTTAGTGTCAAAAATTTTTTTAATTCGCAAAAAATTATACAGTAAATTAATTATATGAGAAATATTTTACATTAATTTTATTCATTGTTTCAATTTTTACTGGAGTGAAAATTTAAATGAAATAAAAAAAAAAAAAAAATGTATAAAAATAATAAATAATTATGATAATAATAAATAAAAGGGGGAAAATTGTGGATTTTACTTTTAGTTAAGTTAACGGATAAAACGCGATAGTGCGAGAACGAGTGGGAAAAACAGAATGAGAAATCCAGGAGGTGGATGACATGGGAGGCAGTGAAGTCTGTAGATTGTGGACGTTGACGAGTCCTCGCCACAACCAAGTTGGTTGAAATGAGACAAAGAGAGAGAGAGAAAGAGAGACACTTGGAGAATAGTAAGAGACGACACCCAACCATCGTGTGACAAAACTAAGAATGGGTGAAAGCATCTAAAAAGACAGAATATAGAGAAATACGAGAATAAAACAAAGGGAGCAATAGTAAATGTGTGTGTGTGTGTGTGAGAGAGAGAGAGAAAAAGAGAGAAAGGAGGGGAATCGTGAGCAATTTATCCCGGAAGAAATGGGTGAGTGGCACCAAAACTTGCGTGGCGCCTGACGACTTTTCTGTTCCCGACATCACAGAATTTCTCCATCTCTATTTTTATAGTATAGAGTAGTAGAAAGAAGTTTGTTGCCAGTGAAAAAAGAAAATAAAAGAAAAGAAAAGAAAGAAAGAAAAAAAAAATAGCCGAAAATAAAAAAATAATAGGAAAAAGAAAAGAAAGGATTCTCACACGAATTTGAGAATGCCGTTGAAGAAACAACTGATGAAGAAGAAAGAGTGTGGACATTTATATGTGTACAATAAATGAGGAAAAAAAAAAACAACAAGAAAAGTAAATCGAAAGAATGTAATATAAAATGATGTGAAAACCATGACGTTGCGATTGGAGATTCTTTTTGAAATTGATCATGTTGAGTTCGGGTATTGAAAATCCACTTCTGCAGTGCTTTATCGTTGAGAAAAGAAAAGAATAGAAAAACAAAAGTATATATATATATATATAAATGTCAGTGACAAGTGAAGTTGTCAATGAAAGCAAAGAAAATATATGAGAACAATTGCGGTCATATATTTCAAATAGAAAAATGTTCGCGAATGTGATGGTAAAGTTTTTTTGTTTGTTTTTTTGTTTGTTTTTTTTTTTTGCTCTAACAACGATGATATGTTTGCAAAACGTGGTGATAAAAGAGATTTGAGCTTGTGAGACTTCTAGGTGATGAAGAACATGGACAAAAAAAAAAAAAAAGAGAACAAAAAAAGTAACAAACCAAATGGAATGAAAATTGTCTCATATTCAGGAAATAGATTCGTTTCACGTGTCGGAGAATAGTATCAGAGTATCCTATGTGATTCTCAAATGGCATCTTACAAATTCACGATTATGACTTTCGATCATTATCTCAACGATTCAACTTGAGAATTTCTACGTCCCTTACCACAAAAAAATTTCCAATGACTATCACATAATCTCAATATAAATTTTCTCATAAAAAAAAAAAAAAAAAACAAACAAACAAACAAACAAACAAAAAAATAAAGAGGAAAAAAAAATTATACAAAGTCCAATTCATTATAATAAAACACTCAAACATATTAATATCTGTATCCAGGATCTTTGAAGAGTGAAAAAAAAAAATAAATAAATAAACAAACAAAAAAATTACCAACAAATGAAATAATTGTATATATAATGAATGGCATGTAAAATATTCATGATGTACGTGTGGTGATGTTGAAGTTTTCCGGTTTGATAAACACGACAATCTGAACTAAATGATTAATCTGATGTGCTATAGCGTCACATCGAACAGTTGGACAGTGCTCCTTGTACGCTTTGATATGCTCTGATACGGTTACATAGACTATCCCTTGTATATATTTTCATTTGAGTATATTAACTTGAATTATAATGAATTCTGTGGATATTGAGTTGGTGAAATCTCAGGATAGTATGTACAATATTATTATCAAAATATATTTATATTGAAAATATTATCATATAGTTTTCATTATAATCTAATATTCCATATGATAATAATTACGTTCATTAAATCAAATGAATATTAATTAATATCCCGATGTTTGATGTATAAATGTATAAATGTATAAATTAAATATTTTCATTTATTATAATAACATAAAAATTCATATTATATTTTTCATTTTAAATGAATTCTTTATTTTTTTTCATCAGAATAAAATTAAAATTGTACTACTTTGAAATGTAAATTTTCATAATTTCATATATCAGCACTGGTGAAACCAACGTGAATTTAATAATCCGACAATTTCTAACGACATAACGACGAAATACAATTCGTCTCGAGATTCGTGGAAATTAACCCTCGATAATACCTGAACACGTACCAAGTACGTGATTCATATATTATGTGTGAATGGTGTATATGAAATTGAATTGATATACGTGGGTTCAAAAGGGTGTTACGATAAAGGACATTTTAATTAATTGATCGTGAATTAACACGGGAAACGTGTCATTGGATACCTTGTCGGTAATTTTTTTATTTTTCATTATCAATTATATAAAATAATTTATAATATAAAAATAATTAAAATTTTTTTTTTTTTTTTTCACAAACGATTTAAATAAATTTTCACACTAAAAGCTCAAATTATTTTGGAAATCAGTAAAAACAATTGCAAATACACAGATATAATTTTTTTTTTTTTTCCCAATTTTATTCTGTCATTTTATATTTTACTCGTATCACATTTCTGTGAAATTCTGCACAGTGGTATTCCCCCTCTCCCATTGGTTAAAAAATGCAACGAACTGTGGAAAATGAATGAAAGAATGAACGAAGAAAAAAAAATAATAATAATAAAAATAATGAAAAAATAAACTAAAGAATTTTTTTCGACATTGGGAAAAATTCCACACTCCATTCGAAATTAAATGGAATGCTAGGACGGGGTCGCCATTGGATTACACGCGGTTTACATCCGTCAGTTTGTTCGTTCACATACATATATATATATATTTATGTGCAGCACTTTGTGGGTGATGGTAATTGAATTTAGTGGAAAAAAAAAATTGCCATTGCTTGCAGCCGTTGTACAATTTTAATTTCCGTTTTTATGACACGAAAAAACAAACAAAAAAAAAAAAAGAAATCAAAGTGTTTTTTATTTTCATTTATATATAACTTTATTTATGTATTTGTGTAGTAAATTTAGCACTTTTGTATAACATACAATTATATATATATTATTTCAATAACATATCAACTACAGTTAAATTTAATCTTTTAAAAATTAAAAGTGATCCTTTCATAAAGTTCACTTGACGTTTCGTTCCACTATTATAGTTTTCACAGACTTTACCCATAGATACATATATAGTTGGATAATAAGTTAGTGTTAAACTCTATAACTTGCACTCGCGTGACTTTAAATCATTCGTCACCCTTCAGTACAAATCACTAAATCTATATATAAATGTGATGTATATAACACGATATGTAAACGTATGGAGTTGAATTGTAAAAAAGTAGGTCGACTTTTCAATTCAAATCTAACATGCCTTAAAGTTGCCATCTTTTGATTTGAAAAAAGAATAAAAAAATAATTAAAAACAAAAAAAAAAGAAACCGGAATAGAAGAGGAAAAGAATGAATTAATAAAAAATTCCTCTCACATATAAATCCTTATAATACAATTCTCTTAAAACGTTTTATATCTTGAAGACTGCACCTCATGTTCAACGAAATTGTTAACCAATTTAAATGTAAATTTTATAAATACAATACACGCAAAGTTATTTTCTTCAAGCTATCAGTAAAAGTCAAATGTTCATTCAAGTGCTTTTACTCAAATTAAATAGCAAATAATTTATTGTAATTGTATTTTGCTTATATTGCATTGATAATATTTTTAATAAACAAAATTTTTCACTTGCACATAAATTGAAATGTTAATTTATTATTTCAATATAATTATTAATTTTATTATGAACGCACATGAAATCAAGGACTTGATTAACATAAAAGTAGATTTAAAAAATTCATCAATTTAAAAAAAAAAAAAAAAGAGTTTTTGTTAGTAGTTAGCTTTGAAATTGTAGTGAAAATAGAATTTTGTATCAACAGAATAAACAGAAAATAAGATCATTAGTGAATAAAAATATTGTACAGACATAAAAGAGGCAAAGAAAGGGAAAAAGGAGATGAGGGTTGCAAGTTGCACGAGCTAGGTGGCTTTTTTCATGGCCCGTAAATTAAGTCAGTACGACAACAAGCACCACCGACTATCCTCACACACACACACACACACACATATATATGAAAAATATGCGATGTGAAACCAGGATAACCCTCCACGTAGCTTAATATCTTAGAACGTAATCCATGTTATTAGAAATTTTTCTCAAATACTACACGTTTTTACAACTCATTTTATAACATAGTGCACACATTAAATATAATAATACATCATTTTTAAGATAACTAAACTTTTTTTTATGTAATATTTTTTATCATTATTAATGATATATATATATATATATTTTTTTTTTTTTCCTTTACATATTAATAGTTGAACAAAGAACGAAAAATAATACAAACTAATGACAAGAAATATGGTGAAAGAGCATAAAAGAGTTGGACATTAGAGTGTATGTATACGGTATGTGCTTGACTTTGGCCTCAGTATAATTGCAACTGGCTACCACCGGTCTTTTTTTCCTCTATCTCTAATGGCATTGTTCTTCTCCAAACACAGACAAGTCGTATAAGATATAAACTCCGTATACAGTTGAGTGTATAACGGGCCCCCATTCGTTTCATTAGTTGTATATTTTTTTTTTTTTTTTTTTTTTTTGCAGCCTACACAATTGACATTTTTCAGTTTCCTGTACGACTAATTAAAACCAATGAGAAATATTTTATATCCTTTAAATTTATTACTATTCGCACTTTCCCCCTCTCACCCTTTTTTCTCTCTCTCTCTCTCTTCCTCTTGCTACCCTTCAATATATAATACTTTTTCTTTTTATTCGCATTTTTTTTCCTTTATTTTCTATTTTTATCGTACTAAATTCTTCTCTTATTTTCTTACTTCACTTTCAAATTTTTTTCCTCATTCGTATATAATTATTGTTATTATTATTTTATTTTTTATTGTTTCCTTTTTTTATTTTCTCTCTTTTTTTTCCTCCAAATTCCTTTTCATTTATCATTTTTTATCTGATTCAGCGATTCCTCATTTTCCTGATTTTTTTTTTTTTTTTTTCCATCTTATTTTTATCATTATTATCAATATTTTTTTCTTTCTGTACCGCACATTATTCAATTCTGCATAGCTTTATAATATTGAATAATAAAAAGAAAAAAAAAAAAATCTGAAAAGAGAGAAAGGAAGAATTCGTGATCGTGTATTGTGGCATTACACTCCACCCACAGATCCCCGAGAATATTCTTTTCATTTTTCATGGGGCATTTGCAAAAAAAAAAAAAAAATAGGAGTGGATGGGTGTGAGAGAGGAGTCGAGTGGTTGAATGATAAAAAAAAAAAAAATTGAATTATCTTTTCGACCTACTGTACCCATGCGATTTTGAATCAATATATAGGGGTATTCAACGTTGCAAAAAAATCGAGAGAAAGAACTGGTTGGTTATAAACAAATATATATTGGGGTGTGTTCACGTGCGTGCGTCTGATTTTTTGTGAGAGATAAGTGGTAGATCATTTATGAAAGCGGAAATTAAAATTCGATCGTGAATAGGGAGATATATACATGTGAGAGCTTTTAATATACACCTACACATGTTTATGTGGCATAATGTTGTGACAGTTATTGAATTATATAACGATATGTTGAATGCAGACAATGATAGATTGATTGGTCAAATTGAATACGAAAAAATAAAGGAGAAAAAAAAAAGAAAAAAAAAGAAATGACATTTTATAATTATTTAGAATTGATCATTTAAAATTTTTTTTTTTTTTTTTTTGTTTCTTCTTCAATAAAATTTTGGGATATAATATAGTTCACGATAATATTTTATGTTTCCAATTTATCAATGTCAAAAATTGGTCAGTGTGATTTAATGACTATTGAATGAAACGCAAATGGGGCCTGAAATAAATACGAAGATGAAAGTAACAAAAAGCGATAAATAAAAAAATGAAAAAAAAAAAAAAAAAAAAATCAAAGATGTGGAAATAACCGGTATATTGTTGAGCCTTTCAATCGATGATATTGCCGCGGCACTTATAACACATTCCTTCTTTACCGTACCATCATCGACGAGCACCCTCGATAATGACGATCGATTTTAAGATAAATGCGTGTCCTTGCCACAAAGAAATAATTTACCGCCCAAATTTCTTTTGCGTGTCTGTTGTACAGAATTATATTTATATATTTTTTCTATTACTCACTTGAAATATATTTTTCACATATATATATTTTTTTTTTTAATGGTAATACATATATTATAATAAATTTAAAAAAAAAAAAAAAAATGAAAGTAAAAATTGTGGTTGAAATTGAGTTGGTTAATGTTTTGAAGGAATAGAGAAATTAAATTGCAAAGTTTTATATTTGAGTGACCCGTGTTGAATAATAACGCGAGGATTATACAAAATTTTTGCAGGCACACAGTAAGATTATGTTTAATTCAACAGAGCTCAAGTAACTCCCTTATAATACTCAACCGTCCGATAGTTTTTCACCAATGAAAAAAGGTTAACGACCCGACGATGAATGCACTTTAACATAAATTGAGAACAATAGATTTTATACGTCAAAAAAAAAAAAAAAAAAAAAAAAAACATAAAAGTTTGATGATATATCAAAGTATAAATTTCATACATTCTCATTTTATTTATTTCTTTTTTCTTTTTTTCTAACTCAACTGAACAAAAGAAAACTCTTAGTGAAATTGAAATTCTTTCGAGTTATTGATGAAAAATAATAATATTTCACATTTCAATTTATTATTATTATTATTATATATATTTTTTTCTTATTATTATTTTTTTGGAGAATAAAAAATGGAGGGAAACATGAAAAAAAAATAATAATAATAATAATAAATAAATAAAAAATTCGTATATTATAAAAAGAAATTTTTTTTTTTCTTCTTTTTTTCTGATTTTTTTTTTAACCGCAATTTTAATTTCACATTGGATTATATAGTGCATTTACGGAATGATTAAATTCAGAGTGTATTGCTATATGAAACGATCACTGGCTATTTGAACATCAAATCAATTGCATTCTATGTAGATGTGTGTACTATTTTAATATCATACACGTATATACATTTGTGAATACAGCTAATAAAATTTGTCAAATAATTAATTTAACATGGATAATATTAATAAAAACAAAAACAAAAAAAAATTAAGAATAAAAATTTTTTTCATATCAATATAAAAAAAATTTTTAAATTAATGTCATCAATAATGAAACATAATGTGCAACAATGTAAATAATACAAAGTAAAAAAGAAAAAAAAAAAAAATAACAATAATAATTAAAAGTTAAAAAATCAAAAATGATAGTGTGACAATGAATTTCCGTCAGCGTCCACGATAAATGGGTTTTCTCCCTCGCTATTCTCTCATCTTCACCTCAATCCTCGTATACACGTAGCATTGGCCTTCCATTTACAGGTAATTTTCACACAAATACATACTCATATGTATACATATATAATATATATATATATACTCGCATAGTACTGCCAAGCCCATGTGACTCGTGTTGAGAAATATATTACGTGTGTGCTGTACGGGGTCAAAACGGAAATGGCACAAGTTGTAGTAGAGAAATGCGATAAAGAGCAGAAAGCGAGAACATGAAAACTCTATATATATATATAAGTTACAGGAGTATGAAATTATTCTTCGTTGACAATATCAAAAATGATAAATATACGTATATAAAATCACACGACCTATACATTCATGTCATCAATAAAATAAGCTGTGTCCGTTGTGAAATGGCAAAATATTCCGCTTCGCTGTACTTTAATGTAATTATTGTATTTTTTCCTATTACTCACGAATTCTCTTCCGCTCTTCTTTACTATATACATTCATACACACACACACACACACACAAAGTTGTAGAAAAATACAAAAATATCCCTGGAGAAATATAAAAAATATATAATTAACGTGATATAAGTAAAATATTAATAAATAATAAATTCATGTAATATAAATTTTTTCTTTTTCCATAAACATATTAATAATACATAATATTTATATAAATAAATGAATTAGTGTTGAAATAAATTTTATATCAACATTGAAATATTAAAAATAAATTCAATATTCAGATTGTAATATGAACAGAAATCAATAATTATTCCATTTATATCTCAAAACATGAATATTAATTACTATCAAAATAAATATATATATTTATAAATAATATTATTGATATAAAATGTAGTAAAAATGTAGTTTTCCTCTCCGTTTCATGTTACCACTGTCAAAATAGTAAACGTTTATTGAGCAAGAAAACACGTTGGAAATAGAGCGGGAGAATTCTCTATACCATTCGCCCCCTTCACCTTCATCCATCGTTTTGTACCAAAATGAACAAGTAAATCTCATACATATATATAATATATAGACACAAATCCACTGAGAATACGGTGATGCTGTAAGTGACTGGCCCGAGGCTGTGCAAATACATTTCAAGGCGGTGTACTAACTGCCGTTACCACTCTCATCTCTCTTCAATACATAAACACAACACAACATACACATCTACATTGTATCTATACTACATTTGTATTGTTAATAGTAATGTGCATTCATCCAGTGTTATGCATTTTCATTTGTGATATACAACCAAGCAATGATAACTGTTGTCATAGCCAAACGGTTAAATGTCATACACGTTACTGCAATGTCATCCATTTTGAAATATTCATTATATATCAAATCCCAACAGATATTTTTATTTTTTTATTTTATCACACACACACAATAAATATAAATAAATAAAATAAATTTACACGCGTTGAATAATATTTTTCAATTCCATTAATGAATTTTGTGTAAAAAAAAAAGAAGAATAATAGTAATAATAATAAAATGTGTTTATTAAAAAAAAAAAAAAAAAAAAAAATATTAAATGATATAATTCAAGGTACCATGTGTGGTGTATTGGTATTAAAGTTGAATATAAAAATCACTACACATATGCTTATATCATCATGAGAAAATTTCCATAACAATATAGAAACGAGTAACTATTACGTTCAAACAATGAAATGATTTACGAGAACGTATATAAATTCACCAGAGTATAATAAAGCACAGTAAAGCTTTGTCCTGAAATATATTTATTATACATATGTATATATATATATATATATTCAACGTGCAATATGCACTTAAATTTGAAAAAAAAAAAAAAAAAAATTAGTATATGATATAGAGATTTAAATCGATATTGTAGTTTTGTAACGGTAATACAAAAATCATATGAAAATACTTTGGTACATTGCACGCAATGAATTATATTAATCGATTTTATGAAATGACTAATTCAACTCATGTCCACACTTTACCCTTTACTTTGTCAATAAAATGAAATGAAGATTTATATTTACAACTTTAATTTATATATATAAATACAATTGTGATGAAGCTTTGTATATATTATAATTTATATGTGAAAAAAAAAAAAAAAAAAAATCCCAAAGCTTCGTTGAATCCTCCATTTGCAATAAATAATAATGAACTCCATTCAATATATATCTATGTATGTAAATGTGTGGATGCAAGAGAGAGAGAGAGAGAGAGATAATCAGAGTTGCAACTTGTTGGAGCATCTGGTTAATAATCAAGTGCTTTTCCTCAACTGATACTCAAAAGTTTTCGTCTCTAAAGTAAAATTTGTATACACATTTGTCATGTAAATTCATTACAATGTGATATAATTTACCCAATGTCATATTAAATTTGACAATATATAAAATGGAATTAATTAAAATTCATATTTTGAATGAATAAAATTTTTTTTTTTTTTTTTTTTTTTTTTGCAATATATGTGCAAGTGATGTATTTCACACACATGTGTAGTTGTATTATATACATAGATATATAAAGTTCAATGAATGAATGAATGAATGAATGTATGGCGTCATGACATGAGCTTTTTATATATAACTCACACGTCACGTCGCGTGTATTCGTGACGATGGTGACGGGTGGTATCAAGACTCAACGTCCAACAACGAAATAATAAAATTTTCCTTCTCTTTTTTCTCAACCACTCACTCATACCCACTCTCTTTCTTTTCTTCTTCCATCTATTCGTTTTCATGCATGGATAAAATTCCTCACTCTATTTTCATATTACTACAACAGAATGCAACAGAATACGACAGATATATATAAATATCTATTCATAAAAGACAAGTGTAAATGCAACAATTGCAATCTTAGGTGTCACCTGTATAGTGACACATTTACAGCACATTAAATACAATTCGTATTTCACACTTGTATTTATAGCGAAAGGAAAAAGAAAAAAAACAAAAAAAAAATCAAGAAAGTGAAGAATGAAAAAAAAAAAAAAAGTTCTCTCCTTTGCATTCATGTCATTGATGCAATAGTTTCTATAATGCACGAGTATATATTTATTCTCGATGTTATACATATGCATATCTACATCCCAGTAATATTTTTTTATTTGTTGGATACGTATGAAATAAAAATGAATAATAATAAATAAAAAAAATATATATATATATATATATATATATATTTGAAATTAAAATCAATAAGTAAATGTATGAATATATAAATATAAAATTTTTTTACTCACATTCTATTTGTTCCATTGTCATTAATAGTCGATTATTTTGAATCAGTTGAAAATATAGAGTACAAAAAAAAAAAAAAAAAGAAAAGAAAATATGAAGAAAGGTAAAAATAATAATTTGGTTTTTTTGTTTCCCATTTTTTTTTTTCTTCAACAATTATGAGAAAATCGAGTGGTAGTACAGTTCATACATATTCTAAAGTTGTTAAAGCGTCATTTTATAGTGTGAGCACGCATTTCCCAGAATGCCATATATACAAATGAAATGGACGGTATGAAAGAGCGTGTACGTTGGATTCAATTACATAAAGAACCATAGTAATATATACGCGATTGTTGGTGAGTACAGTAAAACTTTTAGCCGTGCCTTTCGTCTCTTTACAAATCGAGCATATTTTGTTTTCTTCCACTGACTCTTTTTTTTTTTTTTTTTTTTTTTCTTCACTATATGGACAACTCACTTCTCTCACTCTTCTTTATTTATTCATTTATTATTATTATTATTATTATTATTTTCCCCCTTTTTTATATTATAGTACATCGATTTTTGTATTTATATGCATTTGCGACCGCGTAACCAATGCAACTGGATACTCAAGGGCCAGAAATCAAGTAGTGAGTGTGTGTGTGTGTGTATGTGTATATATATATATAGTATTTCTACCGGAAACTCACTTTTGATTGCTTCTCAACATTCTATTTGCGTCAATGCACATTTACGTATTTCAACATCGACAAAATATATCACTACAAACTCTGCATGAGTTCACAGTTCGAGTCCCTTTGCCGATTAGTGAATAGATGGAATATTAAAGTGAGATTTTATGTATTGCAAATCATGATATCATTGCGATGAAAAATATTCTCTCGACATTTAAATCAATCTCTCGTGATGATATTTATTTAAATAGAGTTGTATTTGAAATAAAACAAAAAACAAAAAAAATTAAATTTTTTTTCCAAGCCCTTCCACTTGTGTTTTTTTTTTTACAAGAATTTTAATTTAAATTATTATTTTTTTTTTTTCTCTCTTCATATTTCTCTTGACTCAATTTTAATTCTATGCTCTTGTTTTTTTTTTTTTTTTTTTTCCTCCTTCTCTCGCTCTCTCTCCTTCTTTCGCTCATGAATTTATATCGTTGTATTTTTTAGAGTGAAGAATACCAATGCATAAAGCCAATATACAAATCGTACTACAGCACAAACGTTCCATTAAGAATACCAGAGGAAACGGATTGATATATATGTGCTATAAACATTTGAATTTATATACATATAGCTCAAGGCATTTTGGCATCGTTCTCATTCACTTTCGTTTCTCCTCTGTATCTTACATTCTTCATTCTCTACGCAATTGATTGATTTGTCTTCGATATCAATCTCCAATGGTACCAAAGTATTTTGAGAATGTTACATGTTTCACGTTTCGAGAATCCCTATGGCATAATTCTCAATATAAATTCAATTAATTTCAATAAATTCAATTAAATTAAATATTCAAATTCACATCGTATTTACCATATTACGCCAATGGCTAAAATTATAAAATAAATAATCACCAAAAAGGAAAAAAAAAAAAAAAAAAAAAAAAAAAACATGATATATTTATTCGAGAAAATAATTTTCTCTGTTTATATTATATCCTACATGGTCTTTTCATATACAAATTAATTAAATTGAATAGCGTGATGAAAAATTTATTTAACGTAGCGTAGAAAATTATTCACACGTGAAAATCAATCTGAATGTGACATTATATTACGCACAGAGTGACACAGTGACAGAATTATTTAATATAAAATTAAATTCCCACGAGTGATATCACACACTTCTGTGACACATATCAATTGTTACTGAGATAGTATATAGAGGAGAATGGGATGAAACAAGTGAAGGAAATATATGAGTGTAACGCACATAAATTGTCCGAGTTAATTGCCGTGCAGGAGTAACGGCAATGAGTTTCTCAAAAGCCTTGTCTGTACGAGAGTGGTAATCAGGTGAGGGTTAATTAATTACCACAGAGAATTCCAATACTAATACTAGACTAGATCAGTTTCGAATATATTATACATAAAATATATATATATAAATAATGAAATTCCTCAATACATCTTCGCATACTTGACAATTTAATCAATGTGTTCTTTAATATTTTAATTTCATCTCTACTTCAACAAAAATTTATCTTTATTTTTAAAAATTTTTATTTTTTTTCACGTTGTTGTTTTTTTTATATATATATTTTTAGTTACATTTCATTCCAAAGTATATAATAAAACATCATGAAAATTCATGGAATAAATTTACAAACCTTTTTTAACACGTTCAATTTGAGAGTGATGAGAAATCGACGTACCATCTGGAAACTTGATTTAAAACGATTAACAAGGTTGGCAACTGGAAAAAGAAAAAAAAAAAATACAAAAAATTTATATATATACATATACACATAAAAATATCGACACTTGCATGCAATTTATTTTCATGTGTCCCTTTAGAAAAAATAAAGGGAGAAAAAAGAAGAGAAAAAGAAAAAAAAATTAATTAATAAGTAGAAAATAAATTGAGGGGATAAATTAAAAATTTGTCGAGATGAAAAAATAAAAAAAATTTAAATTATAAATAAATACCACTTTGTCTTTTACGTAGTACATGACATTTAAAGTAATACTGATATATATAGTATAGAGGACGTTGAACAAAAGTGCTCGTCTATAAAGTTCGAATTCGTCGTGACGTGGGAGTACAATGAAAAAGTGCACAGGGTACGATACACAAAACCGAGCCAGAGTACATTGCAAATATCCCACACGTAGTCTACCAACTGACAATATATTTAATATATATATATATATATATATATATATAAACTATAATGGTATATAAGAGAATAAAATAAGATAAGAGAGGACGTTATACGCGTCGAAGGCGCATCAACGACGACGTCTTTACTCCTCAAGTGTGTACACCCCAACGACCATGACGGGTAAATCCCACGGGAATATACGAGTAGGATCATAACTATATATATATATATATATATATATATATATATATATATGTATGTTGGAAAAGTTTATTTATCGTCAATGTACATTTTATATTGTCGATAGACACGTGTGTGACACAACTCTATTTCTACTTTGTCACTCTTGTATCTCCTTCATGGACAAAATCCTAAATCAACACTAATCCTACATCTATATATATATATATATATTTTTATTTTTTATTTTTATCTAAAATATATTTATAAATAGTTTCAATTTAATTTAAATATAATAAATATGTAAAAGTAATTTATAAAAAATTATTGCATTATATTTTTATACATTAAAATTTTACTATACATTAGATTGTAATATAAAATTAAATTATTTTCTCTCTTCATAAATTCTGTGTTATATATAAAAAAAAAAAAATGTAAATTGCTATACAGGGTAATGAAAAAATTTAATTAAATAGATGGCTGAGATTTGGTGAATGAAAATTGACATTTCCGTTGTGATAATTGAGATTATGTATTTATAAAAAGTAATTTTATCTTTACAATCAATCATATATGTATAATGTATATACTATTATGCAGTTACATGTGTATAAGTGTGAAATGCGATTGCATTAACAACGAGTCAATTATTCCAATTAGGTAACACGGGCGTTATACATATACACACATTTGTAGATGCTATTATATATGAGTTCTTGCGCGGTCGCAACATTAACTTATGTGCTTGACCCGATTATACTCTAACAAGCGACGAATGAGACGATTATATATTTATATATATAATTATATCATCCATAACACTTTTAATGGTGTCTAATATTATATTCAATTTATTAATTTTCATATTTATCACTAGCTTGATTAAAATTAATTCTCATCTGATATTAATTCGTTTTACTTGAATTAGAAAAAAAAAAAAAAAAAAAAATTCTAATATCAATATCAAATAAATTTATCTACAATAAATAAATCATCAACAATATCCATTCAATTATTCGTAAAATTTGTTCATGCAAAATATATGACACGTATAATATTTGAACAATTCACTGTTGATTTAGAGAATAATATTGATAGTTATTTTCAATAAAATTCCTCGTGAATAATCGAAAATGGCAATTCACGTAAATGACGACTGCGGTGTACAATATTCATACAACTATGTATATATATATGTATATTTTCATCCAGCCCATTTTCATCTTCATGTTGCTGTTCATCACAGCATTGACATTGGCTCAGCTGCACTCCACACACTATGAACACCACCAAACTGTCGATCGTGATAGAATTGAAATCGACATGAACAAATCGAACTCACTCACATTCTCTTGTACTCTCCCATATGAATCGTAAATCAGGTAAACGACTTGGCAGTTGTTTCACGCGGCTCGACCACATTCATCCTCTCATCATACACACACACACACACACACACACACACATACACACACATATGTATACGTCTTTCCAATTGATATACATAGTTTCATTCACGCCAAAATCACTCCATTCCCACAGAGTAAAATTTTTATATTCACCTGTGGACAATTCACTGTCGAAATTTACGATGTATATTAAAAAAATTCAATTATTCACGAAACTATCAAATTTTTTTAATACTAATTCAACATTAAAATTATATATACACATATATAATTTTTAATTAATTGAATTTTTTATTTTTCATTCGATATTTATATTTTTTTTTACTTTAATGATGATAATAAAAATATTTTATCGCAATATTCCGTAAAATCGCGATTAATTAAACATTTTTTTTTTTTTTTATCTATTAAACAAATAAAAGTAACATTTAAAAATTATTATTATTATAATAACTATTTTTGTTTTTTTAATATTATTAGCAATGAGGTGAATGATATGATGCGCAGTGTATGAGAAAAGAAAAAAAAAAAAAAAAAAAAAATGAAAGGATCAGGTATATTATATCAAATAAATACATATGTATAGCTCATAGCTATATGTATATATATAGTGAGATTAAAGTCACAGTAGTGTATGTCATTTTCATTTTAATACATTTGGGATAAGTGACTTATCCAACTGTAATATTAGCTCTCTATATATATATATATATGCAAGATAATTTAATATAAGGCCAATTTATATGGTCGATATTCGTGTATTGAAACGTTGAGTTTCTCATCATGAATGACGCACATGAGTATGGCAAATTGAAAGCTATCAGGACTTATTTTCATATCCTTCTCTATATCTCTCCTTTTATATATAATAATAATAATAATAATTTATAAATAAATTTTATATTAATTATTTCAATTTAATTCAAAATCCAATTGAAAATCCAACTTTGATATAATATAAATGATATTGAAATTAAAAAAAATAAAAAATTTAATAAACTACAGAAAATTATAAATTATTAGGTAGAGTTTGTCACGAGTGAATTCGTGATATGAAATCAAATATCAATTCTATATCATTTTATTTCACAATTTTTTTTCAAATATATATATATTTTTTTTTCTTCGTCTCTCACTCTTTTCTATTTGTACACCTTTCATCTTTCCGTTTCACTCTTGCCATTATATATATGTACACACATACATAGTCTCGATATCCGTTTACTTTTATCCTGTTTTTTTTTTTTTCTTCTTTTTCTTCTATTCTCCAACGAGACCGGCATTAAACGTCGACAGAGAGCAAGTCATGCTTATATACCAAAATTACATTTATACATAGTCTACCTCTATATCTATATATATATATATATATATATATATATATATATATATATATATATGCACATGTTTACATTTGTTACATGGAATATATACAAACACATACAACAAGTTGTAGGCGGAAGTAAACGTTCAATGGTATAAGAAAATATAATACAGCATTCATGTTAAAAGGAGCAAAAAAAAATACATGTCGATGGGCGAAATACAATCGACGATGGTTGCATACGATAGCCTTTAACGGGAATCTTCCACACGACTGTGTAACTACAGGAAGTTTGTAGTTTTATATATATATGCGCATTATGCTTAGAGCTGCGTGCTCATAATTCATGGATAGTCTATGAATATATAATAAATAAATTTATTTTGGAGGGAAATAGGGCGGGGAAGAAGAAAAAAAAAAAAAACTTAAAAATATGTATTAAAAATTTACATTTTCATGATTCTGCAAATCTTTAAAAAATTTTTTATTCATAGAATATTTTAATGAAAATTTATTATTATTTTTTATAATAATTATTCATCTGTTCTGTTTATTTGATTAATAAATTGTATTGAGTATATAAAATAAAAATGAACAAAAAAAAAAAAATAAAAAAATACGGTAAATCAATAAATAATTATATATTAAAGAAGATAATTTAAAAGATATGCGATTAATTGTATGGTTGAAATTTGTGTTGTGTCTCTTGAAAACGATTAAATGTGATGAAATCACCTGCCAATAATATTTTTTTTTTTTTTGCTTCATCTTATGTGTTTGTACATATATATATATATATATATATGTACATACACTCATCATTCTCACACGTATATAAATATATAGGTACAAGTATCTGCGAAGGATCAGTGAATGCGAGAGTAAAGTCTCTGCAAAAGGGTGGCAGCCCCCATAAGATTTGAGATATCACGCGCGGTTTTGTACGTATACATTATGAGTATGGTGTTAGTGTGTATGTTTGTTATGTGCAGTTTAACTTTACGACGTGCATCGAACCCGTATAAGCGATCTCGATTTACCGTGATCGTCCACCAATGAACATACGCGCGCGCTTGCATCGTAAAGAGGGTAATTAGGGTTTAATATATGCGTGAGTGAGACTAACGAAGCCGCGCCACTTTCAGTACAACGCCTCCAGCAAAACACACATACACACACACACACACACACACGCGTACATATGTGCAACACTCGCCAAAGAGACCAAGTAAAACGAGAGATTACGTCTCGCGTCGTAAAGCCCCACGCTATACTTTTTTATATTTATTTTTGTTCCCTATATCTTTCGCTGATGGATTTTTATTTTTATTTTTATTATTTTTTTTTTTCGACTGTTTGAATAAAACCCATACGTATATGTGATACGAATTAACGATTGAGTATGTAGTGCGGTCTCGCGGTGATCAATCGATCAGTTCGCGCAAGCGTGAAAATTAATATTTAAATAGGATGAAGTGACGCGAGAGCTGGATCACGTCATTATTAATTTATTGAGAATCAAAGTCGTGGTAAAAACCATTCATAGTTGTTTATTTATATTTATATAAATAATAAATCGTTTACAGTTTTGATTATATGTAGAAAAAGAATGAGGAAAAAAAAAAATATTTGTGGATGAAAATTTCAAAAATTTTACAATGATAAAATAGAGATCTACGTGTTTGAATTAATGTGCATGGCAGTGAGGTAATAATCGCAATATCGTGTTTGTATTATACATGTATAGAGGTGATGGTGATAAGGAAAGCCTTCTCTTCTATAACTAACGAGGTCGCGAGCTAATCAATTCCTGCCACGTGTGCTGCAAATGCCGGTTACGCGTTAGTATTATCAATCAACGCAATTATGATGATGGTGTCGTGTTGCATTTGACGCTAACAAACCTCTTGTACGTATTCTCAAGGGGATGTATATATCTATTTACATATATGCATATTGCAATGTGTATATATATATATATTAACGCAAAATATGTACAATAAAATTTATTTTTTTATGAAAACGGTTAAAATGCAGAAAAAAATAGTTTATAAATTTTTTTTTTTTTTTTACTCTAGATTGTGACAAAAAATATTTTTAAATAATTTCAATACATTTATTCATGTCCTTTTTTTTTTTTTTTTTTTTTTTATTGAGGTATCAAATATTATAAGCTTTACTTGAGACTCAAAAGAAAATAGAGGAGTTTAGTGAAAGTAAGAGTTGAAAGGTGGAGAGAAGGAGAGATTGTATTGAAGTCTTCTATCAATAATAATTTTAATTTCACAATTTTTCAGTTATTCACTGAGTGCCGATTATTTTTTCAATGTGAGTGTTATATACTCAAGTACTCGATGTAAATGAGAAAGAAATTAATACAAAGTTGAATTTTTTTTTTTTTTCTCTCTTATATAAGATGGGAGAAAATATTTTTCAAGATAATAGATAGTAATTGTCTTCGTTGAGAGAAAAATTGTACTAGGAAGAAGAACATGATGAATAATAAAAAATAAAAAAATAAGTAAAAAAACTAATAAATTTATGAATCTATTCATTTTTTTTTTTCTACTTTTTTTCATTCACTTTTATTAATTTCAATTTTTTAAATATTTAAAAAAAAAAAAAGTTTTTTTTTTCTTCTTCTTTTTTTTTTTCATATCAACTCAACAGTTGGAACAAAAAGTATTTTGATTTCACTGTGTACTTATTATATATACAACAGAATATTTTCAAGATGAATATCTTCTACCTGATGCAGGTGCTAGACAGAATCTGCACAAACCGCTTTTCTCCGTAAACGAAAATAATAAACTGTCCAGGGGGTTGTCTTACACTCATCCGTAAAATATTTTATTCCAGGTATAGTAGTCAACAGTGTCGTGTACTTAACATCCAACAATTCAGTTGTTCACTCTCCTATTTCTTCCACCTCTTCTCCTCTTCCTCCTCCTCCTCCTCCTTCTTCCACACTTCTCTCAACGAGAATAAACAAGAAAAAAAAAAAAAAATTCTTAAACTTTCATTTATTTCAATGTCAGAAGAAAAAAAAAAAAAAAAAAAAAAAAATTAATTAATGTTAATGAAATTACAATCTCTTAAATGGTAAACATACACTACTCTTTGAAACTCGTCAAAGGAATTTACAGTGTAACCACATGTGTGATCTATACCAAATAAATATGAAAAAAAAAAAAAAAACAAAAAAAACAAACAAAAAAAAAATAGTAATACTAATAATTTCTTTGAGAGAATCAGTGATTTCGACAATTCAGATGGAATTGATGTATACCAGATGCATGTACGTATTTGTGGCTGAATTATCACAGTGAACTTGACTTGATTAAATGAATTTTTTTCTATATAAATAATTTTTATACTGCACTGTGGATTAATATATAAATTATATGATGAAATCCAAATTGAATATAAATATAAGTTTAATTTTTAACAATTGAAAAAAATAAAACGATGATGAATATTAAAATTACGATAAAAAGTTTCATTGATTATTGTTCTGTCGACAGGATAACGAGAAAGACGATGAAATAGTATATAAATAGTAGCAAGGATTCTCCATGTATACATAGGTATATATAATTTATACCTTACCCATCTGATGTGGATGACGTTATACGTATTGTATGACTTGTCGAGGTAACACTCACTGACTCGATTGAATAGGAGAAAGAGAGAGAGAGCACGGATTTATGCGGTCGTATCTATTACAATTTAAGCTCAGTGTTTACACTGTATATATTCACACTTTATTAGTACGTGTATGTACAAATGGGGGAAATAATTACAATGATGTATTGAAATACAACGTTATTGTTGTTATTGTTTTTATAAAATTTATAATAATATTTCATTAAATTGATGAAAATTATTTATAATCAATTACATAAATATTTAATAAATTAATTTTGTGAAAATTTTTTTGCTGTAGTATATAAGTTATTTTTAAATAATAGCTTTTATCTGCAAGCAGAGTGGCGCAGTGGAAGCGTGCTGGGCCCATAACCCAGAGGTCCGTGGATCGAAACCACGCTCTGCTATGGATTAAATTTTTTTTTTTTTTTTTGTATATTAACAATTATTAATTCATGATGATTGATTTTACATAAAAATTAAATCTATTCCCCATCCAACCCTTCCTCTTTACTCTCACCATGAATATTTTATGATCCTGAAATATCTATTGAATCTGAAATAAACGGAATAATCCTCACGTACAATCCTTTGTTCTATATTGAAGCTAATCCTCACAACAGTATATACCAATATAACACATTAGTACGTATGCACATATAGAAAATCACATATCTATCCATATACGTACATTTATACATAGTAGATATAAACGAAAACGACGCCCTTGCTACAATCAACGAATGGCAGTTGTATCTGTCGAAAGCTTCTGCTAGTATCAAATGGTTCACGACTATCAGCACACTAATTGTCACTGCAGTGTGGATAAGCTTCGACGATATACATGATAATAGCATTTCATTGTTAAAACCCACCACCTTCGACCACAAATAGCATTTTAGTTTTATTTTTTTTGTTTCGTTATATCTTTTGTGCACTCTCGAATGCCCATTTCAATGCAATTGTTTTATAAATTTATATATGTATATATGAATAGATAAAGAATAAATGAAATGAAAATTCACTTAAATAAATTATTTCCATGTCACATTTTGTTGAAATAAACAACAGAGATAAATTAATTAAATGTTTTATAATTAATTAATAATTAAATGTGACAATGTATTGTGTGCATGTAAAATTTAATTAAAGAAAAAAAAAAAAATAATAAAAAAAGTATAAAAAGATAATGGAAAAAATGGAAAAAAATTAAAAAAAAAAAATTTTTTAAATCCAAGACAGTAAAAAAAAATAATAAAAATAAAAATATATAAATAAAAATGAAAACGAAATAATTGTAATTTCAGTCTGTCTACTGTGTGTTGGGTATATAATTCACAAGCCATAGGTGACACTTCATAAAAAAAATTATTTTTATTGTGGTCAACAAATTTTAGGGGGATAAAATATCTTTTTCTTTTATTCAATTTTACACAATGGAATATATGAAAAATATTTCTATCTCACATTATTATATATAGGTCAACATATATATATTTTCTCACTATTCGCAATTCTATTTTACCTCTCACCAATTCACTATTTATATGTATTTGCACCATATAAATGATATAAATGATATCTCGCGCTCTCTCCTCTCCAAACTTGTGCACATTCACATACTCGATAAGGCGACTTTTAATTGGCGGTGGCGCGTCGGTTTATTTATGCCATAAATTTGCATTCGACCAAAGTGTATTTCTCCTTCCGAGAAATGTTCCTTTTATGGCAAGGACATGTATGCAGGACAACCGACAGAACGATCCATCTATATATACATATATATATATATATTTACATTTTTTTTTTCTTTTTTTTTTTTTTTTTCCTTTTCTTTTGTTTATTTTTATCAATGTACCAATATGCACAAACGCGGCTCTAACTCCAACTGCAAAGTCAATATATATCGAGACATCGGATCGGAATAACAGAAGACTCGAGAGTTTGAATCAAACAAACAACAAACATATTCAATATATTCAATATGGAATGTTACATTTAATTGATCTTTTGTTTATATATTGTATGAATTAAATTGTACAGATTCAATTTAAATGTATCGTTGGAATTTTTTTTTCTATTTTTTTTTTTTTGTTCTTCTGTTTCAATACAAAATCTGTAGAGTGTTTTTTTTTTTTTTCTTTCTTTTTATTGCGGTTGTGAACGAGTTTATGGGCTTTTTGACATTTGTAAATGTGAAAAAGGTCAAGGCTACGACACGCGGTGTTTCATTGATGAGACCGACCCTCTTCAACTTTCGTATAGACGCACAATGTAGGTAAGTTCAAAGAAATTGTTATAGCTTTGAGGATAGATTACGACCAATAGGATCTTGATTGAACAATCTAACCATTGTCAAATAAATAAAGATTTATATATATATATATATGTTGAATAATTTTTCCTTTTCGTCAACTCAAAATTTCCGTGATAAAGTATCGGTTTGTGTAGAATATAAAAAAATATACCGTATAATGTTCTCTATACTTCTACTTTATTTTACGTTCAATTCCGTTTCGTTTTCGTATCACGTAACGCTACGACGACCACGAGTCGCCTGAAAATTGCCAACATGCTTGAAAAAATCTCAACGAAAAATCTATGGTGAATGCTCGAATGAATTTTTTTTTTTTTTTTTTTTTTTTTCGTATTTCTCATCTATTCTACATCTTCAGAGTCACATGTCGCAATGCTGTTTACGTTAATTTTTATTCATTTATTATTTTCTTTTTTTAAATTTTTTTTCAAGTTTTTGTTTACATTATTCTGTCAACTTTATTATTTCCATCTCGTGTTTCATGCGGAAGAAAAAAAACTTTTCTTAAAATACTATCGTGTTGTAAACTGATACGAATAATAACAAAACAATGAGAATATAAATTTGTATTATTGACATTGATACAAATTTTCAACCCACTAATTTTTTTAATGTTTTATTCCCTTTTTTTTTTTCTTTCTCTTTTCTCCTCCTTTTTTTCTATATCAATATATAACTGTAAATATTTGTCAAATGTACAAACTGTGTACGGCATTAAACCTTATCGCGAATATGACTTGAAAAAAAAAAAAAAATACTTCTGTCCAAAGCAAAACTCGACCATTTTATATCATTCATCACAATTCAAGATTTAGTCGATCGAATATCAATAATTTGTCCATTTCATTTATTTATTTATTTATATCAAAAAAATATTATTATCAAGAAAAAAAAAAATTTATATATATATATTAAATGCATTAGAGATAAACAATAAAAATGGGATAATAATGAACTACAATTAATTATCAATTGTGTGTTCACGTAATAGAATTCATACAATGTATTGTATATATTGTGTGCTTAATTTTGAAACTGCTTCACGGTCTAGTAGCCTTTGTCGTGTAATCATATGTCACGTTCATGGGTTATTGCGTCGAGTGACGTGTACCGTTCGTAGCACATCGGACCGCAAAGCTCGTTCTATATACCATACATGTGGTTAAGACACAGTGAATTTGCAATAAATGAAGATAGTAAACCCCACGACTATTCACTAAACTAAATCTACATCTTTTGTATAATTAATATCATATCGTATATTTATTAAATAATTTTTAAAAAATGTTTGATATATATTGACAAAAATAATTATTATAAACTTTATACATTGATAATTTTTTTTATTATGACGAGTAAATATATTTGGTTGGAGACACAAGGGACAAGGAGAATATGGAGGAAAAATGAGATTTAATTAAATTTGCGTCGATACGTCACCTTGGATTTTAAATTAACTCTTCATTATGGTAGGATAACGATGAAAATGGCGTTGATGTTGAACTTGATGAGTTTTTTTAAATTTAATTTTATTAATTTTGTTTTCTCTTGCATACATCACATCAAAGATATAATTATATATATATACATATATGTGTATAAGTGTGTGTAAATTTTATAATTTTAACCTTCATAATGTGAATAGAGTAAAAATTTATTTGGGCGTAAAGCGTGAATTTTATCAATTAAGAATTGACACAAAATATACATCAGAATGTGACACGTGAGAGAAATTTATATAAAAATCGTGAGTTGTAATAGAGTAAATATACATATGAAATTTCATCTATTTATGATTTTATTTGTATTTTTAATTTTACTTATTTATTTTAAAAAATTTTTTTTTTTTTCATCAACAAAATATTATAACACGATAATTCCGATTCTTCATCTATATGATAGAGAAGAATAAAGTTATTTCATGGCTCTTTAATTTTAATGTTTTCATTAAAAAGTTCAATGTCGTTTTGAATATGGGTTAGTTTGCGATGTCATTTCATCCATCTTCAACATCACTATGTGTCCCTTGACACTCCAAAATTCTCTCGAGGGTTGAGTTAATTTTTTTTTTCTCAACCTTTTTTTTTTTTTTTTTTTTTTTATGTTTATTCACCATAGTATTTAGCACATACTTTGCACAATGGAAATTTTAAAATACTTTCTATCCATCGTAGATAAACTATTATAAATATTTTATTTTTACTCTGTGTGATTTATATAATTCATACAGCAATACAATATTTATATATTTGTATGTAACATTGAAATTTATTTTTGTTACACAGATAAAATGCATTTATGTGATATTTGTAGAGTAATAACTGTGCGTCACACAAATGCAAAAATATATCTTGGATACAAGGTCTAAACTTTACGATGAGTAACACAAGAATACACGTACACAAACACAAAGTGACATATATAAATTTTCCTTCTCTTATTCCTATAAAATATTTGTTTTCCATGTTAAAATGAAAAAAAAAATTGTGATGTTTGTAAATAAAGAGAAAAAAAAAAAAAAAAAAAAAAAAAAATCATTGTCGATATATAACATGGAATAATAAAATATTTCGACTTATTTTTTTATGAAACAAAAAAAAAAAATAATAAAAATAAAATTTATTTTTTTTAATGGGACAGAGAAAGGGAAAATTTTTATCTGATGGTGATTGAATTTATTTTCTCTCCTCAATTTTAATGGATTATTTTGATGTTGACAAATAAAATTTCCCTATGGAAAATGGAGAAAAATAAAAAAAAAATAAAAATACAATGAGTTTGAAAGTTGAAAATACTTCGTCATGTTATAGATTCAATAGTGTGATTGTTTGAATGAAGACAAAAAGAGAATCATGAAATTCGCACGAAGAACTTTCTGATTTGAGCATACAATACTTGAAAAATCATTCTCGTGAGAAAATGCAAACTTTGCAAAAAAAGATTTCACTATATGTGTTTACATGGTTTGAGCAGTATTTTCAATGCCGCATTTTCATCATCGACGAATAAAAGGTATTATATATAACACGCAAAAATATTCTCTTGTTTAAAATTTTTTTTTCTTTTTTTTTTTTTTCTTCATGTAATAAATTAATAAATTATCATAATTTACCGCAAACATTATCATTGTTTAATTACTTTTTTCCTTTGTCTTAAACTTTCCAATACGAATTTTTGAGAATATAAAATTAAAAAAAAAAAAATAAATAAATAAATAAATAAATAAATGAATAAATAAATAATGGTAGAACAAATTAAACTGTGTGGAATGGGAAATTACGCGTAAAGTTATATCAGACGAAAGTCAAGCGAAACGGGAGCACGGTGTCATCTTTATACACATGTACACACACGTATATACACATGTAAACATACACGAGTTCTGTTTTCTTGCGTATTCCTTTTTTTTTTATTTATCATTATTATTTTGCACTCAACTCGCGTCGAGGCATCGAACCGGTGTGACCGGATGAGAAAATGCCGGAAAACATTTTACAGTCAAGAAAAAGAAAAAAAAAAAAAAAAAAAGCAAAGAAAGAAAAAATAGAAAAGAGTCAGAGAAAAGAAAAAAAATATATATATATATATATATATTTTTTTTTTTGTTATATCGGTCACGTAACAAATAGGTTATGAGAAAAAATTTCTCATAAAACAAAAATGTCATCGATATAATGCAAAACTCACCTGTCAATTCTTTGTCCTCGTCTTCTTTTCCAATCCAAACTTTATTTTTACTATTTCAACAATGAAAAAAATAAAACACAGAGAAATTTCACCAGCAAAATTGTTTATTCATCAGTTAATTATGCGTCTCACAAAAAAAAAGAAATCTGCATATGAAAAAAAAAAAAAAAAAAAAAAAAAAAGTTAACACACGCGGGTTTTAATTATCACTTTTACTGCCATTTAAAAAAGGCAAAAAAATATATATATATATAAGTCACGAATTAAATCAGTGTTTATTTTCACTCCCGTCAAAACATACGTGTATCGATATAACAAAAAAAATTTTTTCGAAACAGAAGAGAAAGAGAGAGAGAGAGAAAAAAAAATAATAAAATAATAAAAAAATACAAGAATTGTTCACATAAAACAAATACAATTCAATATTTATTTATTGAATTACATTAAACTTTTTATAAATAGTAAAAAAAATAATTGCAACAATTGTAAAAATACGAATGATAATTAAAATATTATAATTGTTCCTTTAAATTGTCACGAGTGATTGATGTTTGAAGTATAATAATAAATAATGTAGCGTTATGTTGACAATAAACCGAACGTGACGAGTGCCGGAGCGAGACTGAGGCGTTTGCATTTCGAGACGCTTACGTTAGCCGGTATGTGTATACACGAAGAAACGCGCGCGCGTCAACAATATATAGATAAATATATAGACATTTTCTAACTACTGTTACGGGTGGTAGAGTCACGTCGGAGCACGTAGTAAAGTAGAAAAGCATAGGGCATTTATATACCTGTTCATTTCTCTTCACGTCAATGTTAACACAACCCGTGTACGACATTTGTATTACTACAATTAATTATCCCAATTTTCAAACTAACCAAATCACACGTTTTTTTTTTTTTTTTTTTTTTTCAACTTTATTATTATAATTACAATATTATTTTACATATTATTGTTTTATTTTCTTACTTTATCATTTATCAACTGATAATATTTTAATAGGAGGGGAAGGGGGCAAAAAAGTGGATTTATATTTATATATAATATCCAATACTACTGTCCAAGTTTAACAACTATTGTTAGTAAAATTATACATTGAGTATTATTCTAATGGATGCAGAACACTCGATATGAGTGGTGTTTTCAACAGATACCCTCAAGTCTGAATAAAATGATGTAGAGAAGGATGAGCAAAGTTTTCAACTAGTTACGCATCACCAAATAATATTGTACCCTCACAATATCTCGTCAAAGTTTCTAATTTTCTTGCTCTTTGTATTATACGTACTTTAGCAATTTAATGTGTATAAATAGTACAGTAAAATGTAAACTGTTCAATTTTTTACTCATTAAATATTGTAATTTCGATGCATAAACAATTTTTCACGCGGCGATATATATATATATTTTTTTTTCTATTTTCAATTATTTCACGGCGAATTTTCCGCTTTAATTTCTTGCAATAAAAATAACGTTTCGTATATTTTCTTTGAGTAAAAAAAAAAAAAACGAAAAAAAAAAAATAAATAAAAAAGTAAAATGAAACAAATGAAAAGAAAAGAAAAGAAAAGAGAAAAAAAAAAAACAAAAAAAAGAGGAAAAAGTTATCGCACAGTATTTTTTAAACAATGAAAATGGTAACTATAAAAAGGGTTTTTTATTTTCTATTTTTTTTTTTTTTTTTTTCCTGAAGAATAAAAATATGAAAGGGAAATGGTTGAGCGTATGGTTGCACGCGATAGTAACGAGCTTCAAGTCTCATATGGACGTTTGAACAATTTTTTTTTTCTTTTTTTTTTCAATACGTTTATACACTGTCAGGGAGTGATGGACCGTTACTATTGTTCAATATTGAAAAGCAAACCGAGTCCTCTCTTTCTCTTTCTCTCTTTTTACCTCATCTCCACACGTATTTTCAACCTTTCATCGTAGAATATTCTATGACGTTCACCATACAAAATCTTGGTATTGTACAATTATAAATACATCGCATGATATTCTGATATAGACCGCTCGGGCAGGTAATTCAAAACCATCATATGGAATTACACGAGAGAAATAAATTGAAAAAAAAAAAAAAAAAAAAAAAAAAAATGAAATAATACACCAACCATCACCGACAATTCCAACCCATCTAATTTATTTAATGATGGTATTACGGTTACCCATTAAATTCCACCAAATGCAGCATTGCGCGATGAAGATTTTTTGCAAAATAAAAATTATAAAAAAAAAAAAAAAAAAATATTCAGAGGTTATGAAAAATAAATGAACGTGTTTGATTGTGTTTGAAATACTAAAAGAAAAAATTAATATAAAATAATTATTTGTGTAAGATGAGTATTTGAGAATTAATTTCTCTGTCATATATAACAATACGTGGAATTGATAATTTTTACTTTCTCCAAAAATTAATGTATTTCCTAAAAGCATTTTGACACTTGAATATGGTATTTGGGTGTAAAATACACGTTCATACTAGTTCTTTGACATTAACACGATCATGTCAATGGTAATAATGAAAATAGTTTTTATGACAATGATGATTATGATGCTGATGATAATAATAGTAGAAATGAGATTGGTGATGTGAAATTGGTGGTGTGTGATTGACAAAGGAAATATACAATGACAAAACTTCCTAATGCATTTCGATCATCATGAGTTTCATTTTTCAAATGGAATTTCATTGACATATGTACATATGTATATATAATCACAATATCTCTATTACAATAAATGGACGTGTGAATGATATTTTGACATTTACGTAATATAATAATAATAATTTCCACTGGATCACAATGTTCACAAGAGGAAATTACGATGCCGCAGCTGTAAATAAAGAAAAAAAAAAAAAAATAGAAATTATAAAAATTAAAACAAAAAAATTACAGAGTAAATTTATCAAGTAAATTGAAGAAAAAAAAAAAAAAAAAAAATGGAAAAATTGCAGAAAAAGCAAAAATTACGTTCGGCGGGTGCTGGTGGAGCTTCAGCAGGTGGTGCAGGAGCAGGAGTTTCAGCAGGGGGAGCAGCGGGTGCATCAGCAGGGGGTGCAGCGGGTGCATCAGCGGGTGGAGCACCCTCGGCTGGGGGAGCTCCATCTGCTGGGGCAGCAACCGGGGTACCTTTGTCACCATCAATCAATGCGCATTATCACACAATTGTCAGATTAAATGAAAGATTGAAATTTTTTTTCAACATTATACGTTGGATTAAATACCTTCAGCGGGTGGTGCTTGTGCATCACCTGGTGGTGGCAGTGGAGCTTCTGTAGATGGTGGTACACCCTCTGCTGATGGGGGTGGAACACCTTCCACTGGTGGTGCTCCCTCTACTGGTGGTGGTGCTCCTTCAACTGGTGGTGCTCCTTCAACTGGTGGTGCTCCTTCTACTGGTGGTGCTCCTTCTACTGGTGGTGCTCCTTCTACTGGTGGTGCTCCTTCCACTGGGAGTGGTGCACCTTCTAGATTATTCAATAATTTGTTCAATCAGTGTCGTTGATAATTGAGAAAGAGTAGATGGGATATTCTATTTTTTTATATATATAAATTTACCTGGTGGGGGTACAGTGTCCTCTCCAGGTGGCACCGGTGATGGCGCAACTTCAGCTGGCGATGGCGCAGCAGGAGGCACTTCCACTGGTGGAATTGGTGAAGGAGCGGGAGTGACTGCAGGGGTTGATGTCACGGTGGATGGTTCGGCTGATGACGGTGTGGGCGATGGTGTTGGTGGTGCAACTTCAGGCGTTGGTGGAGCGGGCTCTGGTGCCTGCAGTAGTTTCTTCAATTTATTTAACACATATATATGTATGGATACATTATTATTATTATTAATAATATAAACAATAAATATCTTAATTATTTTTAATTTAAAAATTTTTTTTTTTTCTCAATCACAATAAAATAACACACGAATATTTCCACTTGATTGAGAAGTAGAATTTTACTCGTCACGTTTTAATATACTATAAAAAAAATTATTATTTTTTGTTTAAAATTACCTCAGGGAATTAAAGAGTCTGAGATATTGTAGTTAAAAAAGAAAATGAAAACACGAATATATAGGTAAGCAATAAAAAATAGTAAGAATAAAAACAAAACAAAAAAAAAAAAATGAATAAAAAAAACCCGTGAGCAATCACGATATTTGTAACGAATTTACATATTCAACATGGGCATGTATCTTTTTTCTATCCTTCTTTTTGCACATAGAGCATCCGGCGAAGAGAATGTAATCGGCAATCGGCGAGGAACGAATTACGTGTCATTATACGCCCACCTACTAGTGGATCACTTCTTGCAGACTCTGGTGATTTAAAATACACAACCGGCAATTAGGACACGGCAAATGTCTAGACATTGTGAGTCCCTGATACTTTTTATATATGAATATTACGAATATAGAAGAAGAAGAAGAAAAAAAATATATATGTATATATTTTTTTTTTTTTTTTTTTGAAATGATCAAATAAATTTTATTCTATTACATTTTGAAATATTTTAATTATTGTCAACAATGATACAATATGTGTACTGTTATAGTTTCCATTGGTGAAAATTACCAAGAGTCAAATAAATCTGTTAAAATTCGTGAAACAGATGGACTTTCATCGATGTAGTAATTATTTAATGTTAATTCATGTCATCACGGTCAAATGAAAATTTCAATAGAATTAACATTGAAATAATTGAATATTCAATATCGTGAAATAAAATTGAAATAAATTTGAAATAAATATAGATAAACATGAAATATTATCAATTAAAAGAAGAAAAAAATATAAAACAAATAAATAAAAAACAATCCTACACTACATAATGTTTAAATAATTATACTAAAACGTGTCAAAGTCTCGTGATCAAGTGGAATATGATAGCAAAGTGTTATTAAGCGAAAACTCGTTAGTAATATACCTACCGATCCGTAACACTCGTGTTTAAATGCATTTCCTGTAATTAAATCGCGCTTTCATCGAATTAAATACTGAATTTCAGTACGTAACATATCAACTATACAAGTGTCCACTATTATTTGCATGGCTTTTAAGAATTTATGGACCCAAAAATCTCGATAAAATTAATTTCAATACAGTTCAAATTGTGAATTATATATTATCTCGTGCATAAACAAAATAAAAGGAAGAGAAGAAAGAAAAAAAAAAAAAAATACATGTAGAGATACAAATAAAATGTGTGAATGTACATACATGCCAATCAATTTCACTTTAAATATAATTTATAGTTTTGTATGAACATTTTATTTATACATATCAATGGAATTGGTATTTTGTTTATTTTTCACATTTCACACAAAGAATAATTTTAAGGAGATTAATTTATTGAATTCATTCATTTGATACGAATAATATTGAATATAATGGATTTCATTCTTTTTTTTTTTTTTTTTTTATCAATTTGATGACTGATGACTATTAAACAATTTATCAGTATAAAAGTTATTGTCGTGCGGAAAATTTTCAATTTATTTTACAGTTTTCACAATACATAAATGATAAACGGGCAATTGGATAATATGTGAAAATATTTGAAAACAGAAAAAAAATTTTTTTTTGTTTTTTCAATTTACAATATTATTGATTGGGACACATTTACGTACAGGATAATTGGTAACAATTGATTAATTAAATTATTGACAAATTTTTTTTTCTTTCTTTTTTTTTTTTTTTTTTTTTTTCATTATTGTGATTGACATAAATGAATTATTTCGATAATTTAATAGTGACAAACATATAAGGTAAAGAAGGTGTTTCTGGTAAAATAAAAGACTTTGGCAAAACACAATTTTTTATACGACGAGGAAGAGAAAAAAAAAACAGAAAATAATAATAATAAACAAAAAACAAAAAAATAGTTGCTTTATAATATAAGTGATTGTGGATATTTTTCGGGGTGGGTGATTTTTCCCCAGTGAGATATGATATTTTTCATGCCTCTACTTCTTCTTCCTTTACCTTCTTCTCTTCGCCCTTCTTTGACCAATCCGGTTTCTTCTGCAAAATCATAAAATATCACGCATTAATAATAAATAAAAATTTTCATTATTTTTTACACGAAATATCAATTATTTTATTCAACTATTTATAAATAAATTTTTTAAACTAATTTTGGGTTAAAGCAAAAATGACAAACAAACACAAAATTCACATTTATCTATACACACTCGCAAGACATTGAATTGACATACGATTTTTATCTAATATCTAATTTCTACATTAAAAATATATTCTTGAAATATCACAGCTTATCTTCCATCTATCGAAGGGGAAAAAAAAAAAAAAACCCCAAAAAAAAAACAATAGCAACGAAATCTTGAATAAATTACTATTGACGTTATATTCACAGATTTATAATTATGATTTAATTAAATCATATTATAATAGTAGAAGTGAATGAATAATGAAATAATAAAAAATAAAATAAAATTTGAAGAGATTATTATCAGTAGTCCAAGTTGATAAACAGAAAAAAAAAAAGAAAAAAAATTACAAAGTCGTGCTACAGGCGAAAGTGAATCTAAACTACTGAATATGAATATATCAATTCATGTTTTAGATGATAACTATAGAAATTAGATAATTTTTTTCAATACACATTTAATATTATACTCTTATTTTTCTCCTTGCGACTGGCATTAGAATTTTACCTTATCTTTTGAGGCATTCTGTGAACATAATGCAAGAGCACCAAAAAAAATTAGTCAAATTAAGACAATGGACAAAAGTTATGATTTTATACCGACAATAATCAATAATTTTGTATAATTAATTTATATATTGGATATTACATGGAATTAATTAATTATTTGTCGGTTTTCATAGACACATATAGCTCAATTATTTACAATATAATTAAACAAATAATTTCAATAATTAGACATTTAATATTGATACATCATGTAATTATAATATCATTAATTATATTTTGTAATTAATTGAGTGACAAACAGGACGACATAAACTACACATAAAAAAACAATTTTAAAAGCTTTACAGCATAATTTCTGAAAAATTAAAATAAATAACGAAATTTATATCTTTTAATTTATTGGGTTAACAATAAAAAATTTGTATCAATTGTAAATTAATACTTTGTTTTCGTTCATGATTCAATTTTTGTTTATTTATATAATAATAATAGTGTAATGTTGAAATACTATAGTAACACTGGATTTGTTACATTGTGCAATTGTCATTCTACTGTCTGATAGAAAATCGTTACGTAAGTGAAATGTATTTTATTATGTTCAATGATATATTTACACGTGCAAATCAATTCTGAATGGATTTAAGAAAAAAATCAAAGCTGAGAATGCAAAGAAAATTGGGAGTCCGACAAGTAAAAGTGAAAGTACAACAGTGAATTAAAATTTACAATTAAAATGAAATTGAATAATATTAGTGATTAAAAAGTTGAAATGGAAAATAATTAACGTCTCTTGGAAAAAGCTTGAAATAAAAATATAATTAGCAAAGAACAAAATTGTAAACTGTCAATTAATTTTTTTTTTTTTTTTTTTTTTTCAATAATAATTTAAATGGTCTGTCAGTATTTGGAAAATGTAATCGGTTGAATTATTTCTTCGTTTGCCACTCTGCTTTCTCGGATTTCTTCGGCTGTGGAGAACACCAACACACATTACCTAATCAAACTGTGTGATAGGGTAACAATTCAAAGACAAGTACAAACTATTTGTAATAGGCAATTATATCACATATGGATACGTCATAAATTAATGGAAGAAAGAAAAAGAAAAAAATCATATGCAGGAAAAAATTAAACATAAACTAATTGATTTTACCTGTCGTCAAAAAATTAATGGTAGTAATTCAAATTTAAAAATTTTATTGATACATACGAAATTGTATCAAAGTCAATCATTCATTCATTTTTTTTTGTTTTTTTTTATTTTTTTTTTTTTCGTACAATAAATGAATTTAATTACCTCCTTGTCTTCTTCTTCAAGAGTAAATTCTTTCTTCTTAACTTGCTTCAATTGATTTCTGAAATTGAATTCAGCTGCTTTCTTTTGGAGCTTGGCGAATTTATTTTCGTATTTTGAAACCTTTTTCAGTGTGGGTTTCATGCTAAAATAATATTTAAAATCATAATTAATATATAGATTTTTTTCTTTTTTTTTTTTTTTTTTTTCGTTTCATTTTCAAAAATGATTTCAGTGCACTTACAATTTTCCTCTGAGATCATTCACTTGGCTATTGAGCTCGGAGATCTGGAGATGATTGAACAACGTTAAATTCCATCAAATGAAAATTTGAAAAAAATTGTAGAATAGAAAAAATAATTTTTATTATTATAATTGAAAGCTAGAAATTTAAAAAGCTTTTTATCACCACGAAAAACATCAAAAGCCAACAAGATAAAAAACGGAAAACATGAAAAAAAAAAAACATGTGCAAAGCAAAAACACAATTAATCAAACATATTATTTGAGCTAATTATAAGATTTAATTGTGAACAAAATATCTGATGTCTCTATAAACTATAGAGATCTTGTCATAATTTTATATAAATTCCCAAATTATAAATATTAGAGACAAAATTGCTGGTTTTTATAAATAAACTTTTTCCTTTTACATCACAGAATGACAGATGTAAATGAATTAAACTAAATAATTAATAAATAATAAATATATTTTCTACTGGAAAAATTATATTTCCCAGTATATGTAAAGAAAAAATGAATAAAAAAAAAAAAGGCCAGTCACAATCAGCCGATAAATTTTACTTTAAATTTAACACAATTTTCGTATAAAACTTATGATTACGATAATTTTTATATATTACATAATCGGGTAATATTTTAGGGTATTTATGTACATGCGTATAATATATGTACATTTACCAGTTATTTATATAAGTGAAAAAATTAATTAATATAATACACTTGAAAATTTACGATTTCAATTTTATAAATCTGCAAAATTCATCATGAATAATTTTCAATTTTTACAATTTTATATTTTATATATCATACCATGAATAAATTTTACGAATTTATAATTAATAGCTATGAGTTATAAATTGTTGATTGGTGATATGTGAGTCGGTGCAAAATCTTCCAAATAATAATGGATTTAAGAAAAATTATCATGAACTCATGAATAACACAGGAAATACCAATAAGGATTTTCTAAAAAAAAGAAAAAAAAAGAGTAGGGGCGGGGGGGATATTCACATATAAATATTAAATGGACTACAAACATACGAATCGAAAATTTTTTTAATTTCTGGTAATCAACGAGTAACAACGATATACCATCGTTTTATATATATTTTTTTACTTTTCTACAACCACAATCACTCATTGACTCATTCTCATTCTATTTATTATTATTATTATTATTACTATTGGTTTTTTTTTTTTTTTTTTTTTTTTTCACCATTCACTCTGTCTCTCAAGAGGAAATTTACAAACGCGTCTGTGCTTGTGAGAGTCTCAATATGGGACAATAGGATATCGCGAGGTGCGCAAGTACGTAAAAAAGGGCTTTTTTTTTTTGTTTAATAATCACACTTAATTTATTATTAAAATTATAATAGTAATATGAGGATATATTACTATTGGATCGCACATCATACAAATTTGCGTATCGTAAGATTTTAGACAATGTAGTACAGAAATATTCAAGCATGAAAATCGAATGTATCAGATGATTGTGGCCATGCATTGTATTAGCTATTTCAGAATATTTTTAATAGCTCGAAATTTTATGAACCGAAAAAAAAAAAAAAAAAAAAAAAAAAAAATTAAACAAAAAGAAAGGAATTGGAGACAAAATGGATTTTTTTTTTTTTTTATATTTAATTTTTGCACAAATTTAAATGTCAGGAAACGCAATTTTAATTGATAGATAAATAATTAAATGATTTTGCACCGCACTCACAATACCCACGTCACGATCACATTACTCGAATTAATCTTTTCAAAATCACACGATTTTTTCAGCTGCTGGATATAAATATTTATCATTCCATCACTATTTTTACTCTCCCTCCATCAGTCTCATTCTCATTTTCATTCTCATTCTCACTATTTCTCCCTCTTCATAAAGCATTGCATCGTATCATATTAAAATTTTCATTGAAACGAAATCAATGGAAAATAAATATCGAAAAATCAATTGGTGAATACGTGACGTTGGTTATTTCAATAAAAAAAAAAAAAAAAAAGGGGGGGGGGGGGAAGAAAATCAATTATATTTCATCTTGAAAGGGAAATGACACTCTCATCTTTATCTCACAATTGTATATTAAACATAAAAAAATTTATTTTTATATCAATAAAAATTTTTTTTTTTTTTTTTTCATGTTTTGATAGCCATTGAAAGATGTAATTCATCAAATTTATACAAGGGTATTAACACAGGGCTTTTACGCTCAAATGGGTTTCGATGATGGGTTTATATTGTACCTCATAATCCCTTTTCCGTACTTCACGCTCCAAATCCCATTTTTGACCCTCACACGCGTAGACGCGTTCGTAATACTCTTGGCAAATCTCCTTCAAGTCGTCTACAAGAAGACGGAGAGCGATCAAAGACTTTTATTAAATTTAATCATCCAAATAGCCAATGATTATTAATTTTTTTTTTTTTTTTTTTTTCGTCTTGTATTTTTCAATTCTTTACACTGTGCATTATGACATTTTATTGATTTCTACAGACAATTTCATCGTTGATTACGATAATTGTTTTTATATCCATTTATGTAATTTAAATTAATTTGATTTAATTTTTTTTATTTTGATTTTTTCTATCTAAAAAAAAAAGAAAAGGAGCAATGGGAATTGGTCTAGTATTATGACTAACTGAATTTTAAATAGAATTGAATCGGAATCAGTGACAGATGAATATTATCGTCCAATCTGGATGGTGATTGTTGTGTAAAGTGAAATGATTATGTGCATATTGTACCATATAAACGGAATAATCTGTTGAAGCTATTGAATTAAAAAAAAAAAAATTATGTGATTCGCAATTAAATAAAAATTCATTACTAATTTTTTTTATTAAGGGACAAAGTTTTCTCTATAGAAAAAATAGTTTTTTCGAAAACTTGATTATTTCAACGCGATATCAGCCGTGCATTTTGGATTTTGTGAGTTTTCACATTTTTTTTTATTTTATTTAATTCAAATATATTTGTGCATATATTTTTTTTTTTCTTTATAATAATTATTATTTTTTTTTTTATTTGGTTTTAATATTTATATTGATTTATTTTTGTTTGTTTTTTGAAAATCAAAAAAAAATAAATAAATAAATTTCTACTTTGCAACAGATCGACGTACTCGCTAATTACCTCATAATCTTTCATTAAATTTTTCCTCTCAAGGTCAAATTTATCACTCTCGAGTGCGCATATTTTGTGCCAATAAGCTGTACAAATGGTCTGGAGCTCAGCTAAAAAAATATAACAATTGACAGAAAAAGTATGGAAATAAAATTGATCTATTCAATTCGATAATTCATTTTTTTTTTCCTGCGAAAAAATTATATTATTTCGATTTATTATATTTTGCATCAGATGAAATAATAAGATTTTTTAATAAAAAAAAAAACAAAAAACAAAAAATAGATTTATATTAAATTTAAATGTGTAAAATAAAAAAAATTGAAACAAATCTACAGAACAAAATTATTATGCACTAAATATTTATCTACTTTATCCCAACTTTCTACTTTCATTTAACTACACAATAAAAAAAAATTTTTCATCAGCTACCAATACAAATCGACAATTATATTTTAATACTTTCAGCTTAATTACTTCGATTTGTTTATTTGTTTATAATTATTATTATTTTATTTATTTTTTTTTTTTCAAAAAAGCTATATACGATAAAACGAAAGATAAAAATTCCAATTTTGAATTTACTATTATACAATGATACTTTTTATATAAATTTTTATTATTTCAACCTCAAAATCCTTATTGTCCACGTCGAATTCTAGGTCGTATTTTTCCTCCTCAAGTGCCGCGATCTTCTTATGATATTGGATGATAATTGCCTTCAATGCAGCTGATAAATATCATTAAAAAAAAGAGGAAAAAAAACCTTGATATATATTCAAAATAATAATTTAATAATTTCATCCCAAATAAATATACACCTCTTTTTTTTTCATTTCGTGAACTTGATAATTTTTATAATTGGGAAAATAATATATCAAAAAATATTATAAAATTTTATCTGCATCATTCAAGCTTTGAATAAAATAAATAATACTGAAATAACGTATTTTATGAAAATATGAAAATAAAAAATTCGTTTCTTCACATTCAACATGTTGCAATATAAAAAATAATAATAGCATTATTTCAGTGACTATATGAGCGAATTTTGTACATGTAGACATAGCCGAAATCACAGTGAAAAAAACAAAAAAAAATAAAAAAAATCATTCACCGACCACGAATAAAAACTTATATACATTCATTGAAAATGACACAGCGAGGCCACAGTTGAATAATAAACAACTTTTCAAGCTTTATATTGAATGCGCGCGGTCAACGGAATTCCAAAATAAAATAGCAAAAAAATAATTAACGTTCGAGCATTTGTTTAACAAGACACAGTCAGCGCAATGAGAAGAAAAGTTATTTTTGTGATAGATGAGAGATATAATATAGAATAATAATAAATAAATAAAAATTAATAATTTAATTGTGATGAAATAGAAGAGAAAAATTAAGAGAAAAAAAAAATAATATATATATATTTCATATAAACGTGAATTTGATGAAAGCACGGCGATGCGCTTGTCGTGCAATATATGAAATTCATCATTATATTCATGTGTCAATGCACAACATTCGAATATTGATAACCACACATAGATTTAACATATCGCATAGCCGAAATTTTATTTTATCTTTATCTATTTATCCATTTATTTATTTGTTTTTGTTTTTATTATTTTTTTTTTTTTTTTTGTCACAGCGAAAAAGTACCTCGTAGTCCTTTCGCTTAACGATATACTCGATATCGAATTTTTGGTCCTCCAACGCGCAGATCCTACTGTGGTAGTCGCGTAGCACACGTTTGAGGGCGTCTGTGTACGAATAATTGTTAGTTTCTGAGTGTAATTATCTCCTTATATTAATTCTTACATAAATCATATATATTTCAATAAAATAATAAAAACAATTTTCGATTATAACAACTAAATATCGATGAAATTTTTTTAATATTAATTCAATTAATTATTTAAGTGTGGATATCTAATTAAACCTGATGAATAAATAAAAATAATTAAAATTTTATCAATATATTGACTATCAATATTTTAAGATGAAAACAAAAAAATGAAAAAAAAAAAAAAAAATTTATTATTATTTTTTTTTTTTTCGGACAAATGTTAAATAATATAAATAAATAATTATCTCACCTTCACTGCAATTTTCCGTATCTTTACATTGACCACAACGCTCCTCAATGATACGTCTTCTCTCAGCAGCTTTTCTTTCCTGTTCTTTTTTCAATTCTTCAGCGGCTTTTTTACGCAATAGCAACTACGAAAATAAAATGGAAAAAAAAAAAATTAATTCATCAATCATGACAAAAAAAAAAAATAATAAAATAAAATAAAATAAAGGAACAAAAATTGTTATCATTTAATAGTAATAATAATGAAAAGAAATAGTATTGATTTAAAATATGTATACTTTACCCTGAGTTTCTTCTTTCTATCTGGTGTCATGAAACCCTTCTTAGCTTTTTTAGCCTTGGATGCCTCCTCAAGGCGAGCACGAACCTCCGCCCTCTTTCGTTCTGTCTCCGCCTGTTTCCTCTTCTTTTCCTACATTTCCAGTGTGAAAAACTCTTTAAAGTCTCTCCCCGGATTTTTTCCACCGTCCAAAGACGGACAAAAGCCAACTCTACTCGCGCACTCAAGTCAACCATTATATACATCAGATATCAGTCTTATCATTGGAGAGAAATTGAAGCGACTCGTGAGAATAAAAAAAAAAATAAATATATATTTATAATAATAATACAAAATAATATAAAAAAATTCATTTAATTTTGTAAAAAATGTCCTAGACTGTTGGATATAATAAAGTAGATAAGTAACGGTATATTTATATATTTTTTTTTTTTTTTTCAACTAAAAGTGAAAACTACTCCACAATTCCTTTTTTCTTTTTTCTCTCTTACGTACATCATCGATGTGTTTTCTCTGTAAATAAAAAATCGAATAATTTTCCATTAGTAAAATTAATTTAATAATTTTTTTTTTTTTCTTTTTTGTTTTCATTATTCTTTATTATTTTTTACATGTATATATTTATATATATATATTTTTTTTTTTTTTCGAATTAAAAATGCAATAGAAGAAAACGAAATTTTTAAATTATAAAGTAAAATTAAAAATTATTAATTAAATATATTATTAATATTTAAGAGAAATTTATTTAAATATTTATCAAGATAATTGATAAAATTTTCCGAAAGTAATACACAATTTCAATTAAAAATTTTAATTTTTTTATATTAAATTATAATTAATTAAGGATAAAAAAACTTTTTTTGTTTGCGTAGTATAACTTTTATATTATGATTTAAATCATGCAAAAAATTATCAAATAAAATTAAAATGAGCAACATGCGTTTTTTGTATTATATTGTACAATTCAAATTAAATTCTACTTTACCCCAGTGTACGCCTTTCATGTATCGTGTATCTCTACATGCTCATGTGTATATATGTTCATCATATATATATCTATATATATTTACTTGTTTTGTTTATCTTTTCATGCAACTAAAAAATTTTTTGTATTACAATTGAATTCAAATGTAAGAAATAGCACAACGAAATTATATTTACATGTAAAACTAAGGGAGAAAAAAAAAATAAATAAATAAAAAATTAAACACATTTGCTTTATAAAAAGTATCTGCAAATTCTTCAACTGTACAGGATCATAGCGATTGATTCAATGTTTAATTATATCTACAGCTCTAAAGATACAAAATAACCATGGATGTATCCACGTGCACTTGGATATTGAGCAATTCTAAATTGGTCTATTACCAGGACAAAATTTGAACAGAAAGAGAAAAAAAAATTCACTGATAATTAATGTTCATATCATCAGTGACAATATTTTCCATATTAATGTCATCCATGGAGAGATTGTATTTAAATAATAATAATAATAATAATTTGTGTCTACTTGGGTTTTGATTCTATTTTTTATTTTATGCATACTCATAGAATTACATTGAAAAATACAATCTACACATATTTATTATTATTTTTTTTTTTTTTGTTCAATTCAAATGGACAAATAAACAAAACCAAGGGAAACAAAATGGAGAAAAAAAAAAAAAATTGTAAATATAATCAAACGCACCTTTAAATAATATATTTTGTATACTGCAATATTGTTGATGAATTATTATTAATAAATTATATTATCCAATAATAATGACGTTGAATCACATTGAACATGACGCAGTTGACATGAAAATAAAAAAAATACATTGAGGACTCAATTTCAAGTGAAGTTATACAAATAAAATTATTTTATTTATATTTTTTTATATATTATATTTTAATCATTAATTACATACCTAACCTCATCGTCGGCCATGATGAAGATTTAAAATTACGTTCGACTGTCTGAAAATTCCCAATAGAAACATGAAATAATTCCATTTATAAATTGTCAATCAGTATTTTTATATGGGATTGTCCGAGTATAGAGTTTGTAAGTTAAGTAATTACGTTCACTTAGTGATTTTAGTTGACCAGTATAGAGTATCCGGTGTTCGAAAATAGACAATGTGTACTGGTACGATTTCCCCCACTTAAAAGTATATGAGATTCGAGCACGATCCAAATTTGGTTGCAACGACCCAGACGTTCCCTATATTTCCATTACTCCCTACTTTGCTTTCTTTTGCCTTCTCTACCGTTTATCCTCACGACTACTCGATTATTTAGCAAAGTGGGGATGATTTTTCATCAAACTTTTTCCCAAATTCATCATGAATATTATGAAAATTACTGTACATTCGTATAATTTCATATTTCACATAATACACACACACACGTATTTATTCAATTATATCAATACAATAATTTAATATTGAATCATTTATATTTTGTATTTAGTTAGAGTTTAATTAGGGAATGGTGTTAATGAACGTGTTAAAAGCCACGGTCTAAGCAACTTCAGTAACTTTACACAGTTCAATGAAGATGCGAATCAAGTTTCTTATCGTTAACCACTTTGCCAAAAGTTTCATCCAATATCTGATTTCTAAATGAGACTTTAAATCCCTCCTAAAATGTTTGTAAAGTCGGTATAATTAATCAGAGATTGAATCACACCACGGGTGAATAATAAATCCGTGTGTAGCTAATTATTTTATAATTATTACGAGTAATTATATAGTGAGATTACGGTGAATGTTTATTTTTAATTGGTAAAAATTAATAAACTTTGTCATATTACATCTGAGAATAATTAAATAACAAATTTCTAACTAACTAATTGAATAATTATTGACGACTTTAATGGAGATAAGAGCGGTAAGAGGAAAAAGAAAAAAATTAATTTTTATAAAAAATATTGTGGAAAAAAATCGATATAAAAAATTTATGAAGAAAAAAAAAAAAGGTAACGACCAAAACATCGTAATATTTTTTCTACGTCAATTTCAATATGTCGAAATCTCTCAACGCCTTCGTAAAAATCCAAAATTAAATACTAAAATTATATGCAATAACTCACGCGTCATGGAGCCAAACGAGTGTAGGATATATATAAAGGAAAAAAAAAAAAAAATTATTGGACTGGACGTTTTATTTATAAATAAAAATTACAGCACAAAATATATACCGAATATGATGGAAAATTATATAAAAAATTTGTGGGGCATTGGAATTTTTCAATTTAATATTTTTTCCAACTTAAAAATAAAATAATATTGGACCGTATAAAAGAAAGTGATTGCAGAAATTTCCTGATATTACCATAGATAAAAATAAAATTTTCTTCAACTTATTTTTTTTTCTTCCTTCCTTTCTTTCTTTCTTTCTTTCATTTTCTACTAAAATACACTGGTGACATTCTGTTTTTCCTTCTTTTTTTTTTTTTTTTTTTTTTTTTTCTTTCTTTTGTTTTCTTACTTTCGTTCGTTTTCGCTGACACGTAACGCAGAGAGATGAAGAGAATGATAAACACATGCACAATATATTTTCATTCAACTCCCACGTACTACGTTATGAAAATATACAGATTCTGAATGAAAAGTATAAGAAGATTCAGTATTTTACGTGAATGAATCCAAGCCAATCCCGTGAATAGCTTGTCCGAAATAAATTTTACAGTGTTAAAAAAAAGAAGAAGAAGAAGAAAATTTATATTGAATTTTATTAAATTCTTCAGTGAATTTAGAATTTTGTAATAAATATTTGTTCATATTAATATATTACATGCAAACGTGTTACTAAATAATTTTGAGTAACTTTCGCGATTATTTATAATAAATCCACATGTACAGGCCAAATATAAAAGACACGACACATCGTCAATTTCTTTCTCTCTTTCTCTCTTTCTTTCTCATCTTTCAGTAATTTTTGAAATAATTATTTATATTGTCTTATTCACCACCGCTTGATTTTTTTTTTTTCATTATTTATTCATCACAAATTCTCACTAATCTTTATCAATGACAATAGATAATAATCACTATTACTTCACCACTCGTTATTTCAATTATTTTTAAATCACGAACTCTCAATATATTATACACTTAAATTTCAAAAAAAAAAAAAAAAAAAAAAATAAGAGAAATCACTACGAAAATAAATAAATAATAATCTTACCTGAAGATTTGATGATTAAATAATTTTTTGTTATGTGTTGACTATCCAACTGGACGTTGAGCCGATGACTGTGCTTGCACGGATGATATTTCTTTCTTTCACGGTCCTAAAATCATCGCCTCACACTCATACACACATACACATCATTTCATTTTAACCAACTTGTATTCACGTGATCAACTTAACCAACTCCAACGATTGGCTAATACGATTTTAGGTGAACAGCATGAGCTCGCGAGAAGCTCCAAAAATAATTTCAATCTGAAAACGGAGCCAACGTCACCCTCTCCCATCATGCAATGTATTTTATTTTGCCATGAATAGAAGAGAGATAGTTAGCAAGAGAAAAAAAAAAAAAAAAAAAAAGGAGGACATCTGTACGTGCATTGCAATTTACGAATTTTCATATAATTATTTTTGATATACACGTTTTTTTTTTTTCTAAATGCAAAAAAAAAAAATATTAAAAACCATAAAAGTGGGTAAAATTAATTATTTCTTAAATAGTGTGACCAATAATTACAGCAATTTTTTTTTTTTTTTTTTTTTCAATGATATATATACAACGATGATAATGTTATAATAGTCATTAATAATTTACTATCACTCTATTATTGTGTATAAAATTTCAAGAATATTTATGGTGATGAATTAATTTTTTTTTTTTTTTTTTCTATTTGTTGTTTAATTCATTCCATATTATTCTCATTACGTATAAAATGTAGCAAATTTGATATGAATCCCATGACTAGACAGAACTAATTCTACATTAACAGTATGGATTGTTTTCAAATTTATGAAATTTCTGGCGTGAATTTATCTAATTCTTTTCTAATAGCGGCGATTAAAGGCACTGCTGGATCGTCGGGTGTTAAATGAGAATCGGCAAGGATTCGTGTGACATTTATTTCCGGTAAATTTGGTCGGTGAAATGGCCCGGCACTCATTGGCCTCGTGCCCCATGCACTTCTTGATGCTGGTCCATTATTTCTGGTCTCTGGAATTACATTTTCCAATCCGTTTTGAGCCAGTGACGTTCTCGGACGTATTTTTGAATGATTTATTGGACTTGTATCCAAACTAAAAATTATATTTATCATCAATTTTACAATTATATTCTTATTCAATCAATCAATATATATATATATATATATACCTGTTGTGGATGGATTTTTCTTTCGATTCTGAAAACATCGTAACACAATCTGGTGAAATTGCGGCCGAACTTGAATGCAAAGATACTACGTTTTCTTTTGATTTCACGTCCTTTGCGCTGAATAGATTGAACGAGTCCTCGAGTAGCTCGTGGAGTCTTCGTCTTGCTCGTCCCACGGGACCTGATGATGGCAGTTGACGCTCGATGTCTGTCTCCAATGTTGTATTGTCTGCAAGTACAATGAATATCTTTACAGAAATAATATTAAAAATTCTTTTTGTCCATTTATAAATTATCCCCATCTCAGATAAATTCTCTTTGATCATTTATATAAATTATAAATTCATTTATAAATATCAATGAGAAGTGTCTGGATGAGTTTAAATTCCACAAACAATTTTAATTTTTTTTTTTTTTTTTTCTTTTTTTTCAATACAAAACCTTCAACAGCGCGTTGTCTTCGAAGATCCCAAACAATTGGCCCAACCACACCAGGATCTTTCGATGCACTTCTTGTTCTTGTTAATGGCTCAACTCCCGTTGATTTTCTTCGAGAAAATCCATTCTCACGTCTCGACATTTCAGGAGTTTCAAACTCCATATCCAAGTGTTGAATCTGATATTCAAGGAAATAATTAATATAAATCCAATATACTTGAAACTGAATATTAAAATATTTTAAATATATATGTGTAGTTTGAAAAAGAAATTATATATTCACCACAACTGGCTCCAATATCCTGGATAGTGGCTCAACACTTCTCATACTTGGAAATAACTTGCACGAAGGCATTGATAAATAGGAATGGGGTGATGCAGCTTCATCCAAAGTATGAATACAACCATTATCAATTATTTCACGTTTCTCTTGACAATCCACAACAGTATCCATTGAATCCGGACTATCGACAGTGTCAATTGCACTTGTTCTAATCATTTTTCTCTTTCCAATTCTTAAAAATAAAAATTTATATCAAGTAATACTTTTTGGCATTGAGTAATTTTTTTTTTTTTCATTGTCATTTATTTATCAATATTCACCTGGATTTTACTCTTACAGTCGGATAATCCTCAATTGTCCAATTTTCATTTGTATTTTTTTCCATTAGCTCTTCGTCATTGTCACTCGACAATTCTTGAATATCATCATTCATTGTCGCTGGTGTATTTGGTGTAATAGGAGAAGTACGTGATACACTCACTGGCGTTTGTCGCTGACTGGTACCATCCGTCTACAAACAAATAAACGTTTACACCACGTGGTAAAATATTCAATATTACTTGTGTATAGTTTTATAGCTCAATATATACAGCATGTGTCTGGATTCTCGCATGATACCAAATATATATGAGGGGTCGGACATTTCATTTGCTGATCGATAAACGTCGTTAGTATTGAGCCAACTTATATACTCACCATTTTTACAATTTATTATTACTATTTTTTTTTTTTTTTTTATTCACTGTCAAACACGCGATTTATCACATATCAGTAATTTATTATTTCATATTATTATTTATATTTAAATTGTTATAATTTTTATGTAAATAATAATATTTTTTACATGATAATTTCAATCAATTACATATGCTATTTTATCATTTGTATAAATTCAAATTTATAATATGCGCTCAATTTTGATTTAATGCAAGTAAAAATTCTTAAATTCAAACTTTAAACGTCACGCTCTATTTGAAACACGCAAACTTATTTTATATACTCTTTACAAAGTTCATTGACTTGCAATTATTTTTTCACCATGAAAAAAAAAAAATAATAATAAATAAATAAATAAATAAATAAATAAATGAATAAGAATAAAAATATGATAGACACATTTGTCAACTTACACGTGCCTCAGTTTCTGATGTATATCCAGTATTGTCCAATCCCGATGTGGTTGATGTGTATCGACGATCTTTTTTCAAAATACTTTGTGTAGGTGGGACCGAGACTGCACTGTGGGCTCGTTTTTTTTTGGCAGTGATTGCAAGACCACCAATAATTATTATTAAAATAAACAAACCAGCACTACTGGCACCAATAAGTAGCCAAACATCACGATTTCTTGATAGAGCAAGTGGACGACTCTCTTTCAAAAAAGCTAGTAAAATCATAAAAACAGTAAAATTATTTTTAATCATTCAATTAATTGAATTGATGAGTTACTTACGTTCACTTTGAATGATAACTGGAGCACCAAGTTCCAATGCAACTTCTTGAGGTGAAAGAAGCGACATGTCCTTTGCTGCAGTTTCTGCTGGTACTGGTTTACCACCAAGATGAACTGAATATATTAATTGTGTTGAGCCATCATCGAGTACAGTTGTATTTTGCATTCTCACTTGAACTATTCCAACACCAGCTGTTCTTAATTTTGAATTTGTAGAATTTATTTCTGTTTGATTTATTAAATTAGATCTATACAGTTTAGAAATTTCTTCATTGTTATTTTCGTTGTGATTTTCAGTTTTATTATTTAAATTATCATTATATATAAAAATATCTGATAATGTTGTATTGAGAGGATTTAATTGTTCTGATTCATTGACTGTGAAATCTGGATAAAATTCTGGATTTGAACGTAAAAATTGTGGATCACTGACACTTTTACTTGTTGGTGTATTAATTATTGTCGTCATTTCCTCAATCACAGTTGAATTTTCATTTAATTTACTGTCATAAAAATTCGATGATACAGTTGTCGTTATTGGTATGATGTCGGTAAAATTTGTGTCATCATTCGTATGATTGAAAATATTTGGTGATATTGATTTCTTGAATATTTGATTATTTAATTTTTCATCTTTATCAATTTTTACATGTCTCATACGTTTTACCATGCCAGTTTCATTTCTTATACTATCAATTGTTGACAATTCAGCAATTAATGTTGTACTATCAGTGCTCGATAAATTTCTCATTAAATTTTTAACACTCTAAAAATACAAAAAAATAAAAATAAAAAAAATCATATTAATATATTATAATATAATTTTGTATTAAAATAATTATGAAATTTAAATTAATATTACATTATCATTTATTGCACCGGTTAATGATTTATATTCATTCAATGAGCCTCGACGTTTTGTAGCACGACGTAATCGTGGATCAGTTGATAATAATCCAAGATGACGTTGCTGTTGTCGGGAAAACGCTGCGCGATACAATCGCGCCAATCTCAATTCAACTTTTGGTGGAACATTTTCACCAGCTCTCAATACAGTCAATAACCAATATCTAAAAACAAAAATGAAAAATAAAAATAATAGAAAATAGAAACAATAAAATTGTCATAGTCACCTTGGGCCTGGATCATCACCAACAAGTACACCAATATCTTGATCAGAATCAATCAAAGTCGGTGTTGGCTCTATACATGAAATACAACCTGGATCATAATGACGATTACCAGTTGTTTCACCATCTCTCACATTTTCCTCACCAGAAACATAAACAGTCGCTGTATGATGAATCGTACGAGTCTCATAAAAATTGAGCGCCTGATCTGGATCCACCCATGGTGGTGCGTCCTCAGCACTAGACCAAAAAAAATCTTGAAGATGAACTCGTTTACCCGGAAGATGTTCAATCAAAACAATCTCGTCCTCTTGAAAATAAATAAATTTTATTTTGAAATATCAGTAAGTAGAATTATACACGTATATCAGTGTAAACAGGAACAAGCAATAACACGAGACACGATATTGTCATAAGCTCACGCGAGATTACGTGACAAACTACCGTCAAATATTTACAGGTTGATGAGCCCAACTTTGACATAAAAGAAGAATTATCTGTACTTGTATTTATTCGTGTCTAATTACATGTATATAAAGTTATCAAAAAAATTTCCAAGAAATGTGTGTGAATGAATTGTTGAGTGGTACTGGTTGGGACTAATTTATATTTATATGTGTGTATTATACGTATATAAATACAAATATACAAGACAAGTCAAAAATTCACGTGGCCATACGCATTAATTTCATTCAAGTGGTAAACAAAATTTTGTATATGTTGATCATGCGCAATTATATATCATCACATGAAAGATTGCGTGAGCAACAAATATTTACCAACTTTCAATTATCTATCTTTGATTGAACATAAATAATTAAATCCAATGAGCAAGTGTATTGTATACCGAGTGAATTGAGTTCTATGACCTCTCGAGTATAAAATTATCCACATGTCAATCAGCAAAATAATTTTATATATATATGTACATTTTTTTTTCCTAGTAAATATGTAAAAATTATTATTAAAATTAGTATTAAAATCTAACGAATGGAGAAAAAAATAATTGTCATAAAAAAAAAAAAAAAACAAAACGAAACAAAACAAAAAAAAAAACAAGAAGAAAAAAAAATGCGTAATAAAATTTGATCAGAGGTCACAACGGACCTCTGGTACTATCACGGTCCGTTTGCGTTTCCTGTCCGGAAATATCCGTAGTTATATTGCACTGCATTTGAGAGTTCCGCTTGTGTTGTTATTGCGCGCTCGATCGTTATTATTATTTTGGCTAAACTAACAGGTCCACTGGGTCCCCCGGTCAGTTAATAACTATAGAAAAATAAAATTAAATAAATAATAATACATTTCACAATGTTGATATAACGTAAAATTACGTTTTATACTATAAAATTTTCTACTAAAATATCAAAAAATAAATGATCAAATAAAAAAAATTTTTTTTTTTCTTTGTATTAGTTTTATTATAAAATGGCAATATAAAATGAACGAGTGATAATAATTCCACATTGTAGATATTTTTAGCAATTGAACGTATCCACTGTTAAATCAATAGAAAACAGAGTTCCTATGGTGAATTAAAATAAAATCCTTTTGTAAATTTCGATTAAATTACCCGGCAGAATTTTTATTATTTATCTCGTTAATTTATTCCATATAAAAATAATTAAAAATACATAACAGAGATAAATCATTATTTTACACTTTTTTTTTTGTTTTTTTTTTTTTTATCTTTACTCGTAATATTTTAACAATTATATTTAATTTTTGATATACAAAATAAAAAGATCAAATATATATAATTTTGATTAAATCATACGTCACATACTGACAATCTCCACTGGTAAAGTGTCAACATTAACGAAGTACAAGGCGCGTGGTAAGGGAGATAATAATATCGATTTACCGGCACACCTGCACGCGCCCATTCTGTATACAAATAATATACAGAAAAATTTCAAAACACTCTATATTACGGCTAATATTTGGCACTGAAAAATTCTCAATACCGTCAATTATTTGTCACATTATCATTGTCGCATCATCAATCTTACAGAATTCCATGTTAAATGAAAACTAAGTAGATACTTTGCATTAAAGTTTCAGTGTTAAAAATAAATATGGAATTTTAAACGAAAAAAAAAACTTATTTGCATCAAAGATATTTACATATTTATTATTATTATTACTATTATTGTTGTTGTTTTGTGAAAATTATTTAATCAATATGTGTAAAAGTATTAAATAAAATATTTTCCGTAAAATACAATTTTAATTTTTTCTCATGTCACATACTATTGATACACTTGATGGTTTTATAAATAAAATATTATAAATGACATCGACCCCTCGATACTACATAAGACAATTTTATACTTCCGTCATAATACAGAATAACTCGATAGTGAAAATAATCTATAGTCTAAATGAAACAAAAAAAAAAAAAAATTAATATTTATTTCAGATTTTATATTTCCAGATATAATTACTAACCAGCACCGGGTGGTAGAGCACCTTTAACTTTTAAAAATGTCAATGGTATTAATATAAAATATTGAAGGATCGTTATATTTAAATAAATGGAGAGGACAATGTAAATAACACCGGAAAGCATCGCGGTACGCGCGCTCTGCTCTACTAAAATTCATCACAAGCGTGACACAACGCCAGAACCTTTTTTCCCACCCTCCACGCGCGCAATAGATAAGGGTGCAAGATAACATAGTGGGAGTTTACGTGTAATAATGACGCGCATGCACCGACCTTCACATAATAATAAAGAAAAGAAAGTAAAAAAAAAAAAATAATAATAATAATATAATAATATCGGCGGAGTAAAAACTTTTTACCCAACTATTTGTATGTACATTTGAATATTCAAACAATTACCACATCAGTTTTTTATACAAATATTTGAATTCTCGGTTGGTACAACAGATAATTCACTACAAAATTTTTTTTTGTGTAAAAGTGTATGGTAGGTATTGTAGAGTATATTTATGTCATTAAATACAAACATGGACGTCATCGTGGACGCTTTCATGTCAGTTAACAAGCCGGTTCAATAAATCAATATTGGGAATAACAATTCTCTTATTCTTATTGTGTATATAATGTGACCCCAATTCAATTTTATTTTTCTAGTGGCATAGGGTTAAGTAATACGTCGCGATTATTCTTGCGCACACCAAGGAAAATACATCATGTCTTCTGATAAAGTAGGTTATATTGTTATTTTATTTATATATATATACATGATAAATGTAATAATATATTTAATAATAATTAATTTTTCAATTTTAATAATATATAAAATGATTTGAAATAGGTTTTATATAAATTGAATCATCCACATGGGCCAGGTAGTGTATTTATCTCCTGGCGACCAGGTAACAGCACTCATCTTGCAACTACTGGCTGTAATGGGGTTGTATCAATTTATGACAGACAAGGAGAAATCCAAGATAAAATTCAGATAATGGGTGTATGCACTGATTTTGGTTGGGATTCAGATGGTGATATATTAGCAATAATAACAAATACATCATCAACAATAACTTTGTGGGATGCAGCAACTGGAAAAAAATCTCAAGTTGATGCTGGTGTCAGAGATGGTTTGACGTGTATGATGTGGGCAAAAAATAGTTGTGTACTTGCAGTTGGAACACAAAAGGGAAATCTTGTTCTATACGATCACCTAAATGCCAGGTAAATTATGAATGAAAAAAAATAGTAATAATATATTTCAAATTATTTTTATTCTTTACTTAATAGACGAATTCCAATTTTGGGCAAACATAAAAAAAAAATTATTTGTGGTGCATGGTCATCTGAGGGTTATTTAGCATTGGCTGGTGATGATAAATTATTAACGATTAGCACCAGTGATGGTGATACAAAACGAGAAATTCAATTGCAAGGTGAGCCACAAGATATGCAATTCAGTGAAATGAAAACAGATCATCGTGTAAATGGAGAAAATACTGTATCTCTTATTGTTGGAAAAACAACATTATTTCTCTACAATATTCGTGATCCAGAAAATCCAATTGAATTGGCATTTCAAAAACGTTATGGTCCAATTGTTGCATATAAATGGTATGGCGATGGTTATATATTATTAGGATTTGAAGCTGGTTATTTAATTTCAATATCAACACATATCAAAGAAGTTGGTCAAGAATTATTGCAGATAAAAAATCATCGTGATTCACTCAATGGAATATCATTGAGTTCTGTAGCGGGAAAGCTTGCAACATGTGGTGATAATACATTGAAAATTCATAGTTTACAAAATATAGAAGAAACCGAAAAAGTAATTGTTATCAGTGGTGAAGCTGGTGTTTCAAGTGTTGAATGGTCAGCAGATGGTACGATGCTTGCAGCGGTTACTCACAGTGGCAATGTATTAATTTATCTTGCAGAGATACCAAAATTAACAAGTGTTTGTCGTAATAGGATAGCTTTATTAACCAGTTTAACCGAAGTTGTTGTACATCTTCATACATTGGATGAAGATAAACCTGATCCACATATAATTAATACAATTATTGAACCGGCAATTTTAGCAGTTGGCCCAATGCATGTTGCAGTTGCATTAAATAATCGCGCTTTATTTTGGAATTTGTCTGCTGGTCACACTGACAGAGCAATACATTTTGAAAGAGATTATTTAGCGAGCATTGACAGTATTAATTTAAATGAAATTTATGCCTCGGTATTATTTGATGGAAAAGTTCAATTACACGCATTACGAACCGATCCTAATTTAATTAAAGTGGAAAAAGATTCAAAAATATTCACCGATACGAGTTCATCAAATGGAAAAATTACATGCCATGCCTTGTCATCAGATTTCTTAGTTTATGGAACGGATATGGGACGAATTATTTATTTTTATCTTGAAGTATTTAATAATTCAACTGAATATTCGCATAATAATGGAATTAAACAAATTTTCTTAGATGTTAATGGAACACAAATGTGTTTTATAGACAGTAAAAATGATGTTTATGTATATGATCCAATTAATGATAATGTTATACAAGTGCCAGATTGTATTGATATAATTGATGGTATTATTTGGGATCAAAATATATGTGAGAAATCAACATTTGGTATATATAATAAATCAATGATTGACGTATATATTTTTATCAAATATCATATTGAAGGAAGTAAAGTTGAAAAAATTGGTAGGACAAAATTGCCATCGGAAACAATTCCAGTTTTGATGTACGGTGGTGCATTAACAATAGGCACAGCAGGTGGTAAACTATTACAAATAACTCTAACATCACACGAGGATATCGGGAATATTGTGGAAACTAATAAAATAATTGATATATTGTACAATCAAATAAAATGCCGACGTTTTCAACATGCATGGAACACGTGTATGATATTAAATGACAAAGAATATTGGATACAATTGGGAAAAAGTGCTTTAGCCAATTTAGATATATCAATGGCAATACGAGCTTATCGACAAATTGCAGATGTATCAATGGTTTGGGCATTGAAAAAATTGGAAAATATCGAGGAATTGGCATTATTATCAGGTCATGTGTGTACATTTTTGGAAGATTACAATCAAGCAGAAAAATTTTTTCTACAATCGTCTCAACCTGTGGAGGCATTATATTTACGTAGAGATTTAATGCAATGGGAACAAGCATTGAGTTTAGCCCAAACATTGAAACCCGATGAAATACCATTTATTTCAAAAGAGTACGCTCAACAATTGGAATTTATTGGAAATTATCCAAAAGCCCTTGTTAATTATGAACGTGGATTATCGGAAAATAATGATACAATAATATCTATACAAAATCAAAATCATCGAAGCCAATGTTTGGCAGGAATTGCACGAACATCAATTAGATGTGGTGATAGTCGTCGGGGTGTTGGCATTGCCATGGACAATGAAAGTCCGCGATCTTTGAGAAAAGAGTGCGCAGAAATATTGGAAATAATGAAGCAATTTAATGAAGCAGCAATTTTATATGAAAAAGCTGAATATTATGAAAAAGCTGCATCTGCTTATATAAAATTAAAAAATTGGACTAAAGTTGGACAATTATTGCCACAAATATCAGCACCAAAGATTAATATTCAATATGCAAAAGCTAAAGAGGCTGAAGGAAAATATGAGGAAGCAGCAAATGCTTATGAGACTGCAAAAGATTATGATAATATTATCAGAATTAATTTGGAATATTTAAATAATCCATCGAGAAGTGTAGAAATAGTACAACAAACAAAAAGTATTGAGGGTGCGAAAATGGTCGCGAGATATTTTCAAAAATTAAATGACTACAATGCGGCAATTAAATTTTTAATACTATCAAATTGTCACGATGAAGCTTTTCAATTGGCAAATCAACATGGTAAAATGGAATTATATGGTGAAATTTTAATTAATACTCTAGATGATGATAATGTAAGGCTGGAAGATTTTAAAAGTCTCGCTATACACTTTGATTCACAAAAAAATAGTTTATTAGCTGGAAAATATTATTTCTTTGCTAAAGAATATCATAAGGCATTAAGACACTTATTGAAAGCAGCACAATTGGCTACTGATGATGATGCTGCTTTATTATTAGCTATTGATACAGTGGCATCGTCAAAAGATGATAAACTCGCTAATCAATTGATTGATTTTTTGCTGGGTAGTGACGGGGTGCCAAAAGTAATTATTCTTTATCAACTTTACAATATTAATTTATTAATTATATCAATTAATTTTTTTTATTTCAGGATCCAAAATATTTATTTCGTTTATATATGGCACGTAAACAATACAGGGAAGCAGCAAAGACAGCAATAATAATTGCCAATGAAGAACAAATAAATGGTAATAAAAATAATATTATTTGTAAATATTAATTATTTATAATTCAATATTTATATATTTATTTATTTATTTATTTATTTATTTATTTATTTTCAGGAAATTACAGAAATGCACATGATGTTTTATTTGTAATGTATCAAGAATTGAAGCGCAATAAAATCACAACACCATTAGAAATGAAAAATAATTTACGACTCTTGCATTCATATATTTTAGTTCGATTACACGTCAGACGTAATGATCATTTGCGCGGTGCAAGAATGTTAATAAGAGTCGCAAATAATATTTCAAAATTTCCATCACGTACATATTATTTTTATTAAAATTATTAATATCAATTTTTATGTGGAAAAAAAAATTATGCTCACATAAATCGAATTTTATTCCAGATATTGTTCCAATTTTAACGTCAACGGTAATTGAATGCCATCGAGCGGGATTGAAGCATGCCGCATTTAATTTTGCGGCAATGTTAATGCGTCCAGAATACCGAATGCAAGTTGATGTAAAATATAGTAAAAAAATTGAGGCAATTGTTCGTAAACCACCAAGAACTAAAGATCATGAAATTGAAGATGAGCCATTAACACCATGTCCCTATTGTAAAAATCGAATACCAGAAACTGAAATTAATTGTGATAAATGCAAAAATACTATTCCATTTTGTATAGCAACGGTAAATATTTCTCATATGTCTTAATTTATTATTTCAATATTATATTAATATTATAAATTTAATCTAGGGTCGTCATATAATTGAAGAAGATTTTACGGCGTGTCCACAGTGTGATTTCCCAGCTATAAAAACCGAATTTTTAAGGTATTTATATATATAAAATAATTACAATATATTGATTAATAATTTTATTTTTAATCATCAGAATTATTGAAACTGAAGAGACATGTCCAATGTGTAATGAAAGAGTAAATTCAAACATGCTGGATCATAGTCGCAATATCCGTCCTTATCTTGATATCTTTGATCACAATGGCAAAGCAGATATATAATCAAGATAATAATATTACTTCATATATTTGGTAGCTATCTGAATTGCATATTGACCATGCAGTGATGAAACAATCAACCGTCCATTATCATAATAATTCAAATAACATTTGATTACAATAGCATATATATATATTAGTGATTCACAAATTTTATCTCATATTAATATAGATTATTTTGTACATAATTCGTAGATATATATTCAAAGTGTGTATGATGATGCAAAATCAAAAGCGCCAATCAAACTCTTAAAGTATATTTAAAATATTTTGTATTATACAAATAACAAGTAAAATTTAATAATAATAATAATTATAATTATTATTATTTCAAATTTGTCCAATGAAAAGTACAATGCACTTTGGGTACAAGCTATTGAAGTTTCATTGATATTCTTTATTTCTGTATTGTCTGATATTCCAACTGAGTTTTTTCTATTTCAATAGAGAAAAACATAAATAAGAACATGAGATTGCTATTAAACTACTCAACTTTCTATTATACATATAATAAGATTTCATTCTAACTTTACGAAAGTATAAAGTGCATTTAAAAAAAAAACAAAAAAAAAATGAAAATACTCGGACTTTATTTATACATAATAATAATTCATACTGTAAATACAAAACAATTATTTTTTGCAAATAATTTTTTTTTCATATCCATTATGTTTAATGATGAAAAGTATTTAATTATTATAAATGAATGAATACATTTATAAAGCTTTTAAATCAACAACATGCATTCATCCAAATTTCACATTTGTGTAATTTCATTGTTTAATTGGCTTTTCATTCTAAATTTTATCATCAATCAAAATCGCGCGTTCTTGTATAATTTTCACCGTTATTCCACCAGGCGGCGTTTTTCACCACACACTCTCTTGTGTGTTTTACTTTATCCAAGAATATGTACTCCAGCCACGTCTCTTACAACATTTAATCTCAAGTAGCTCCACAAGTGTATGTCTCTACTACACAGTGTTATATTGTTTTTTATTTTTCATGTAAAATACATATAGTACTGTGTAATCGTTGTGTGAAGAAACGTGTGGCGCGATACTGACGAAAACGACAGTGGTCAAAATGGCTGAACATACAGAGTCACCGGTATCCGGCTCTTCAACTTCATCATCAATTCCAGATGAAGAATCATTTATTTCACGTTTTATTTCGGATATAATTACAAGTCCAGTTAATTTATTACTTGTTGCCGTTATAGCTTTTCTAGTTTATAAAATATTTCGCGTTAAGACAAGAGATGAACCACCGGCGCCACAGCACAAGGAATTGCCAAGAATCAGGCACGACTTCACTATTGAAGAGTTAAAAAAATATGATGGCAAAGGACCAGATGGACGAATTCTTATAGCAGTCAATGGTAGTGTTTATGATGTTACCAGAGGCGAAAAATTTTACGGACCTGGTAAGCAGGAAAAATAATGTATATATATATATATATATTTTTTTTTTTCTTCACTTTATTTTTTTTATTATTTACAAATACAAAATTTCCTCATATCTCTATAAATGACAAATTTGTATATAATTTTTATTTGTGATGTATTTCAACATTACTGTGTCTCAACATATCTGAATATTTTATCGAGATATCGCTCAATTAGGATGATAATAATACACCTATTAATACACTTAACATTTCACAAAAATCTATGAAATAGTAGCATACGAAAAAAAAAAAAAAAAAAAAAAAAATTTCTTTAGCATTCAAAAATTTATAAAAATCCATATTTGAATTGTTTACCATACGTGCCTATTGATTATTTTTACTGATTGACATGATGAAAAAGTTTAAATGTGAATACTTTGTATGATAAAACCGGAAAAGGTGTAATCAGATGATGTGAAACGTGTCCAGTCATGTAGTCGTGTACATCATTCATGCATGATATTATTTACGTCGTATCCAATAAAAACGACCTTGTAAATCGATCGACAATAATTAAAATCAATTGAAGACGATATTAAAAAATAATCGAAGGAAAAATAAGAAAAAAAAAATATATAATACACAGAAAAATTTTCACGTGACTTGCGTTATCGTTTGCATAAATTTATTGTGAAATAATTGTCACGCAATATATTTGCATGTTTACAATGAAACTCGTTTTGTCACTTATATGTAATTTTATTTTTTTTTCTCCAGTGACAATTGGTATGTAGATGATGATATCATCGGAATTTCGCGCGCTCCGAAGCATAAAAATAATCATGTAGGCAAATGAGATTGTAACAGTTTCGAGCAATCGAGACACTCGAATTATTCTTATTTCTTTTTATATTTGCTAACCGCACCAGTGTGCGTCTGTGTGTATGTACGTGCGATGATTAGTTTTATATTTAATCGTAAACTTATATTTTATTTCATTTTTTTTTTTTTTTTTTTTTTTTATCACGTATAAATTACCACGATTATGTGTTGAAAAAGACTACGAATAATAGCATGCAATGATGATATATAATCACTGATTAACATTTTTTTTTTGTTCATTAAGATGGACCATATGCTGCATTTGGTGGACGTGATGCCAGTAGAGGACTGGCCACATTTTCAGTAGTCCCAGGCAAAGATGAATATGATGATTTAAGTGATTTAACCTCAACAGAAATGAGTTCCGTTTCGGAATGGGAAGAACAATTTAAAGGTAAATAAATCATTTTAACTTTACTATTGTATATCGCTACTAAATAATGTATTCTTTATGTGGCATTGATAAATAAAATGACGAGTCACTTTGAATTACAGTATAAGTGTGCACACAAGTCTGGGACTGTACACCAGATTAATTACAAAACACGTGATTATATAACATTAATCGCGAATACAATTATATTCATTAATATCCTCTTGCAAAAAATACTTTTATATAAAATTTTCATATACACTTGATAGAGACATTAGATAAGTGATTTTTAAAAAGAAAATTTTTTTTTTTTATTATTTATTATAACAGCCATGTCAATGTGTTTGAAGCTAATTTAGTCACTACATATCATGATTAATTATTTATGAGATCATAAGGTCAAAAACTAGTCACGTAATAATTCTCATTATATTTTTTAAATGAATTCAAAATTCGACTGTCGCAACAACACACACACTCACACAAACATGTACGAATATTTGCGTTTAGAATGATAATAATATTAAATGGCAATAATATAATGGGAAATGTCAATGCCATCTTCTTCATTATTTTATTTATTTCAGAACGATACGATTACGTTGGTAAATTATTGAAGCCTGGTGAAGCACCTACAAATTATTCCGATGAAGAGGATGAAGGTAGCCAACAAGAGTCCGATGTAAAAACCAAGGATGATTGACCACATGTTGATTTATTAATGATATCAAAAATGAATTTCATGAATAATATCAGGCGCACATTGTGGAAAAAAGGCACTGGAATTATTTGGCGTATTGTATTATTATCACATGTCGCATAAAAAAAAAAAAAAAAAAAAAAAAAAAAAAATGTTTGTCAATCATGTAAAAAAAACAGAAAAAAAAAAAAAAAATCAAGTAAAAGTGAAAAAAATATATATATGAACAATTATATGAATTAATCGAGACTGGTATATCTGCACGTAGAGACTTGAATTTTGTGTGCCACCAAAATCGTGATTTTTGGTCCGTCACACATTTATTATTTTATTATTATTTTTTTCTTTCAATGCTAGGAATGGTTCTTCTGTGTATAAATTTTCTACGATATATCCAACAATGTTGAACCAATGAATAATATTTTTACAGGCATTCAAAATTATTATTATTATTATTATTCATCGGAATTCACTCGTAACATTGTAAATTATATTTCCAGATATATTACCTTACAGATATCCATTTTTTATCAGTGTATATAAACACTCAGAAACGCATTATTGATTGTTATTATTCGAAGATTATAGTTTTAACAATATATACAGTGATTTGTTTGTTTTTTTTTTTTTTTTTTTTTTTTTTTGATTTAATTGAGCGGTAATAAATCGATCAAGTATATTATTAATTGTATCGAAAAATTAATTGGACGAATAAATTTCGTGTATTTTGATTCTGCATATTCGTTAATTACTACTGCATTTATGGGAAAAAAAAAATTAATTTCATTATTTAATTACCATTTGGCAAATATATTTATATTTTATTCTCTTTTTAATTATAATTATTGAAGAACAAAGTTTTTTCAGGTGTTTGTGCTATTATTTACTTTATATATTATCAGAAACAGTGCAAAATGGATAATAAAAAAAAATTAGATCCAAGTTTTTTTTTTTTTTATAAATCACGACCTGTGACTGTCTTCGAATATTTCACTTTGAAATATATAAAAACTGAGTATGCGTGAGAATTTGTGCAAGTGTGAGCTGAATGAAATAGTTTTTGAAAACAAAAAAGTAAAAGAAATACACGTTTATTGAATATGTTTTAAAATATCCCGAATTGCATGGGGATTATTATGAATTATTCCACTACTCTTATTGATAATGAGAAAATGAAAATACCGAAAATCTTTATTATTGTATTTGTAATTTTATAATTTTCATTGGGTACAACTACCTCAATATAGTTTTTATCACTCTTATTTGGTATATATATTTAATTCATATTGCGTGCGCACAGCAGAATCATCAATACTGAATAAAAAAAAAAAAACGAAATAAATTATAGTTTGTACCTTGATAATTATTTTAAAATACTACGTGTAATATAATGACAAAATTATAAATCTTCTCATAATAGTTATTCATATATAAATATACGAGAATGAATATTGTAAAGATAAAAATATCGTATATTTTGTAAAAAATTCATTCTTCATCTATACTATATGGATATATATTGTTGTTTAATATTGTCTCGTGGTTTTTGTTTTTGTTTTTAATATTGTCGAACGAGAAAAAAAAATCCACGACATTGCTTCAAAGAAAATTGTCATAATAG